>NW_006500347.1:3718260-3742273 GCF_000471905.2 Amborella trichopoda
ACTATAAATTTATATTTAAAATAAGGTAATAAAATTCAGGTTGGGTTTGGGTCGGGTTCACATGGACCTGGTCTCGACAGGTCTTGGACCCTTATGCGGACCCATGTCGGGTGTACTCGTTGGGTCTTGGGTCTTTGAGTCTAGATTGCTACACCTATTTTCTTACAACCGCTATAATATACCACTGAATGCCCTTAGAAGGAGTAACGTAGTTGTAAAGCACAAAATTGAATCTGAGGACGAGCCACAGATGGAGTGTCCCATGCATAGATCTACTCTTATAGAGCTATGCGATCACCTAGTTGATTATGTCATTTATTATTATGGCATAGTCAACTAGGTGATTGCATAGCTCAACAATAGTATCGAAATCTTGTCCCACGCATAGGTCTACTCATGGGTGTTGATTTACATGGGCTCTACATGTGAAATGGGATTTCGATACTCTTATGGAGCTATGCGATCACCTAGTTGATTATGCCATTTATTAAAATTTCAACACAATTTTGATATATGGCATAGTCAACTAGGTGATTGGGTAGCTCCACAACAGTATCAAAACCTTTTCCCATGTGTAGGTTTACTCGTGGGTGTGTTGATTTACATGGGCTTTCTAAGGGCTTTAGGTCGTATTCATCATGTTCCATCTGTGGCTCGTCCTCGGATTTAGTCCCGTGCCCTACAACTACATTACTCTTAGGGACATGCACTGATACATCGGGGCCGCTGTGGAAAAATATGTCGAGCATTTAGTAAGTATTGAAGCACATGTAATTTAATATATGTCAATGAAACATATATAGTTGAAATATATTATGGTATTTGTTAGTGCGTATTTTTGACGCTCTAATTCCACAATGCAAATAGAGGAGGCGGTTGCAACCCAGGTCTGTGGGAGCCAGTCACGCCTGTGGACTACGGAAGCCCTGCACACCAATAAGCCTAAGTTTGAAGAGCCTTAATAACGAGGTCCTTTCGACCCCAAATCAAGCACATGAGCTTCCTATGATGTTCTGAGGATGCCCTCCAAGTTTTGTCCAATTTGGGCCCAAATAGAAGAAACATGTACAAAATCAGTTTTTGGCTCAGGCTATTAGCATGATCGTGGTGCACCGTAGCTAGAACTCTACTAGTGTTCAAAAAAGGGGACCGCCCAGCGCCTAGGCGGTCCAGTAGGCTTGGGCGCATTGCCCTGGCCTAGGCGGCCAAACTGGGCGGTAGTCCCTGGGCAGCCACCTAGGTGGTATGGAACCCGCCTAGGCAGCCGCCTAGCGCCTAGCCTTGGATGGCCACCCAAGGACTGTGCCCTGCCTATGGGCGGAACTTTTTTTTTCTATTGATTGTTTTTTAAATATAAAGGGTTTCAAATGATAGGTTTTAGGTTCATTTGAAACCTAAACCTCCAAGAACCTATTTTAGAAAGAAAGAAACCTAAAGAAAACATCATTTTCTGACTTTCATTGGATTGAAGTGTTTCTCAAAGTTACGAAAAACGGATCCAAATATCACCCAGGTAGATTTGATTTAGTTTTGAATTTTTATAATCCTATTAGAGGGTGTTTTTTATTATTTTAACATCAAAAAACATCTCAGAGGTGGGAGTTCAAGCAATCAAAGTAAGTGCAAAACTTTATTTTTTAGATTGCTTGTTTTATTTTGAGATGTCTTCTTCAGGATTTAGTCGAAGTGGAGATCTGGGTTGGAAATATGGATAGAACCCGAATCCAAATGACAAAAATTGCATTAGATGCAATTTTTGTGAAAAAGATACAAAAAGGGGTATAAACCGGTTTAAAAAACATCTTCCGGTATTAAGGGGAATATTTCCTCTTGTAAAAATGTTCCTGAAGCTATCAGAGAGGAGATTAAGCAATATATGATTTTTGTAAAACAAAAACAGGAACAAAATCCTTGTCATTTGAATAGATCTATTGCTGCTACTTTTAGAAGAAGTGATCCGGGTTGGAAGTATGATTATAACCCAAAACCAAATGATAAAAATTGTATAAGGTGTCATGTTTGTGAAAAAGATACCAATGTGGGTATTAACCGATTCAAGAAACACCTTACTGGTATTAAAGGGAATGTTGCTTCTTGTAAAAAGGTTCTTGAAGTTATTCGGGATGAGATTAGACAACTTATGAATTTTAAAGAACCAGAAAATCATGAAAATGAGCTTTGTTCTATGGAAATATCTTCTTCAGGTTCTTCTAGAAGTGGTGATTCGAGTTGGAAGTATGGTTATGACCCAAATCTGAATGATAAAAATCGTATTAAATGTAATAATTGTGGATAGAATACTAATGGGGGCATTTAGCGATTTAAAAACCACCTTGCCGGTATTAAGGGGGATGTTGCCCCGTGTAAAAATGTTTCTGACGCTACCAGGGAGGAAATTATACAATATTTGAGTTGAGGAAAGCACAAAAAGATAGAAAAGGGTAGAGCAGCCAAGACTCCTAAGGCCTCATCTGCACATACTAGTAAGAGGGAGGTAGAAGAAGAGGAGGAAGAGGAAAATTCAGAAGAAAAAGAGGAGGACGAGCGTTATATTGAAGAGAGAGATGACTCTGATGATGATGGCCTCGATTCTGATGCATATGATGAAGCTTACCCTATTCCTTCTGATGATGATGACTGAAGACTCTTGGTGTTGAGTGTTGACTGTTGTGTTGAGTGTTGACTAATGTGTCATAGTCTCATAGACTGTATATTTTTTGAATTCTATATATTTTTTATTTCTTATTTTTCATTTCTACTTTTTAGTTTCTAGTTCTACTATCTAATTTTTGTGTGTACAGTCTACAATATATCAGACTATCAGTGTATGCTTGTATGGTTTTACAGTTTTATTGTTTTAGCATTGTATGAAAATATGGATTATCAAAATTTCAAAATTCTCTTCCTGACTTCTATCTTCTTTTTTTTAATTGGGATCATGGTCTTATGGATTATCAAAATTCTTATGGATTAATCATTATTAGTCATCAGTTTTATTTTATTTTCAACTGGGCCTCAGCCCTAAGTTTTTTTTTTTTCAACTAGCCCCCCTGGTTCTGGGTGCCTGCCTAGGCGCTGGGCGGCCTGGACCCCCATGGCCTCCTCGGTGCCGCCTAGCGCCTTAGAAACACTGAACTCCACTCTAGAGACCTCTAGTGACCATGGGACCACCACATATGGATTCAAAAGGCCGAAAATAGTTACCCTGCCAAATTCTACTCAAACGAACCTTTCTAGGTCCTAATTTCAAAAAATGACAAGATTTTTACTATTCACTCAAGCTCCATTGAACCAGTTGCTATTTATAGTAATTGTGTTTTCAAAAAAAGGGGCAACTTGTGAAGCCTAGTTCTCTCTCATCTTGAAGCGGATAGACCCCTAATTTATGTATTTTGTTCTCCTCACTGAGATCTTGGTGGGTGGCACGCACAGTGGGGAACCCCAGGTAAGGAAAAAAGTTGTCTGAAAACATGACAAACACAGAAATTTTCCAGCAGCGTATGTCGTCACTCCGATGATCATATCTTAAGATTTCGAGCTCCTGTGACTTCAAGGCAGCCGGGTCCATTGCGACCTTGACTCAGAGGGCTTCGTTTTGACATATTTTTTGCATGAAATGGAGGCCGGGAAGACATCCTATTGAAGCTCGAACAAAGGCACAGTTTTCTGATCGCCGGAATCCCATTTTTTGACGACCTTCAAAAATGGAAAAGTGATCAAACGTCACTCAAATCAAGGGGTTTTCATTGCAAAATGATCACGACTTCCCCTTCGATTTGTGATAAGAAAGATGACCAAAAAATGACAAAACATGCATGATCGAAGATTGAAAATATCGAGTTTATTTTGGCCGGATTTTTTAACCATGATCAAAAGTTTGATTCAAGCTTCAAAGTGTATATCAAATCGATCACCTCGAGACGACCAACATTTTTATGACATTGGATCACTCGGAATGTCGCCGGAATACATCGAAAATAGGCCCGAACCATGGTAAAGGCAAGAGGCCCCTTTTTACGGATGGTCTTGTCATTTCCAAAAAAGTATAGAGGGGCAAAGTTGTCATTTTTAGATAAAACAAAGTTCACTTTTTATTCATTTTAAATCTATTATTAAGCAATTAGTTTAACTCTTGAACATCCGCCCATGTTATGGGATGAATCTATATAAGCTCTTTAACTTCATTTTGTAAAAGGGGGAGCTTATGTTGAATGAAATGAGCTGAAATTAAGAGAGAGAAAGTGTTTTTTTGAGCTTTGTTAAAAACGCTTTATCCTTGAGAGAGAGGAGAGAGAATACTTTATACACACCCCTCTCCCATACCCTACACTTCCAAACTCCCCACATCTATACCTCGCACTTCCAAACTCCCCACTTTCATACACCCTACACCCTACCCATACCTATCTATGCACCATACCTATCCATATACCACATTTACTCATACATACATCATACCTACCTATACACCATACATACCTATGCACCACACCTACCTATGCACCACACCTATCCATCCACTATATCTATCCCTACACCACATTCCTCTCAAGGTGTCTGTCTCTTTCTACCTAGGCACCGGTTTTCTCACTAAGGTGTCGACCTCTCTCTAGCCATCGGTATTCTCTTCTCTTTCTTCTTTTCTTTTTCTTCTCTTATCTTTTTTCTTTTCTTTGTCTCTTTCTTTTTTTGTCTCTCTCTCTCCCCCCAAGAGGGAGGCGGCTGGGTCGCCCCACTTTTCTCTCTCTCACCCCCAAGAGGGAGGCAGTTGGGCTGCCCCACCTCTCTCTCTTTCTCTCTTCTTTCTCTCTCTTCTCTTTTTTTTCTCTCTTTCTTTCTTTCTCTCTCCCCTCCAAGAGGGAGGCGGCTAGACCGCCCCTCCTCTCTCTTCTCTTTCTTTCCTTTCTCTCTCTTCTCCCTTTACTTCTTTTATCTGCTCTCTTATTCTCCTCTTCTTGTATTCTCGTTACCACTCTTTAAGGAGGACCGTGCACTAGGTCGACTTTGGCGCTTTCGAGTGCCCAAGAAGTCTATTCTTATTCGTCGTGCCGTCGGGGTATTAAGCTTAGGCCTAGTACCTTTTCTGAGATAACCGGAATAGCCTCTTAGGGGAGGTGACCCCGGAAGGCTACAGGGTTATGGAGTGGTTCTCTTCTTCCCTTTTCTTCATCTCTCATTCCTCTCCCTCTTTCATATCTTCTCCATAAGGAGGACTGTGCATTAGGTCGACCCTGGGGCTTTCAAGTGCCCAAGAAGTCCGTTCCGTTTTGTCATACCTCTGGGGTATTACTAGGCCTGTTACCTTTTTTGAGATAATCGGAATAACCTCCTAGGGGAGGTGACGCTGGAAGGTTGTGGGATTGTAGAATGGTTCTCTTCTCCCCTTTCTCTTCATCTCTCATTTCTCTTCCTCTTTCATCTCTATTCCGTAAGGAGGACCATGCACTAGGTTGACTGTGGTACCTTTCTTGAGATAATTGGAATAGCCTCCTAGGGGAGGCGATGCCAAAACGCTGCAAGATCATCAATTAGTTCTCTCTCTCTTCTCCTTCTTACCCTCTATTTCTTCTATCTCTTTCTCTCATCTATTTTCTTCTACCCCCACCTAAAACCTGAGATTAGCCTACCAAGCCTATTACCCAAACCATCAAACAGGCAAACCAAAGGTCCCTAGCTCCAGGATTATATACCAAGGAAGCGTAAGAAGCAAGCGCAGTGTGCGAGCGACAAGGGAGCGAGGTCCAAATCATGCTGAGAAGGCCGGGGGGCTTTCTATAGTGATCTAAGAACCCTTGAAGAGCCCGGGCGTGTCCGCGACCCCAACCGAGCGCGGTAGGTGCTTAACTCCTCGTGTCCAAAATCTCTCTTTGTTGGTTCCTATATGTACATTGTGCACGCGTCGCACACGGACGCACGGTTTTCCGAGAGAGCGACCTCTTGTCGGATCCACACCGGGTCCCATGCCGAGCCGAGATCGAGGCCCGTTCAGTTTTAGTAGAAATCTATAATTTCTCGAAATTTACTCATAGTTTGAATTCATTCAGTGAGTGCTAGGACAAATACATTAATATGAATAAATAATTGGAGGTCTTTTACCACACATACCTGTTTCTTGTCGATGAGCAAATGTACATTCAACTAGCTCATGCTTCTCAATGATTGGTTGCGATGTCTAGTTGTGAAGCATATGTATACATTTGAGGTCACCATCAACATATACATTACATCTCCATCATATCTTAAATAAGCTCAATCCATATTTGGTTGGTCCTTTTCTTGATACATAATTCTTAGACTTCTTAGGTTAGAGCTCAGTATAAACCCTAGATGAGCTTTTAGTTCCTACAGTGAGTTGGCCCCATTATATAGTGTGGCTTTTAAGCTCCCCTCGTTGTAATAGATCCGTCCGTCATTTTGGTTATGCTCAAAATAGCCACCATGACGAAATAACAATCTCACTCCACTCGTGGCCACGACTCAATTTGGGATACCTATTGCTAGAGGACCCAGACAGATGAATACATAGTGGTGACGGAGTAAAACATCATCGAGGTCCACATAATTAATAAATGAGACACGTCCTCAAGGTCATTAGAATGTAAACCAGAATTCAAGAGCAAGAAATATACTTGGGAAGAGATATACACAACGAATAAACATACATCATGTTAGATATTCATCGAGGAAAAAAAAAATTAATTAGGTTCATTACCAAGTACAAGAGATTTCTTGCTTCAATTTGTAAATTTCCCTTTAGTCATCAACACATACAATCATTTCAGAGTGCAAATATCAATGTTTCAAAAAGCGTTGGGCGATCGTGGGGGTTCAGGCTGCGTCCAAAACTTGGGTGACCCAGTAGGAAGAAAAAAGTTAGAATTTTGATATTCTAACCATAAATTAGGAGAATTTTGATATTCTAACCACAAATATTAGAATTTTGATATTCTATCCATAATCCATATTTGATATTTCCATGAATGAGGAGAATTTTGATGGTCCATAAGACCATAATCCATATTTTCATACAATGCTAAAACAATAAAACCATACAAGCATACTCTGATAATCTGCTACACACAAAAGTTAGATAGTAGAAAACTAGAAACTAGAAACTAGAAACTAAAACTGAGAAAAAGAAAGTATACAGAAATTCAGAAAATATACAGTCTAGGACACAATAGTCACTCAACACTCAATAGTCAACACCAATAGTCAAGCGTCTTCAACTCTTCATTCTTCGGTCATCATCATCATCAGAAGGATTAGGGTAAGCCTCGTCATATGCATTAGATTCGAGGTCATCATCATCAGAGTCATCTCCCTCTTCAACATAACGCTCGTCCTCCTCTGTTTCTTCTGAATCTACCTATTCCTCTTCTTCTACCTCCCTCTTACGCTGTGCAGATGCCCTAGGAGTCTTGGCTGCTCTACCCTTTTCAATCTTTTTGTGCTTCCCTTAACATCAGGAACATTTTTACACGGGGCAACATCCCCCTTAATATTGGCAAGGTGTTTTTGAACCGGTAAATACCCTCATTAGTATCCTTTCCACAATAATTACATTTAATACGATTTTTATCATTCAGATTCAGGTTATGACCATACTTCCAACATGGATCACCACTTCTAAAAGAACTTGGAGAAGATATTTCCATAAAACAAGGCTCATTTTCATCCTTTTCTTGTTCTACTAAATTCATAAATTGTCGAATCTCATCCCGAATAGCTTCAAGAACCTTTTTACAAGAAGCAACATTCCCTTTAATACCGACAAGGTGTTTCTTGAATCGGTTAATACCCCTATTAGTATCTTTTTCACAAAAATTACACCTTATACAATTTGTATCATGTGGTTTTGGGTTATGACCATACTTCCAACCCAAATCACTTCTTCTAGCCGAACCAGAAATAGACCTATTCAAATGACAAAGATTTTGTTCCTGTTTGTGTTTTACAGAACTGATATATTGGTTAATCTTCTCTCTACTAGCTTCAGGAACATTTTTATAAGGGGCAACATTCCCCTTAATACCGACAAGATGTTTCTTAAACAGGTTTATGCCCCTTTTTGTATCTTTTTCACAATAATTTCATCTTATACATTTTTTGCCATTCAGATTCGGGTTATATCCCGGATCGTCACTTCGACTAAATCTTGACGAAGATATCTCAAAATTTAGCAAGCAATTTAAACAATAAATTTTTGCACTTACTTTGATTGCTCAAATGCCAAAATTCCACTTTTGACTTGTTTTCTGGTACTAAAATATTAAAAAACAACCTCTAATAGGATTACAAAAACTCCAAAACTAAATCTAATCTTGATTGGTGATGTTTGGATCCATTTCCTGTAACTTTGAGAAACACTTCAATCCAATAAAAATCACAAAATCTAGTTTTTTTGAGGTTTTTCTCTCTCTAAAATGGGTTCTTATGGGTTTAGGTTTCAAATGAACCTAACATCCACCATCAAAAGCTTTTTCTTTGTTTTTCAAAAAAACCCCAATCAAACCCTTACAAAAAAGTCATTTCCGCCCTTAGGGGGTGCAGGCCCTGGGCAGGTGCCGTACCTCCTAAACCGCCTAGGCGCAGGGCGGTCTGCTTTTGAAACACTGGCAAATATGCATGCTAGCCTAGGGATTGACTATGAGCCAGTTAGTCAATGTATCTGTGCAAGGGGTATATATATTAAGAGCATGATTTCTAAATTCTGAACATAAATTTTACATGATATTTATAATTTTAGCATATTTCGTGAATTTTTATTTATTTTTTAACATTCTTAGATAATACTTTCTATCAAATTATCATATGCAAAAAAGCATTGATCCATTATGTCCGATTCTCACTTAATAATTTAACTCTAGTAGTCCACAAAGCATTATTAATTAATTGATAAATATTATAATTAAATAGCATTTACTTTATTTTACTTCTATGGTAACAATTATGTATAGGGTGCGGTTTGAACAATGTTACAACTTTATTTCTACATAAGGTTGCAATACTCTACACTGTCCATTTTATTTGGATGGTGTAGATTTGACACATCTTTTAAATCAATATATTGCACATCTTTTACGATAGTGTCCAATATACGCCATTCAAATAAAATGGATGAAATATATATTTTATTAAGTGAGGTTTTAGGATCCAAATATTAGGTTTCTTGGCCTCAAGATCCCAATCCACCATTACTCGTTTTTTCCCCAAAGTAATACCCAACCATTCAACATTTGCGTCAATTTGTTGACGATTGATAAGGCTATCAAAGCCCTAGAGAGATTGATTTAAAAGGTTCAAATATGATGGGAAACTCCATCAAAAAAATACAAAACAATGAAACAAATAAGAAGAAAAAATACCTACTTGATTGAATGGGATCCAGATGGCCAGGTAGTTGTGGATGTGAGACCTTCTGACGACCATTCCATAGAGAGAGAGCTCCAGGTTGAGAGAGAGAGAGGATAGAGAGAGACACCGTGAAGAAATAATGGGAAGAAAAGCCAGGCGGGCACCATTTTGGGGCCTTCAATCAACTTTCCGGTATCCCGAATATCGGACTACTACATATCTATCTGGTATTTAAAATATCAGACACCCCAAGCAAGCTGAAAAATGCCCGAAAGGTAGGGCTCTTTGCTTCTGAAAACACCGGACAAAGGGGAAGCACAAATGTATTGCGGGGTTCCCCTCATGTTCGGTGTTGTCATTGCCAGACATATGGGCAACTCCGGAAAAAATAAAAAGGCTCCCTATGTTTTTTTTTTGGTGTGGGGTGCGGGGGGGAGTTGCTTGTCGAATTTTTTCCACAAACATACCCGTATGGTAATAAAGGGGGGGAAACAGTTTTCCAAAAACATACCCATATAGTAATAAAGGGGGGAAGTAGTGTCCATACATAATGTTCTCATGTTTTTAATTTCTCTTTTTTATATAAGCTGTAAGAAAATGGGGTTGTCCTACTTCTTGAGCAGCCAAGGAGTGCGTAATGTTTATTGTTTTCATGTATGCTTAAAGAGCTACTTAAACCTGATGGTCCTTTTCATGCACACTTACTTGCATGAATGTTTTTATTTTTTATTTGAGATTTTGTTAGTACTCTCTTTAGACTTGGGACTTGGGTGAGTCTGCTGATTCAATTGTAGACTTTTGCCAAGTTTTACACTGACTTGGCCAATTCTTAATGTAACGGATCTTTTTTTTCCGGCTTGGATGAGTCAAAGCTGATCCAACAAGTTGTGGTTAGGATTTTGTGTGTGTGTGTGTGTGTGGCAGTGTTTGCTTTAGGGTAAACTGACTCCTATTGCCCGTGTTACAAAGGTACAGAGAGCTTCTATTTTCCATGGATTTTCTATTGTCTTTCCATAATAATTTTGTAATAAACTTTGAAAAGACCAACTTGTTACCCCTTAGGGAAGCAGTTTTATGGTGTTGCTACTTCCTAGGGTCACAGGGCCTTGCAAATTGCACAACATAGTTTGATGATACTTAAATCAAATATTGGTGAAGAGTGTTTCTCAACTTTAGTTTTCTGTACCTGGCCTTGTTTATTGATTCTGTAAAACTAATAGTGTGATTCAGATGAACGTTGAGGAAGGGGTTGATATTTGCCCTTTTTATGATGCTTTAAATGTCAAATGTGAGCATGATTGTGAATTTCTGAATATGGCAATTCCTCGTCTCCTTGCCTGAATGCTGGTCAATGGTCCAATTAAATTTGTTCTCATGATGTAGTTGCTTTTCAGGAAATGGAATTAAATGAAAAGCATTTGATATGTGAGATGGAGAAGGCACAAGCTACATGGGATTCTCGGCAAAATGGTGAATCTTCAAATGATTCTGCAAACATGGATGAAAGTCCTCAGGATGGATCAAACCCCGTCGGAACTCTAAAATCTGAATTGGAGAACAAGAAGCAAGAGCTGGTTATTCTCTTGTCCAATCAAAATCGCAACTTTAGCTTGTTATTGGCATTGATTTTGCTTTTCTTTTTTTCTAATGGGTACATATATTCGCATTGATGTTTAAAGAGGCTAATGGAAGAGAAGGTTAGAAATCTAGAAACTGAGTGGGCTCAACTTCAACATAGTTCTGTGCGGCAGCCTACCCCAGGTATGCATTGTCTGGCACCTTTTATGCCAATTCTTTCCTATGCATGTATGGATATGTACTTTTTTTTGGCATTTGTATATGAATGTAGGCATCCCTCGGCATGCTTAGAAGCATGCAAGTATGTGCTTGAGTTCACATGCATGTATCGTGAAACATTTTATAACAGGTGATTTTATGCATGATTCTGTATTCTTCAAGTTTCACCTAAGAAAGCATATGTAGTTCTACCAATTTTTCCTTAAATGGCTTTTCATTATGTGAGGTAGAATAAGTGCATAATTTTTTAGGAAGAGTGATGCTTCCAACTCTGCTTGATGATTTCCCTTCGTTTTGAGTGAAGCGCAACGAGAGAAGATCTTGGAGAAGCAGCTTCAAAGCCTGACAGAGCAACTTGCAGCAAAGCAAGTAAGTTTGCTACCTAGACCTTGTGACTTATGCTTTTGAATGCTCTGTTTTCTCTTTCAATCGTTTGATCTTTCTATATCTAGCTATGTATATGTGTGTGTAACAGAGAGAGAGAGAGATTTGATGGATGATGAGTTTTGTTTAAACCGAAAACCTCAATTTTTCAAAAGACTTTTCAGAATGAGGGAAGATGTTTCAATAGAAAAGATGTTTCTCACTCTGTTAATTTAAATTTGTTGCAGGCGCAAGCCGAATTGTTGGTTACTGAAATACACAAAAAAGAAATCGAGTTGGAAAATTTGATCGGAATGAAGAAGCGGCTTGAGATTGGGGGTGGTGAAGCACATGGTGCAAGGAATAGGGTGGTGAAGCCAGGGTCATCTGTTACTATCGATTCTGTTTATGGTGACCACAGCTCAGTGGACATGAATCATAAATCAGTTAGGGTTTCAGGGGACAACATCGGCAGATCCATGCGCTCGGGAGGAATGGGACCACTTAGATTCGGAAACCAGGAGAAGCTTATTTTGTTACGCTTTGTCTTTGTGCTGTACATTTTAGCCCTTCATTTCATTGTCTTCATTAAGATCTCATTCCTATAAGCCCAAGAACTTTGTTTACATGTAAAACCTTGACGCGGTAATAAGACTGTTTTTCCATTTGTGGCATTTTTTTTTAATGTTTTTAATATTATTTTGGACATGTAAAATATTCAATTGTTACCTCGAAAGCAAGTAATAAATTTCTAGTAATTTCATGGAAATAGTGGCCACATCATTTTGAAAATTTTTATGGTTAAATATGTTGATATATCAAAATCAAAGAAATAAAATGTATTCTACATGTTCTTTTTATTTTCTGGATGATAAAAGCCAGGGAATTGGAGACTGACTCGGGTACCTGATAGGTTCGGCAATGCTGGTTTAAAGAAAGAAAATCATGAAAATAGCCTAATAAAGTTATAGGAGTTTGTGAATGGATGGCATATCCTTAATTTTGGGCCCATGCTGTGGCTCCTTTGCTCGGCCTAGGGCTAGTAATGGGTTAGGCCACCCTATGCCTAGTCTGCATAGGGCCAGCTCAAGCTTGGCTTACTACCCATGACTAGGCTAAAGAGGCTCTGGCCAGTCCCCTGCATTAGCTATATCGGGCCCAATGGGTTGGGCCGGGTTAAATAAAATCAAAAAATTAAAACAAAAGATAGAAAAATAAGGCTGGGCTGGCCCTGGCTTAGGCCCAACTCTGTCTTGCCCTCAAGCACCTGGCACTCAGACATATGTGGTCCAAGCCTTGGTCTTTTAGAAATAGGCTGAACGGGCCGGGCTGGTACATCCGGTCAATTGCCACCCTTAGCTTGGCTCAATAATGGTTTATTGGATAGAGAATTCATAGCTCCTCTTGAGAAAGCTCAGATGATATAAATAAAATAAGAAAAATTGTTTCATGCGGGTTGGACTGCATTTTTAGATATGCGATCCAAAAAATATAAAGTTTTCATCTTAACGATGGATGCAATTAAGTGTTCCATCTAAAAACAATATAAATTAATAGTCCAAATGTTTTTTTATTAAAATTAGTATTTTTAATTTTAATTTTTTGTATTTGTTTATGTTCATGATCACCATGTTCGAGATTAGGTGTCCTTAAAATTTAAGTAAAAAAATTGGTCTAAAAAATAAATTTACTAATAATCCCGCATTTCTACATGTACGGGCTTGGTCGCATAGAACCTGGATCCATAGAATAACAGACAAACTTTTGCGTGGTGTGATCGTATGGCCTCCAAGCTTCATCCCAGCCACCACCAATCACATTACATCATTATTTTCATCCTCTCTCTCTATACATCATTATTTTTTTATTTCTCTCTCTACAGTACACTGCGTGTAGTACAACACAATCCTCATCCCTCCCAGGCTCCCGCCATACATTACAGTAGTGGTGGTGGTGGTGGTGGTGGGTGAGTCAGGTGCCGCCGCAACCCATGGCCGCTAATTTGGGCGGCCTGCCAGGCCTTGGATGCGCAGCGACGCTGTCTAAGACACTATCACACAAGGCTCCTCCAACATCGAGCGTTGTTGCCCAAACCAAACGCATTAAGCCCAAAATGATCCCCGCATTGGCAGGTGCTCTCTCCTTCTTCACTCCATCTGCTTATGCCCTCCCCAAGGACCAGATCCTCACCACCCTCACCAAGGTTTGTTGCACTTCTCTCTCTCTCTCTCTCTCTCTCTCTCTCTCTCTCTCTCAGGTTCAATTCAATTTGTCTCTCCTCTCCAAATGGAAAAACCCCTTCAAGCCTCTCTCTGCAATGCTTGTGTTGGGTTTTGTAGGTGGAGAGTGCGGTGGAGGGGGCACAAGAGGCAGCTGTGGGCGCGGTGGACGCATTGGGAAGGGTGGTGGAGGCAACAAAGCCTAGTGTGGTTGCTGCTGCCCCTCTCGTCCAAAAGGCTGCGGACCAGGCAGGCCGCATCCTCGGACCTGCAGGCTCTGCCCTGTCCAAGCAGGCCGAGGACGCCCTGCGAGCCCTCGGTTTCGACCCCCAACCTGCGGTCACCACAGCCAAGGTATTTTGTGTATCCATGGTAAATTGTCTAATCTGTCATCGATTTGGGGGTTGTCGAATTTTAGTCTTCTGAATTCCAGTGGTTTTCTAGATACCTTTTCATCATGCCTCACAATGAGAATTCATTGACTTCATTGGTGAACAGAAGATCGGTTTACTGATTTCTTTGTTTTCTTTGAGTCCATGTATCCTTTGGAAATTTATGAGGAGCTTCCTTATAACTGAAGTCTCCATGGTATTCACCCGAAAAAATTTCTCTACGGTTTTCAAAACCTCACAAAAAAAAGGTCTCCATGGAAGATTTTCTTCGTCTTCCTATACAATTCATGTGAACATTGTGAAATGCTAAGTTTTTTTGCTATCGGTATTTCGAGACTCGACCGAGCCCACTCGGAGGCCAGTTTTATTCGAGTTGGCTGTACCGATTTTTATATGGTACATGTATGCCATTATGTTACCTATGTGCCATGAATGCTGTTTTGGATAGCATATGCGCATGCTTTTCAAAGTGACTGGTTCGATTACAACGAGCCCAGTTTTTTAAGCGTACAAAAGCAGATGACCCAACCAGAATGACATCCAATGCCCAATGTTCAAGTTACACAGGTTAAAACTATTGGCCTTTTAGACTATTTTGTTACACTAAAAAACAAATTAAGTCGTGGGAATTGAACCCACAGGCTCTCGTAGCACAACATACAAAGGCAGATGATCCAACCAATACGATGCTAAAGTGAGGAAGGTTATAATATCTTTGTTTTTTTTTTTTCTAAAGTGAACATGACTTAGCCGAGTCGTTTTTCAAAACATTGGTTGCTATTGCATGTATGAGTTGAAATTTAAAAAGCAAACTGGTTTCTTCAATTATCTTATGCTTTCTTAAACTTCTCTCACTCTCTGCAATTTTCTTGAGATTTTTCTCCCAAAGATTTTCCAAGAAACGCCAAAACACTCTAGAGAACCTCGCCTATAAGTTCCTGATCCCCAACAACCGTCACAATGTTTGATTGATAACAGAGTCTAGTCAATACTGCTGGAGAAGCAGTAAAGCAGGCCTCAAAAGCAATCGAATGGGCAAAACCCATTGCCTCCACAGCTATTGATACGGTGTCTTCATCCGACCCGAGCGTGATTCTTGTGGCGGCTGGAGGTGCTTTCCTTGCTTACCTTCTCTTGCCGCCCACATGGTCTGCCATCTCCTATAGTCTTCGAGGTTACAAGGGTATGCCATGTTTCCTTCACATTTCTACACCTTTTCCAACAAGCTTGACCATGAAATTTTGGAGAAGAAACCAATTCTCTTTCGAAATGTTCTTTTGTTTCCATGGAACAGGGGAGCTAACTCCTGCTCAAACACTGGACTCAATCAGTAATGGGAATTATCTGTTGATTGATATTCGACCGGAGAAGGAAAAGAGCAAAGCTGGAGTGCCTCGCTTGCCTTCGAGTGCTAAGAACAAGTTGATATCGATACCGTGAGTGGTTCTCATCTTTTTTGTTCCATCTGGTTTGGACATCATAGTTTATGATTTGTTTATTGACTCCTTTACATTTTCCTTGTTTTTTTTTTTGTTAAGTCTGTTTATTGGTTTCTCTTCAGATCTGAAGATCTCCCCAGCAAGATAAGGGGTCTCGTCCGAAATGTGAAGAAGCTGGAGGCCGAGATAGTGGCTCTGAAGATCTCATATCTCAAGAGAGTGAACCAAGGATCCAACATCGTGATCATGGACTCGTGGGTTCTTTCCCCTGTTCCTGGTTATCTTCACCATTGCTCATTACTAGATTTTGCATTTCAGTGTTCTCATTGAGATCTAGGATTCAAAGTTTGGGCTTTGGTTGCTGAAATTTGGTGCTCGGACTAAAGTTTACCATTACAAAGTATGAGACATGTTTGATCAGAATTGCACAATTTCATTTTCCACAACCTAAAAGTATTTTCTTGAAATGAACTGAAGACAATTCTGACTAATATCAAGGGATTTTGAATTGGCATTAGCTGAAATTTGAAAGGGTTTTAAGATAGAAACGGGATGGTTTTGAATTGAAAGCCTGATCCCACTTTGCGAAACTGAACACTCTCCTGATTCTCTGCATAGGTACGCTGACGTGGGAAAGATAGTGGCAAGAGCCCTTACTGGCCTTGGATTCAAGAACTGTTGGGTCATGGTAGACGGATTCTCGGGGAGCAAAGGGTGGTTGCAAGGCCGCCTCGGAACTGAGTCATACAATGTAACATTTGCCGAGGTTCTCTCTGCTTCAAGAGTCATTCCAGCAGCAGTGAGACGGTTTGGAACAACCAGTGGTAGCTCACGAACACCTTCACAAAAGCGTCTACCAGGTGGTGTCGATGACTAAGAAAATATCCTTCACTGGTTAGTGAAAGAAAAGAATCCACCTTCTGAAAGAGTTGGTGTGGCTATCTTCAACATGTAATTTAAGCAGTAGGTTTAGTCTGCATCTCTTCGGCATTGTCTGCTCTGTCATGGTGTTTTTTTCATTCTTTTAAGTTGCATTTTCACTGTATTATGCTGTTCTGTTGTGTCTTTTTACAGTTTTGAGTTGGAATCAGCGTACACCATTAAGCATGTAAACTTCAGAACCTATTTTCGTGCTTTCCTTATTCACATCAGAAAATCCACGAGCACCGTGCAGAACTAGGAACAGACCACAAATACTCAGATCCCACTAAAGATCGTAGTCAGATAATTCTGAATTGGCCGATCGAACAAGAAATGAGTGTTTGAAATTCAACAAAAATGAAAGCAAACCCTAATAACATAAGGGGCCGTTTGAATCTATGGAAAAGATTACCTAGAAAATCCTTTGAAATGTATTTCTTGAAAAACATATTTCCTATAAAATAGATTTCTGCATTTTGGATTGTAGATGCTACATGGATGTATAACATTCTCATGGCTTTTTTTATGTACTTTTTTCCATCTAATGCTTTTGATTGTATTATTATTATAAGGAAAAAAATGTATATAAGGTTGCAACCTTATATTATATAAGTAAGATGCACTTCAAAAATCCAGTAGAACAGAGTGTTTTGAAGTTAGAAAGCCTCCCAATTGATTATCTCAATATCGAGATATATGAGTATAAAAAAGAAAAAAATTTGAAGTCCTAAAAATAGTGCTTTCGGTAACAAGTTATATTTTCAAGATTTTTAAGTATTTATAAATCTGTTTGATCTCCACCGTATTTAAAGTTTTAATTTCATTATTAGAGTTTGACATAAATTCTCTAACCATAGTAAAGTTTTTGACACCAGAACTATATCTTTTGACAAAATTTTGATGCCCACCTATAAGGTGGGTGGTGCATTCTACCATTGACGCCACACTACATCAAATTTGGACCCCGTTATTCATTGCTTGTGGTCTTGTTCTTTGGATAATCCTCCTGGCTGTGGTTATGTGGACCATTTGGAAAGAGAGGAATCTTCGAACCTTTGAGGGCAAGAGTAGAAACCAAAGTCAGATCCTCACAAGTTGCAGTTGGTAATTTAATTGGGGTCTGGCTTTTGGGCCTTTCCGCTCAATCCTGAAGGAGACCTTCTTCACCCACTTCAAGAACCTTCCTCTTTTCAGAAGAAGAAAACCTTCTCAATATGCTCAATTGTTGTGCGTGGTTCAAATTCGACTTTGATGGCAGCCTTAAGGTCCAAGAGGGTTTAGCGGGATTTGGTGCCTCCTTCGTGACGCCGATGGCTTGGTAGTTTGGCAATTTCAGGGGAGGTCGCATTTAAGTGACATCAATGAGATCGAATTAAGGGCCCTGAAAGAAGGGGTGCTCAAGCTGCCACCTCATATCACTCGACTCATCATTGAAGAGGATTCTCATCTCCTGGTGAAGATTCAGTGCATTTGGGTTCTAAATTTTGTTTTTTTTTTTTTTAATTTCACAACTTTATTGAACTAAAATGTAATTACATAGTCCGAAATAAAAACAAAAAGAAAAGAGAAACCTCCTTTTGACAAGAGTCTATCACTACATAAGCCTCCCTGTAAATATAAAAAAAAAAATAGAAAGAGAGAAGAGATCCAAAATCTGCAGCAATAAAGTCTTGAAGTCTCATAAAAACAATTGTTCTTTTTTACACCACAAAATTACATTAAAAGAATCACCCTCAATAATGAATTCAATCCTATACCTTAAACTTTATTGTTTTGGTTTTGCAGCAAGGAGGTTGTCTTTAATCATTTCTAGAGAGAACGAAATTCGTAGGCAGACCGCCTTGCCAACGAGGGAGCCCTGCTATGATGTGTTTTTCTCTTTTCTATTACTTTCTTTCGGTTTTGATGCAACTCTTCATTTACTTAAGTTAATGAAAAATATAACTACTTACTGTTCATAAAAAAATAAAATAAAATAAAAAAAAACAAGAAGAAGAAGAAAGAAGTGGTCACTTTATACAAACCTCACCTTTGTTATAATGTTTTATTATTATTATTAAATTTGAGATGGTTTGGCTCTCTAAAAATTTTGAGATAATTTATCTCTAAAATTTGATACAGTTTATCTCTAAAATTTTAATATTTTTTCTCTTTAAAACTTAAAATTTGAGATATTTTGTCTCTTAAAATTTTGATATAGCTTCTCTATCTAAGAATTTCATGTACTTTCTCTCTCTAAAATTTGATATAGTTTCTCTCCCTCTAAAATTTTGAGATAATTTCTCTCTCTAAAACTTAAAATATGAGAAATTTTCTTCCTAAAAATTTTGAGATAGCTTTTGTCTCTAAAATTTTTAAGGTAATTTCTTTCTCTAAAATTTAAAATTTTAGATAGTTTCTCTCTCTAAAAATTTAGAAATAGTTTCTCTCTCTAAAAATTCTCAATCACTCTCTCTCTAAAACTTAAAAATTGAGATAGTTTCTCTCTTTAAAATTTTGAGATAGTTCTCTATCTAAAATTTTTGAGATACTTTCTCTATAAAAAAATTACAAGTACTTGCTATCTCTAAAACTTAAAATTTGAGATAGTTTCTCTCTTAAAATTTGAAATAGTCTATCTCTTTAAAAGTTTTAAGATAGTTTCTCTCTCTAAATATTTTCGGGTACTCTTTCTCTGAATTTAAAATTTGAGATAGTTTATCTATCTAAAACTTAAAACTTGAGATAGTTTTTTGTTAAAAAAATTGAGATAGTTTCTCTCCTTGAAAATTTTATAAAACTTAAAATTTGAGATAGTTTCTCTTTTAAAAAAAAAGAAAAAGTTTATATAAAGTTGCAACCTTAAAATGTAGAACTACAAATGCACCTCAAAAATCCATTGGAAAATGTTGGTTTAATATCGCAAAACCCTCAAATTGATCATCTTGACATCGAGATGAATGACTATGAAAAAAAAAAGGATTTTGAGTCTAAAAAATGGTGCATCTTACAACACATTATCTAGACTATTCATTTTCAAGATTTTCATATATTTATAGATCTACTTGTTTTTAATCATTTTTGGAGTTTAAAACTTTATAATTAGATATGAAAATAGATTTTGAGATAATCTTAAGAATATTTTGCATCAAAATTACATGTTACGATAAAATTTGAATGTGCACCTTAAATAGATTGTTTAAGGTTGCTACCTCATGAAACCACACCCTAAAAAAAATTAGATAGTTTCTTTCTAAAACTAAATTGATAGTTTCTCTCACGAAATTTTTTTGATTGTTTCTCATTGTAATTTTTTTTTAGGTATTTTCTCTTTAAAATTTAAAATTTAAAATTTAAAATTTGAGACAATTTATCTCCCTAAGGCTTAAAATTTAGATAGTTTCTCTCTCTTGAAATTTTCAGGTGCTTTCTCTCTATAAAACTTAAATTTTGAGCTAGTTTATCTCTCTAAGAATTTATAAGTACTCTCTATAAAACTGAAAATTTGAGATAGTTTTACTAAAACTAAAATTTTGATAGTTTCTCTAAAAAAAAATTTAAGTACTTTCTCTCTCTAAAACTTAAAATTTAAAATAATTTCTATTTTTAAAAAATTTGAGATAATTTCTCTCTCTGAAAATTTTGTAGATACATCTCTCTCTTTAAAACTTAAAACTTAAAATACTTTATATCTATAAAAATGTTGAGAGTTCCTGTCTCTAAAAAATGTTAGGCAGTTTATCTCTCTAAAATTAGATAATAGATATAGTTTCTTTTTCTAAAATTTTAATATAATTTCTCTCTAAAACTTAAAATTTGAGGTAGTTTCTCTCTCTAATTCATGGGGGTGTTTTGGTGTATTTTATAAGTTGTTGTCTCTGTAATTGGGAAATCTGGCTGGAAATCAATTGAGGGTAATGGCAAGGGTACAATTTCTTTAGTTTATGCTTCAAATGAGGAAAATAATTTATGATAGAAATACTTTTTTGTCCCAAAATTTTGATCCAAATGCCATAAATATGCCATCTCCATAGAAAAACATGTCTAAAAATGTATTTCCAGATATCCAAACGGCTCCTAAGATTTACCAAGTTTACCCAAAATACGTATCCACTGCTTAGAAAATTGCAATCCACTAGCAATGAATATTACAATTTTTTCATATAATAAATTTCTATTTAAATATCAACAAAAACCGTATTGATTTTGTCTTCTAAATCCACTAACCTAACTAAAAATCTTTTTTGTTTTTTTTGGTGGAAATCTATCAAAATACTCATTAGGGATAAATTATTCAACATTCTGCCTATTTGCAACTATTCTAACTGCACTTTGTGGGTATTTTGAAATCAAATCAAAAGGTATTGGTAAGATGTTAAACTGTTCATTTCTCATGAGTAATTTGATGAAACTTGCGGTTTGCATAGAGCCTATGGTTTTAAACAATCAAATTAAAACCTACCTTCAAATAGTATCGTAAAATGTAGTTTCAATATTGAAAATCTTTGTGATTGCCTTAAAATATATTTTCATATCTATTTATAAAGTTTAAAGCTTCAAAAATAGTGTATCATCAATATATCTACAAAAACTTGAAAATCTTGAAAATTAACGATCCAAAAATGAGTTACAAAATACACTATTTCCAAAACTTGCAATCCATTTTTTTCTCATCTTCATGCTTCTTGATGTCGAGATGATCAATTTGAAGATATCCGGGCATCAAAACAATCCTCTTCTAGTGAGATTTTTGAAACAGGCTCAAATTCGATTGTTTAGAGCGTCGGCTCTATATAAACTTTTCCCTTTGATAAATTTCCCTTTTTTTATAAAGATAAATAATATATACCCTTATAAAGCATCTTAGCCAATGTCTAGGTTCCCAGTTGTACCGAGTTCCCCTCCCCCACTAGCTCAAATGCCTTGAAGATGTCACATTATAGACACATGGATGGTGGCATCTATATTTACCCACCAACAAGCTTCTTTTTTCAACCATGTTTACCTCCGACAACCAATACAATCAATTTTTCTTCTTTAGCGGCTCTGATTGCTCGGTGATTGGGCTTTTGTTTCCAGTACAGATATTCTTTTAGAGTAATACCTAACTCTGCCATAGGCACAACTTACTATCTTTTGTTTGGTCTTGGACTTCTTGCCTTGGTTTTGTCCTTTTCTTTTCTACTTCAGGAAAGAAATGCATCTTGTTTTTTTTGTTTTTAGACTAGCTCTTAACAAGGTTTACTAGAATGAAATTCTATAAACAATTTAGATTCCATGAATATTCATCTTTCTTTTCCCCTTCTTCTATTCCGCATCCATTAAGTTCACTAACAATAAGTTGTAACTTGTATACCCAATCAAATATTGGTTTATTTTCAGTAAATTTAAAATCCAAGTATTTTAAAATTAGAAACCTTTTGTTACTTGATTCTTCCATTTGATATTTAGCCTTCAATACGTTCCAATTCTCCTTCGCAAATGCACCGAGGCATATATTGTATATTGTTTAGGCAAGGACATTGAGGATATGACCGAGTCATCCCCATCCACTTATGGTAAATTTTTGTTGGCTCTTCATGCTATCCCTCACTAGGTAGAGGATTTCTGACATTTAGTCAGTAATAAGATAAGATACCTTGGTGTTTTCAAATAAAACAGCAGTTTTTAGTCGCCTTTTGAAGTAGATCCTCACCCATATCCAGCAATCCTCAACCACATCCAGCCCTGCGATGCCCTAGTTCATAAGCTTGATAGATACATCGTGGATTCTATCATTTTACCCAGAATATTGTATTCACATTTGTTCTTGAATTATATGAAACATAAGATCGAAAACTTATCTTACCTGCACAATAGCCTGAGTATAACAAGATCTAGAACATTAGAGTAGCTTTTCTTTAGAGAGAAAGTGGAGAAAAGTATTATCTAGCTGAACTCTACCTCGAAAGAGAGATTCAAGAGCACTATATGGAGAGAACATGAGTACTTCCAATATATTTGTAACTGAAGATGACATGGCCAGTCATTGCAACTGATTGTAGATGGATTGTGGCTCTATTCTCTATTCCATACCTTCAAAGTCACCTCTTCAGTTCTAAAGCCAAATTGGTCGCACAAAGTCCTTCACATCACAACGTGCAATGTCGTCGACATCTGACGCACATGCAACAAGCTACGACACGTGACATGTCTTGTATGACATACACAATGCTGTCCAACTCATGCTGCGATGGCCAATATGCAACAACTTACGCATCGCCGATACCAATCTTGCAACGTTGCAATGCTACACCAGTCGAGCGACATTCTTGACACCCAAATACTTGTCCATTTCTCCAAAAAGAAATTGACCGCGTGCACAACCCGCATCCATACATGAACTAATGACACCTCTGAAAAGTACAAAGTGTGCGTCAAGAACCTTTGCACGTTGTACACGTCGTGCACTTCGCATAGATCTCTCTTCTTTGTTCCATAAACATAAAGAAAGCAAACTTGGACAAAGAATTATTACCACTTCAAAACAGCACGTCATAAAACCATAGCAAATGAAGATACTATTCTGACATAACACAATGCTTTTCATTGGAAAAAATACGAGACAAAAACTACAAAATCCAGGGTATGATACAAAACCCCATAAAGGGAACCGCTTTGCTAAAAACAAAGATTGATAGAGGCATCAGGTTTTTTGCTTGCTCAATTTTGCAAGTGAAGAAGAAAAACAATGGGGGCTAGAAAAAAAATGCACCCACTGCTCAGTCAAATTTTCTAGACTAAGAGACCAGGGCAATAGTCTCTCTTTAGAAATAAGTGCGTACCCGGAGGCAAGTTGCTTTTATAACGCCATCCAGGAGCATTATCTACTCCCCAACCATAGTTGAAGCTACTTTCTTCTTCTTTCTGGACTTAACTTTCACAGCATCTTTAAGACTCTTTTTCTGGTTTACCTGTTGCACTGAAGCAGACATTTCCTTGGTATGAGAATCATCAACAGTCGCCTCCACAGAAGGTTTCTCTAACTTGGATTCATTAGGCCTTTCCAAGGCAACTGTATCTTTCTTCTCTGCTTCCATTGCACGCGGTGCTGAAATTTTCACAGGTATCACAATTACACAGCAAAAAATTGCAAAAAGTACGATAAGTGACCAGTGATTACATGGATTACTAAATCCACTTAAATAATGAAAGGAGAATATGGATGTCATTGAATCCATCATGGAATTACAAGCACAGCAGATAGCATCACAACTGAATGGAACTTGTACATTACATCACTAACCACAACAGACTGGAGCAATTTCAGTGTTTTAAAATGCGGGATGCGGCCCTGATGCAGGTGCATAGCGATAATGCGATCAATAAATGTAAAAAAAATTCTAAAAAAATCTGAAAAAATAAGTTAATGCATAGAAAAAATATGAAGGTGATATATGTGATAGTAGATTATTTTAGTTTAATGCTTAACTTCAAAACTATTACCTGTCGGAGTATTCTGTATCCAGTTATGCACTATCCCCTGACTAGAAACTAGAAACTTGAA
>NW_006500347.1:3744416-3767915 GCF_000471905.2 Amborella trichopoda
ATCATCATCATCATCATCAACATCATCAAATAATTGCATATGATCAAGTAATTCCTTTCTTTCTTCTTTTTTTTTTCTCTTTATCTTTTTTCAATCTAAGCAAATATTCTCTAATCTCTTTTTTTATATCATCTGTAGCTTGTGGGCATGCTCTTACATTCCCAGAAATTCCAGCTAAATGCTCTTTTTGTCGAAAAATACCACCCATATAAGTATTTCCACAGAGCAAGCATATCACACAATTTCTATCTTTCGGATTTTTTAGTTTAGCATATTTTCAAGCCGGATCCTTGTTAGTAAAAGATTGGGAAGAAGACATTGCCCCCAAAAATAAGTATAACCGTATTATTGTACAAGAAGGAATAAAAAGTTACCGACTCTGTGTAGTGCATGATTTCTTCACAGCCTCTGAAACCCCCAATTATTTGTCACAAATTCACCTTAACATCCCCAAATCAACAATCAAAAGCATCAAATGAACATCCAAGTATCAAACAACCGCCAAATCAAAGATTTGAATGAAAATAAAATTTTCGCCAAATTTCGAAAAAAAAAAATTTCCCTCGATTTGATGCAAAAAAAGCCACAAAAGTGGCTGAAAATCTTCATTTAGGGGGGATAATAACCCCCCAAACAGTTTCCCTAATCTTTGGAAGTTCAAAAAGACCATTTTGCCTCTCCCCGAGGAGCAAAATCGATAAATTTTTCTGCGTAAACAGATGCGGGACATGCGGCCATGATGCAGCCTGAAGCAGCGCATATGCGGTCGCATCTATCCAAAGCGCATATGTGCCAGTTTGCGATGTGGATGCGAGCACATCCCGCATGATGCGGCCGCATTTTAAAACACTGAGCAATTTCATTTTCTTCTTAAATAATTAATGGCTTGAAAGCAAATTTCCCTTGTATAATGATATGCTCATTTCATTGAAGAAGATTCAGCCTATGCCTTACCCTCCATAAGCTCCTAGAAAACTATAATTTACTTGGTTAGGTCTACCAATCCAACCTATGCCTTGCCATCCTTGATATCTTAGGGCAATGTAAAGTGGTATAGTAAATCCACATTGAAAATTTCTCTTTCGCTAAATTCCACATTGCTAATCATGACTTGAAATGCTCTACAAAACAAGTAAAAGGCTTCCAAAAATGCACTAGTAAGTTCGGTTATGATATCTGATCCAGTTTGAATACAACTTTGCAGGGCAAGAAAATACATATCATTATATTAACTCTTTTATTTCATACTGCTGGAAAGGTTAGCCCAGTTCGATCGAAACAGAGGCATACAAATCATCATCATTATCAGGCATACAAATGTGGAAGTTCATTGATATAATTTGTGCAATGGCCGCAAAGTCGTTCTCCAAATCTAAAATCCCTCTTCGGATGCATAGGCAAGCTAGGTTAGTATTCTCTAGTTTTCAGATATCCATTGCTTGATATTTGAAGTGCCATATACCATTCCACATAATCTGCAGAGACCTCATCACTAATCAGCCAAAAGAAGTTTCTGCAGATTGCATCACCCTCATTGGAATGGGCAATCCTAAGGATTACAAAGGATTACCATCCCAAATGGAAGGGAGAGTGCAACTTCCTTGTTGAAAGGAAAGTTCTACTCTTCTATTTATTAATGTTGTTTCGTAAATGAGGATATCAAACGTTCAACCCCAGAATACCCCAAGAAAAAGCAAATATCAGAGTCAGCCGGCACTGGCTAATGACTCCCTTGTCCATTTTTGTCCACATCTTGCAACAAAATAATCAGATTTATGATGCATTGAGCCAAGGATGTCATGTATGTTCATAAAGGTCTATAGATCATATAAAATGTCTTCTTTTGTCAATGCATATGACAATAAGTATTTGACTTACTGCTTACTGTCAGCTGTGAACATCGGAACCAGCCCCAGGCTGGGGCTTTAACCACAACCTCATGTGCCAGATTATAAATTCCTTTGCAAAAGTACCTCTACAGCTATGATAAAAATCTAGGGGATGGTGGGCCCTTGTGTCTGTCATGAGTAGGATAGCAATAATAAGTGTGTAAAAATCTTTAGTGAGGACAGAGAGCAATGAGAGAGACATGTCAATATCTCATCACCATATTTCTCCATGACATGAAAAAAGAATACCCACTCACAGCAATCAACTGCCTTAGACACGTCTAGTTGCATATTAATATTTATTGTTACATCATCTGTCAATGCATCTCGGGTTTCATGAGCTAGGCCTTAAGGCCCATCATTTGTGATAACTAAGGCACCTTGTTCTTGAGATGTGATGTTGGGGAGGATGTTCTAAATCTATCAACCAGAAGGACAGTAGTGGTTCTTGTGAGAAGCTTGAATAGGATGACAAGAAATTGAGTCAATCTAACAGGGCCATTTTATTGAGGAACAAGACAGGTGAATGATGCCTTACCAACCATAAGAAGAATAAGTTCTCTCATAAATCTGTGTACAGTGGAAGTGGTAACCACGTAAAAATGGGTCAAATTCCTGGGAAAATTCAAAGAAACTGGTGAAATGACAGAATATAAAATTCATTCTCATTAACTAAAACATGAGGGACTACAATAAAAGACACAGCATGGACTAGTCCCATAACTGTCACCATCTTGTGATGGGAATGATATGCAGCCAATATATTAGCCAGTATATCTGATTAAAGTGATAGATTTTTGAAGCTTGGTTTTAGAAAGAGTTTTGATAACAAGAAACAAAATTCCTTCTTATCGTTAATGAATATTATCCCTCAAGTAATATTTCTCATAAACAATTCATGTTTCCAAGTTTATTTTTTTACACGTGGATCCTACACCAATAGGGGAGTTATGAACCTCAGCGTCCTGTCTCTATGGAAAAGTTTGGATTTCCAGCATTGCTAAGTCAAGAGTGTGCCATGCAAACTCTCAGTTTCAACATTAACTCATTCCATATGTAAGTTCCTAAGCTACTCTGATCTTTGTTTGTAACAGTGGATGCTCTCCGTAAACTCAATTTCTCAATTCATTTGAATCACAATACATGTATCACACACCACGACTCGGCTTCATCCAAAATACATAAATTTCTATCTTATAAATCAAAAGAAGCAGCATATCAAGTTTGGATCCCAAAAATGGTATTCACATTCAATTTTCTCCATGTCTATATTAATCAGGGTTCCTCAAAGAATAATGACAAGAAAATCTCTAATCAACAACAAGTGGCTGCCCATGGTTCACAGAAGTAATAAAACACAACATATAAGAGAGCAAGAAAGTCACATGCTTTTCTGTAAAGTCAGAGAGCAAGGAAGTACCGGACAATGCTACAGAACTTGTACATGTGCTTAACGAGGTAATCCCTTTCCCATAAGGATGCCTACACATGAGTGCAAACCAAGTTTGAAGGATGACAAACATGCCTTGACATTAACATACAGGAAACATGGATAACTTCTATTAAAATGCTAAATAGTGCCAACATGATACATGAGCATACCAACTTGAAGGACGACCAGTAAAAAGATTAACACTCTTCATTTTTCCATGGATCTCATCAACTTGTTGAAATGAATTATTTTCACCTCTAGTGTTGCTATTTTCAAGATCAGTGTCACTCTCAACTTCTTCCTGATTCATGGGATCCTTGCTCTGTATTTTGAATCCATCTATCTTTTTCTGAGTGACATCAACAACCTGCTTGCTCATTTTGATGTCTGCTCCACAGGCAGCTTGGGCACTTGAAGATGAGTGACGCCTGATTTTTCTTTGAGCTCTTTCCAAATCATATGCTTCTACCTGCGAATGCTCGAAAAGAAACCAACTAATTTTATGTGTTCATCATATCGGCTAATGGTGAAAACACATCCAGGCCCAATTTTTGCTCACCGTGATCTTTCATATGGAGAATAAGATCTCAAATTCTCAATAAATTAGATCTCACTGTGTTCTCCAGAATAAACACTAAAGGGTAGAAATGGAGAAACAAGAAAAGCCACACCCAATCAAAAGCACGAGGTCGCACTACAAACTCACCGCCTTTTTTATTTTATCAGTAATATCAGTTGCTTTTTGAGAAGCAAGCCGCAAACAGCGCATGATTTCGCTCTGTTTAACACCTTGTCCTCCAGGCTTTTGGATAGCACAAACATCCTCGTTTGTGTTCATTGTTACTGTCATCCTTCCTCCCATTATAATTTCTTCCTTGTATGTTGGGTCTATGACCTGCACAGTACTTTGATATAAATAAAAGCAACTCCTACCAGTAGACAAAGCTAATTTTATAAAGCATTATAAAGATGGTATGTGAATGGCCAGGATGCATGGTCCATACCAAAATTTCCCCATCATCGAAAAAGGCAAAGGTTACTGCTATAGGAAGATGGTGGACAATTAGAGGAATAGGTTCTCTCACCTGCCCAATGTAAGATTTAAATGAAAAATATATTAATCAAATTTTTCCAGAAACTTTAGATTGACGTATTCTCTTATCAATAGAAGTGTGCAGAACCTACTTTAAACCGAATTCAAATAGAGTTCATTGGTTACTTCAGAAGATTGCAATTAAGAACCTACGTATAAACTACAAGAAACTGTTAGCCTATATACATGACAAGGTAAATGGGTTTTCCCTAAAAACTCGCTACAAAAACAATTGCAGCCAAGAGAAAACCTCAGGTTGGTGTATTATCACGCTCTGAGTATCTTCTCCACCTAAACTACATTCAGGCCTTCGAAATGTCAACAGTGCAGCTACGGCAGCAATGTTAGCTGCATCAACAAGATTCCTGAAGCATAAATTAGCATCAGATTGATCAGAAATCAAGACCATCAAAAAAGCAAACAGTGCTATGAAGATATTGGACTTCAAAACATACCCTCCATTATCCAGAATATGAAGGTCAACACGAATTGCCCAAACCAATTTCCCAGCTAGAACACAGAGTGATTCCATATCAACTGCTCTACTTTCCCTGTTTCCACACATAAAAACTAGATATAATTCTTTGTTTTTTTTTTGGAGAAATATTTACTGGTATTAAGAGCTAGGAATGAGCATACAAAAAATGAACCCTTAATCGTATGTCACCAAAATGGTGAGTTAGATACAAAATTTCCATACATTCTCGTTGTGATAAAGATCAAGATTATGACTCTGTACAAAAAATCAGTGGGACCCACTCCAGAAGGTGCTGCTGCTCCCTCTTTTGCAAGGGTGTTGGCCAGGGAATCAGCTTCTCGGTAAATGTGGGTCCAGGAAATGCGAATCTGGCTGAAGATGTCGAAGATCTCATCGAAAGTGCGGGCCAGCCTCCAAGGGTGAGCGGCAGAGCCCGAAGCCCATGAGATAATAGTTTTAGTGTCTCCTTCAATGGCAATTTAGTTGCCCAACTCAGATCTATATGCCCTTAGGCATTCGAGTAAAGCATTGGCCTCAGCTGCAGTAGTATCAATAAATCCTATGTGTTTGGAGAATAGAGCAGATGATGAAGCCGAAATGGTCTCCGAACAGCCCTCCAACCCCGGCTGGTCCTGGGTTTCCAAGGAAGCAGCCGTCAAAGTTTAATTTAATCCAGCCCGGTTCTAGAGGTCTCCAAAGCGAGGCCCGAGCAACCCTCAGGGTGGTGGATTGGCATAGCAATTGCCAATTTGACCAAAAGTCCGAAGTGGAATAAGCTTTGAACCGCTTGTGGTTCTTGATCCAAAAGATGACCATGGTTATAATTTTAGCCTTAAGACTCACTGCTGAAGTACTTTCGCCTCTAAATATTCTATGGTCTCGCTCAAACCAGATAGACAACAATGTGGCAAAGACTGTAACCCTCCATAGCATCACCCCTAGTTTAGGCTACAGGAGGAATTGAGAAAGGTTGAAAAGGCCTGGGACAGACTAGGGGGTGACCCAAACCCAGCCAAAGAGTTGGATTTTCCCCCAAAGGTATTCAGCGACAGTTCAATGGAGGTAGAGATGTGCATTCGTCTCCTCGGCGCTTAGGCACATGGGGCATCGATTGGGTAGGGGTATTCCATGCTTTTCTAGTTGATCCACAGTAAGCACCCATTGATAAACGGTCAGCCGGTTGAAAACTTGCATCTTTGGTGGAATAAAAGTCAACCATGCTTTGGCCGATCAGGGGACCGCCTGAAGGGGATTGCGAAATGACACTGAAACCAAGTAGTATGAGGATACTTTGAATCTGCCCAAGGAATTGGGTGTCCAAATGAGTATGTCTGCGCCTATGAGATGAAGATAGATGGAATGCATTAGGGCTTCAAGTTGGAGGAAGGACTCCCATTTGCATGGTGCATCTGAAAAAGGGAGTCCAAGAGCAACTGTGGTTGGATTGGGGAAAGTAGTCGAGGACTGAAGCTACTCTATTAGTGGCAAGAAGGAAGAGGTCGGGAAAAGAGTCCCTCAAGGTAGTGTGGCCAATCCAAATATCAGACCAATAAAGTGTTTGACTGCCAGCCAGTTCTAGGGAGGAATCTTGCATAAGCTGTGAAGAGGTCATAGCAGCGAAGAATGGAACGCCAGAAACCAGAGGAGAGGCTATTAGCATGGCATGGGGGCAGCCATCTAGAGGGGTCGATGCATTATTTACTATATAGAACATCCTGCCAGAGGTGACCCTCTAGTGTGAAAAGGCACCACCACCATTTGGATAGAAGTGCAGTATTAGAGTCTCTTATGCTCCGGATGCCCAAACCACCTGACCCTTTCATCCTGCACACCTTGTCCCGAGCAACTAGATGATCTGTTCGTTGTGCCATCCCCCGACCAAAGAAAATTCCTCATTAACTGTTCTAGGCAGGCAGCTATCAAGGCCGGGATGTAGAAGAGGGACATTTGATATATGGGAACATTCGATAGAGTTGCCTTAATGAGTGTTACTCTCACAGCTAAAGAGAGATAACAGCCCTTCCATCGAGCAAATTTGCGATTGAACTTATCGAAAATGTGTCCCCATAGGTTTTTTTTGGGCAAGATTGTGCAAGCTGGGTAGTGTGTTGGGTGTCAATGGCCACCCCCATCATCTTGGTTGTTCAAGTTCACTTCAAATTCTTTTTTCTTTTGGCTAAACTTGATATAGCTCTAAGGGCATTTCAGGTCACATGCTAACAAGGTTCTCAACTTACATTCTGCAAAATCAATAGGGCCTTTATCAAATGAACAACATATTGGCCAAATGCAGTTTGAAAAAATGGTGGATCCGAGTGACAGGCCAACCTACTACTCAAATTCTTTCCATTCAACTTTAATGGAATATATAGAAATCAAGCTATTGATAACATGACAATAAGCACCTCAACAAAAGCTACAGAGGGAGAAAAAAACCTAGTCTGAAAAAATTGAATGATAACTAAACTCATCAAGTAAAAACACAAAAAACTCAAAACCCATAGAAAAAAGAACTGACTTTTACCTCAAGCCACGGTCTATTATGCGTCCCAATTCCACTGCAGCTTCTCCTGGGCGCCCTGGCTCAAATGAAGGATCAGCCATGGGAGAAAACTCAGTGAATATCGAAAATGTGCCTTCATTGGGTCGATCTCGATAAGGTTGGACTAACTGCGCAGTCACAAACCCCATAACATGAGTTTGCCCAAGCTGCACCTCTGCTGTACCATCATCGCTGCATAGCCAAGAAATATTTCCTTAGTTGTTACTAAAAAGGTTAACAGAAGAACACCAAGCTTATTTAGTATGTGAGAGTAAAGAATTTCCTTAACCAAAAAAGAAAAACCTACACAAGAAAGAAATCAATATACATTCATAAAATGAAATAAAAAAAAAAATGTTATCATGACTCCTGCAAGCTGTAATTTCTATCATCCTGCATTTGCAATTACAATATTAGAATATACATGCCTCCCGAACTTCAGAGATAGTCGACGATAGTCAAATGGGCGGCGTCCATCAACTCTGTGGTCTGAAAGTAAAGCATTTTCAATGAACTTCTTCTCATTGACACTCATGCGCCAGATGTTTGCTAATCTTTGCTCCATATCTAGTTTAATTGTGTATTATGCATGACCTACCAAAAATAGGGCATAAGATTGATTCATTTTTCTGAATTATCTTCAAAAAACTCAAGAAAACCATGCGGATAACTTGATCAATAGTTTCTACAATATGATGCGAAGCAAAGAAAATTTTAAATGCAAAGTAACTAATTTTTAGAGAAAATCATCAGCACAGCATGTCCAAAGCCACCAATGCTACCACTTCCTCCAGAAACACAGTTTAAATCCTAGTTTATGCAAAACAGCAAAGATAAAACAAATTCTAGGTCAAAACCTTATGAGAAACTATGGATTCTTGATCAAAGAAATCATATTTTAGGAGGCTAGACAACTTAAAACTTCAGTAGATTGTTAGGATAAAAATCTGATGTTACATGAATTGCGTTCAATGCTTAACCAACTACCCAAAAATAACTGTTATATTCAAAATAGATCCTTGATATTCTAGGTTTATTCTTTAAAAAAACACACTTTGGGTGGCTTTTCAATATTTTGACTTGTTTAGGCTTTTAGTCACACTAAGTATGAATATCAATATAATTGAAACTGCCACAGGTTTTATCTCATCCAACCTACAACTTGAGCTAAACTTTTCCTAGGTGCAATAATGCTCAAGCAATTTGTGTTGGAACTAAAAGGAATAAGCTTTATTTTATTTGACGGATAGAACTGTCATTTAACTTTTGTTTAGTCCTTATTCTTATGTCTCAAAATAAGGGCCATATTATCCATAAATTGTAATTAGGGTTATTAATGTTAAAAGAGAGGGTAGAGGTCACAAGTGACCCCTAAGTAGGGTTGGCAATGGAATTGTACCCGACCCAGGACCCGGCGGGTATACCCCAACTGGACCGGGTATGGGTCCAAATTTGGACCCACGGGGACAGGTCCAGGTCCAAAAATATATACATGAAATTTTCGGATGCGGGTACGGGTATGGCTGAACCCACCCCGAACCCGTTTAATTTATGTTAATACAAATTATAACGTAAATTATATATAATATATTTATAACAAAATCGAAAACCCTAAAACCTATATCGATTTCTTTATTTTCCCCCAAACCCTAAGTGGACTGCCATGCCGCCCCTGCCTCTACATCTCCTGTGGCGGTCAACGGTCTCTCTGCTGGTCTCACTACCGCCGGTAACTGATAAGAGCTCTCTCACTCTCTGGGTTACTTTCTTTCTCTCTCTCTCTCAATCTCTCTCTGTCCCTGTTTTCTCAAATCTCTTCGTTAAATGTTTTTTCTCTAATATCTCTCTTTCTATTTCGAATCAAAATATGTGCTCTCTCTATTTCTCAATGTGTTCTCTATCTCTCCCTTTTTTTCTCTAATCTCCCTCTCCCTGTTTTCTCTAATCTCTCTCTCTCTCTCATGTGAATCTCAAAGGGGACGCAAGGTATTTGCTGGTGCAAAACCCACTCAAGATTTTCTGTCATTCTATAACGAAGAATCGTTCGAGAACACAGGGCCCAAAGCTTCTCAAGGTATGTGCCCTTATCTGCTTTGATTTACACCATTCTCTTTTGTAATCTTAAGAGCCCTTAATTTTTTTTCTCTCTAACTTTTTTTTCCATTCTTATTTTTCTAAATTAGTATCTCTTTTCTTAGGAAAATTCGTCTGCTTTTCCTTGACATTGTGTGTTAGAATATCTCTTTCTTTGGAAAATTCGTAAATCTTTATTTGTAGTCCCTTATGCAACTGTTAAATGTGTGTTTGTGTCAGTGTATCAAAAAGCGCTAGGCGGGCAGGCCGCCTAGCGCCTAGGCAGGCAACCAGAACTTGGGCAGATGCCTAGTAGAAAAAAATACCAAATTACCAAATACCATATTCCAAGTTGAAAAATAAAAAAAGATAGATGTCGAGAAGAGAATTTTGATAATCCATATTGTTAAAACAGTAAACTGTAAAGCCATACAAGTGTAAGATATAAAAGTCAACACTCAAACACAACAAAAATATACAAAAATTTAGAAAATATACAGTCTAACAAAAGTCAACACTCATGACTCAACACAACAGTCAACACTCATGACTCAACACAACAGTCAACACTCAACACTCAGAACCAAGAGACTCAGAACCAAGAGGCAAGAGTCGTCAGTCGTCATCATCATCAGAAGGAATACCAATAGGACAAGCCTGATCATATACATTAGAGTCGAGGCCATCATCATCAAAGTCATCTCCTTCTCAATATAACGCTCATCCTCCTCTGTTTCTTCTGAATCTTCCCCTTCCTCCTCATCTTCTTCTACCTTCCTCTACAAGTATGTGCAGTCTGTGCAGATGAGGCCCTAGGAGTCTTGGCTGCTCTACCCTTTTCTTTGTGCTTCTCTGAACGCAAATATTGTATAAAGTCCTCCCTGGTAACCTCAGAAACATTTTCACACGGGGCAACATCCCCCTTAATACCGGCAAGGAGCTTTTTAAACCGGCAAATGCCCCCATTAGTATCATTTCCACAATAATTACATTTAATATGATTTTTATCACTTAGATTCGGGTTATAACCATGCTTCTAACGCGGATCACCACTCCGACTAGAACCTTGAGAAGATACTTCAATAGAACAAGGCTTATTTTCAACATTTTCTGGTTCTTCTAAATTCAGAAGATGTTTAATCTCATCCCAAACTGCTTCAGGAACCTTTGTACAAGAAGCATCATTACATCTAACTGCAAGGTGTTTTTTGAATCGGCTATTACACCCATTGGTAACTTTTTCACAAAAATTACACCTTATACAATTTTTATCATTTGGTTTTGGGTTGTACCCATACTTCCAACCTGGATCACTTCTTCTAAAAGCAGCAGAAATAGATCTATGACAAGGATTTTGTTCATGTTTTTATTTCCAGAACTCATATATTACTTAATCTCCTCTCTAATAGCTTCAAGAACATTTTTACAAGGGGCAATATCCCCCTTAATACCGGTAAGATGTTTCATATATTGCTTAATCTCCTCTCTAATAGCTTCAAGAACATTTTTACAAGGGGCAACATCCCCCTTAATACGAGCAAGATGTTTCTTAAACAGGTTTATGTATCCTTTTGTATCTCTTTCAAAAAAATTGCATCTAACACAATTTTTGTCATTTAGATTCAGGTTGTATCCATATTTCCAACCCGGATCTCCACTCCGACTAACTCCTGAAGAAGACATCTCAAAATAAAACAATCAATCTAAAAATAAAGTTTTGCACTTACTTTGATTGCTCGAACTCCGAACTTTGAGACACTTCGATCTAATGAAATGTAGTTTTTGGATGTTTCTTTCCCTCTAAAAGGGGTTCTTGTGGGTTTAGGTTTCAAATGAACCTAAATCCCCTCCTTTTAACCTTTTCTATAACTTAAAAAAAAAATCAAAACAAAAAACAAAAAAAAACATTTCCACCTCTGGGCGGGGCGCAAGCCCTAAGCAGCCGCCCAAGGCTGGGCGCTGGGCGGCCGCCTAGGCGGGTTTCGTACCGCCTAGAGACCACCGCCCAGTTTGGCCGCCTAGGCCTGGGCTTCTGAACCGCCTAAGCGTTGAGCGGCATTTTTTTTAACAATGGTTTGTGTTAAGAGAGAGAGTGTATTTCTGCTGATTCTTTTTTTATTTGTTGTTGAGTTCTTTGATGCTAATTTTTTGTTGCATTAAGAAGCTTTACTCCATTTTCTGTGTATTGTTTCTCCTTTTCGGCTATTTTTTTTTGTTTAATTGCATTATATTTTGAATTTTTAATTTTGGATATGCTTTGTCTCTCTATATAGTAATTGGGTTACTGTTTTTCGGTCTTTTGCATCAGTCCAGGACATTACTTGGTATTGGGTATCTCATAATTCAAGCATGGAATGCTTATTTGTGGGAAATAATGGAATGCTTGTTTTATGCTTACAATGTAAGCTACAAAATGAATATGTTTATTATTCTTATGGTGTTTATTCTTGGATAATTTTAGTTCGTTCATTTGTACTTAAACAATTAGTTGTGAATGTGTTATGTGTTAAACAATCTGATGTGAATTTGTTTGTTCTTCTTATGTATTTCTATTATGAATGTGTTAGTAATTCGAGCCAAGGAGTTTTCTCTAAACATACATCATAGGAACTAGATGACGCACATGCACCCCTTAAGATTGAAACACAAATAGAATGAGAAATCTTAAGGGTTTAAACAACAAATATGGAAAATAATCAACCAACAACAATTTGGAAATTGAAATTGTTTTACCTTTTTATCATTCTGCAACCAATTTTGCGTACACATCAATGCTTGCACGGTTGATGGAGTCAAGGAACTGCGATACTGGTCTAAAACTCGTCCCCCAGTACTAAACGTTGACTAAAATGCTATTGTGGATACAGAAATCACCAAAATATCTCTAACCATTCTTTAGAGAACGGAGAACCTTGATGCATTGCCTCGCTACCAAATTAAGATATTGAAATCTTCTATATCCTCTGGATAGACAGGTTCGTCCATATATATGTCCAATTCTATTCGTCTTAGAATAGACGTGGAATCTTCTTGAATGTATATTTTACATTGCATCTTTCTCTCTTTGTGAGATTTATTGACAGTGTGGGAAGAATATTGTACTCCAACTGCACTACTTCAAATATTGGAACTAGATGATTCCTTTGATTAATATTCCTTAAATAGGCCATAAACACCTTCTCGAACCATCATAATTGCTTGTGTCGCCTCATCACCATATATTTTGCCATAGTAGAAATTAATCAATTTAAGTTTGTACCAAGTATCCACAACACATGCAATCGCCAATGTTAAATTACATATCCTCCAATATTTGTCAAACTTCTTTTTCATTTTGGTGGCATAGAACTAATATACTCTATAGGGCTCAAACACCATCCTTTTAAACACAAAAGAATCTCGTACACTTCAAGGAAATAGAGATTAGAAGTTGGATACTTGGACCCCGAAAAAACATTTGTAGCATCATAAAAAAATTTCAAACATTTACAAATTTCTCTTGCTCTCTCCCATTCAGCCTCAGATGGAACCAAATTGGGGGCATTGATTCCCGTTGAGTAAAGCGATAAATTGCCTCTTTTAGCTCGTGAGCAACCCTTCGCATTGTGTATGTCGAATTCCATCGAGTTGAAACATTATGACATATTCTTTTTGCTTTCAATCCTAATGACCTGAATTCTCTCATTAAATCTTTCTTGCCTTCCTTGGGATCCTCTAATGAACTTGATAATTTCTCGGATCTTGTCAATTATCGTTTTTATTTTCCCTACCCCATCTTGCACAATAAGATTTAGAATATGTGCACAACAACGCATATGGAACATCTTACCATTAAGTAAAAGTGCAGACTTTCGAGATAATTGACTAACTAGAGATGATGCAACTACATCATTGTATGATGCATTGTCCAACGTTATCCTCAAAAAGTTGTTTTCAATCTTCCATTCCAATAATAAATCCATCAAAACAGCGGCAATGGCATCTCCTGTATGAGGAGATGGCATATACATAAACTAAGGACCCTTTTTTTGCAAAAGTCATGCATCATCAATAAAATGGCCAGTCAAGCATAAATAACCTTGGTTAGGACATGATGTCCATATGTTTGTTGTGAGGCAAATGCAACTAGGGATCTTTTGTAAAAGATTATGCAATTTATCTTTTTCATTTCCATACATCTCCAACATGTCAGATTTTATGGTGTTGCGACTTACCATCTTAAATGATCATTGTAGATTTCTTACAAATTTTTTAAAATCATCGTGCTTTACAATTGAAAAAGGGTACTCATGTAAGACAACCATCTTTACTAGATCACTTCTACTTCTCTCTTGATCGAATTTCAGATTACTCAAACTCCCATCCTTTTTCTCAAAACAAGCCATTAACATTTGTTGACCTGCATTTACACACACTCTCTAAGGACATGATATTTGGTCCGTTTTCAAGTGCCTAGTCCCATTTTTACTAGCCCCAGCTAGCTTCCTCTTACAATGTTTACAAATAGCTTTTAGCTCCCCATTTTCATCAGTAACTTTTTCAAAATCTACCCAAACTAAAGAGGTAGTTTTACGTTTAGGAGATGAGGGGGTGGCATTTCTAGGGGTGACATTTCTACGGTTTCCATATCTTGATTTTCACCATCAATAGACATAATTTACCGAAAAAACAATAGAAAACTGTTTAAAAACAGCAACAATACAATACCTCCTATGACCTATGTTTAGAGAAAACCCCATAGCTCGAAATACTAACACATTCATAATAGAAAGACATAAGAAGAATAAACAAATTCACACTTCAAAAAAAATAAAAATAAATAAATAAACAAATTCACAACAAATTGTTTAACACATAACACATTCACAGCTAATTGTTTAGTACAAATCAATGAACTAACATTATCCAATAATAAACACCATAAGCATAATAAACATATTCATTTTGTAGAGTACATTATAAGCATAGAACAAGCATTCCATTATTTCCATAAACCATAACCCACAAATAAGCATTCCATGCTTGAATTATGAGATACCAAAAACCAAAGTAATGTCCTAGACTGATGCAAATGACCAAAAAGCTACTACCCATTACTTTATAGAGAGACAAGGCATATCCAAAATTAAAAATTCACAATATAATGCAATTAAACAACAAAAAACAACAAAAAATAACTGAAAAGGAGAAATCAAAACACAGAAAATGGAGTAAAGCACCTTAATGCAACCAAAAACTACCAACAAAGAACTCAGCAACAAATAAGAAAAAAAAATAGCAAAAATACACACTCTCTCTCTCTCTCTTAACACAAACACACATTTACCAAGTACATAAGGGACTGCAAATAAAGAGATACAAATTTTCCTAAGAAAAAGATATTGTAACACACACAATGTCAAGGAAAAGCAGACGAATTTTCCTAAGAAAAGGAGATACGAATTTAGAAAAATAAGAATGAAAAAAAAAAAGTCAGAGAGAAAAAAAAAATTAAGGGAAGGGCTCTTAAGATTACAAAAGAGAATGGCATAAATCAAATCAGAAAAGGGAACATTCCTCAAGAAGCTCTGGGCCCTTGAGAAGCTCTCGGCCTTGTGTTCTCAAACGATGCTTAATTATACAGTGAGATTCACATGAGAGAGAGAGAGATTAAAGAAAAACACAGAGAGAGAGAGAGATTAGAGAAAACAGGGAGAGAGAGAGAACACATTTGAGAAATACACAGAGAAAGAGAAGATATTTTGATTCAAAATAGAGAGAGATATTTGAGAAAAAACAGTAAACAAATAGAGATTTGAGAAAACATGGAGAGAGAGACTGTAAGAGAGAGAGAGAGAGAGAGAAAAATAAACCCAGAGAGTGAGAGAGCTCTTACCAATTACTGGCGGTAGTGAGATCAGCTTTGAAACCGCCGGAGATGCAGAGCAGGGGCAATAGGGCAGTCCACTTAGGGTTTGGAGGTTTGGGGAAAAAAATAGAATTTTAAGTTTTGTTACAAATATATTATATATAATTTACTTTATAACTTATATTAACATAAACTAAACGGGTCAAGGTCGGGTCTGGGGCGGGTCTAGCCATACACGTACCCGTACTCGAAAATTTCGGGTATACATTTTATGACCCGGGTGCATAACTGCAGGTCCAAATTTGGACCCATACCCGCACCCGAATCAAGTATACCTGCCGCGTCCCAGGTTGGGTATGGGCCCATTGCGAGCCCTATACACATAGGCCATCTTGAGTACAGGTATGAATCCAGTTGGCCCCAACTCGTTGCCACCCCTGCCCCTAAGCCACTCCCTTTCCCTCTCTATCTCTCACATGTATCTCTCTTTCCCCCTTCATCATCATCTTTATTTTCTTTTCTCTCTTTATCTCTCTAGATCCTACCATATTGTTTTCTTCTCTACTTTAATTTCAACTTGGTATCAGAGCACGACGATTAATAAGGATGGTACTGTAGCACGGTAATGTACCACATACTATAGCACATACAGTAGCACATTATTATAGTATGGTAATGTAGGTTGTTACTGTAGCATGGTACAGTCGTACAGTACTGTAGTAGGGGGTTGATCTTCAAAAAGGAGCGCAGAAACTGCATTTAGGTTGATGTCATCATTTGGGTTAGATTACGTCATCATGCCCTAAAACCCTAACTTCTTTTCAGTGGTATTTGTGCCCATGGAAGTGAGTTTGTTTTATGATTCTGGATGCTGATCAACTATTTACTCGAAAACTAGTTGCTGGATGGATTAGGGTTTGAATGCCCTAATCAAACAAGTACTGTTAGTGCCATTCTTGAAAGAAAAAAAAAAAAGGAGTGTGATAAGATCTAATGGTGTAACCAGATCTATAAAACTTTTTATTTGAAGAGATCAAAGGGTGTAACTTGGTCTCAATTGTTGATTAAGATCTAAGGGTGTCACCGGATCTTAACTACAGTAGAAAATATCTCTATAAGCATCAAATTTGGAGTCATCTGGACCCCAAATCACCACAGTCAAGTTTGATGGAAACAACCATTTAAAATGGGCTAAGTCGGTTAGACTATTTTTGGGTGGAAAGAAAAAACTAGGATACATTGATGGACGGGAAAAACTTGATCTGGAGGATGCTAATTATGCAGATTGGGAGGCTGAAGATATGGCTATTATGAATTGGATATTATTTTCTATGCAGCCTAACATGAGTCGATCCTTTATGAACTGCAATACCTCTAAGTAATTATTGGGAGGCAGTCTCTGAGTCTTCCTCCCAAAAGAAAAATATTGCAAGGGTTTATAAATTGAAGCAGCAAATCAGTGATTTTAAATAGGGTGACTTGTCACTGGGAGACTATTATGCTCATCTAGATGGTCTTTGGGACGAATTAAGCTAGCAACAGCCCATATAGTGTTCTTCTTGTGCAAAGGAACAAAGAGAGAGAATGGAATAAAGGAAGATTTTCTCTCTTTTGAGGGGAGTTAATGGAAAGTATGAAACAATTAGAGAAAATGTTCTCGGTGGCCAGACTTTTCCATCACTTGGTATTGTTTTCTCCCTTCTTCAACATGAAGAAACACGACACAAACTAATGGCAATGTCTATGGATGAAACTGAAAGATCCGCCCTATTGACAAGTTTTAGTGGTAATCAAGGTGGACATTTTGGGAGAGGTGGTGGGGGCCGAGGTGGTAGAGTTGATGTGGAAACGCCACATCTGATGAGAAGGAAAAATTAAAGTGCACCCAATGTGGGAAGACTCGACATATAAGGGAAACATATTGGGATCTGGTTGGACACCCAAGGCGAAACTTTCCAAGGGAAAATTCAGCAACAATCAGTGAAAGTACTGCCTCGATTACTCAAAGGCAGCAGGATACCATCTCCTTTGAATCTCAAGAGAGTTGGTGACAATTCCTAAAAGAGAGCTCCTGGATCTCAAGTAGCAAGCTTCCATTCAAAGACCTTCTTCCTCTTCTAAGTTTCACATTGCCCAACTAGGTATATTTGCATCAGCACACCATGTCTCTGTAGATAAATCTGAAGCCCCTTGGATTATTGATTTTAGAGTAACTGAACATATGGCTGATATGGCTGAATTTTTCTCCTCCTATATCATTTGTTCTAGTCATGAATCAGTTAAAATAGCAGATGGTTCTCTTATTCCAATCAAAGGAAAGGGAACCATACATGTTACTCCACCTTGCATATTCCCAATCTTTCTAGTAATCTCATGTCAATTAGTAATCTCACAAACTCTAAACTGCAATATAACCTTTTTCCCTTCTCACTGTGTATTCCAGGACTTGATGATGGGGAAAACATTTGGGCATGATCGTGAAAATGGAGGGTTGTACTTTACGGAGACTCCTGATCATGCCTTGACTACAGTAGTCACATCATCAATTGCTAATAAAGAAAGCGTGTATTTGTTGCACACTCGACATGGTCATCCATCGTCTTTTACTTTGTGTTATATAGTTCCTAAATTGTTTGAGTCTCTGGGTCAAGTTCAATTCCAATGTGACATTTGTGAGTTGTCAAAACACTTTAGAACTTCATTTCCTATTAGTATCAATAAAAAGAGTGATGAGTCTCTATTATACACTCTGATGTGTGGGGTCCTTCACCAGCTGCATCTATGTTTGGATTTCGTTTCTTCGTTACATTTGTGGATGATTGTTCTAGATTTACAACTGTCTATATAATGAAAGATAAAGATGAACTTGTTAATGCATTCGAAATCTATCATAGAATGATTAAAACTCAATATGATGCACAAATTAAAGTCTTCTGGTCTGACAATGGGGGGTGAGTATGTGTCAAACATACTCAAAGATTATCGTCTTGATCAAGGGACAGAGTTCCAAACAACGTGTCCATACACACCTCAACAGAATGGTATAGCTGAGAGAAAAAACAGACACTTGTTGGAAGTCACCCAAGCTCTTTAACTGGGAATGTAAGTTCCAAAAAAAAATTGATCTAAAGCAGTTCTCAATGCTGCCCTTTTAATAAACAGCATGCCCGCTCGTGTTCTAGACGGAAAATCTCCTCCTGAAATTATTCATCCCAACTCACCCAGTTTCTTGTACCTCCCAAGGTGTTTGGTTGCATATAATTTGTCAACATCGTTGGTCCAAAGAGGGACAACCTTGATGCTAAAGCTGCCAAATATATTTTTCTAGGGTATCCATCTCATCAAAAAGGTACATGGATGTCACGTTCTTTGAATCTGTTCCATACTTCTCTATAGGTCATGAGTGCTCTCTTCGAAGGGAGAATAAGATACAGTCAGATGTTCCCCTTACTATTCCTACACCACTTTTATCTGAAGAGAGTAGTTTATTTGAAAGGAATGGTGGGCATTCAAAGCAGTTGAAGACGTATATCAGGAGGAAGAAAATGGTACAACCCAAAGTTTTAAGCGACCATACCTCGAATGTTAACCCGGAATCAGAAATTGTTCCAGACCCAAGTAACTCTTTCACCCGCTTAGAGAATCCGAATTTGGACTTACCTATTTCTATTTGCAAGGGTACATGTTATTGTACTCGGCATCCAATAGGAAACTTCATTTCCTACAATTTTGTTTCTCTCTCTCATCTTGTCTTCATATCTGCTCTGTCTTCTGTTAGAATACCTTCCAATGTCGCAGAAGCACTTTCACAACCTCAATGGAAAGCTTCCATGGGTGACGAGATGTGAGCACTTGAGCAGAATAATGCATGGGAAATCACGAACCTTCCTGAAGAGAAGAAGGTTGTAGGATGTCAATAGATAGTCACTGTAAAATACAAAGTTGATGGTACCATTGAAAGGTACACAGCAAGATTGGTTACAAAAGGATTCACACAGACTCTTGGTTTAGACTACCAAGATACTTACGCACGTGTGGCCAAGTTGAACACAATGAAGATCATTCTTTCACTAGCTAAAAATCAATCGTGGCCACTCCATTAGCCAAATGTTAAGAATGCATTCTTACATGGACACATCCAAGAAGAAATCTATATGGCCATGCCTCCTGGTTTTTGGATTAAGGAGGAAACAAGGAAGGTTTGCAGGTTAAAGAAGGTAATATACGGACTTAAACAATCTCCTAGAGCATAGTTTAAAAAATTCAAGTGAGGCACGACTAAAATTTAGGTTTAAAGGGAATTAAGTTGGTCATACACTCTTTGTCAAGAAGGATACTACTGGAATTACTGCCCTTATTGTATATGTTGATGATATTGTCGTGACAGGGGATAATGTGAAGGGCATTGACGATCTTAAATATTATTTAAGCAAGGTGTTTGATATCAAAGATTTAGAATCCCTTAAGTATTTTTTGGGAATTGAAGTGGCAAGATCAAAGAAACGGATAGTCATCTCCCTGAGAAAATATGCATTGGACTTGTTACAACAAATGGGGATCTAGACATGTAGAAAACTCCTATAGAAGTCAATCATAAACTTCATGGAGAAAGGGGAGAGCTGCTCAAAGATCCTAACCAGTATAAACGAATAGTGAGCAAACTTATATATCACACAATCACTCGACCAGACATTTCTTATGCGATTAGCGTGGTCAACCAATTTATGCATGCACCACGTAAACCCCACCTCGATGTTGTCAACAAAATATTACGATATCTCAAGTCTACACCAGGGAAAGGGATATTTTTCTCAAATTAAGGACATCCTGATGTTGCAATTTACACAGATGTTGATTGGGCTGGTTGCCAAACTGATAAAAGATCCACAACTGGCTATTGTACCTTTGTTTTGGAAAACTTGGTTACTTGGAATGCAAGAAGCAAAATGCGGTAGCAAGATCAAGTGTTGAAACAAAATACAGAGCAATGGCTCATGGTACATGCGAAATAATGTGGATCAAGAGTGTTCTTTATTATTCGGGTATTAGATTTAATGAAGTAGCCATTCATATCGCATAAAATCATGTTTTTCATGAAAGCGCTAAACACATTGAAGTAGATTCACTTTATTAGAGAGAAAATTGCTACTAAGATCATTCAGACTCCTCATGTGAAATCTAAAGATCAACTTGCAGATATCTTTGCCAAAGCCGCTAGACAGATTACAAGATAGCACAAGCAAGCTGGGCATGATTGATATCTATGCACCAGCTTGAGGGGGAGTATTGGGAATAAAAGGAATAAGTTTTACTGTATTTGATGGATATAATAGTCATTTATCTTTTGTTTAGTCATTATTTGTCCTATGTCTCTAAATAAAGGTCCATAAGTTGTAATTAGGGTTATTACTTGAGGTTACAAGTGGCGTAGAGGTCGCAAGTGACCCTTACGCCACTAACTTCCCCTCTCTATCTATCTTTCACACATCTCTCTCTCTCCCCCCATCATCTTTATTTTCTTTCCTCTCTTTCTCTCTCTAAATCCTATGAAACTGTTTTCTTCTCTATTTAATTTCAACTATTTTAATTCAAGTAATTAAATGCCTTCAATAGATCACTGATTGCAAACTTTTGCAATACAATTCACCAAAGTAATCACATACGAGAGAGAGAGAAAGATAACAAATAAATAACACAATAAAGAGAGAGCAAGTAAATAACAAAGAATAAACCAGCATTTAAAATATTAACTGTTTTGACATCTGAAACTGATGGATAGAGACTATGTTTGTGAAACTAGGGGGTAGAGATTTATCAGAGTCAACAGGACAACCATGGAAGCAGATGGTAGTAGTACGCAAACATGAAAAGGATAACTTTGGATGGGTGGTCAAGGGACACATAAGCAGCATGCAGCTGTTGGGCATTTGGAAAGGGGTAAGCAGAATTTGTTGGTTTAAGTTTAGAACATAACCGGGGGCTAGTTGGCAAAGGGAGGAACAAATTTTGGGAGAATACTTGGGAAAAAAAGGGGACACTCAAGGAGAGATGTTCAACATTATATGCCGCCTTTCCAAAGGAAAGAGTGCAGAAGTAACTCAATGCTCAGAAAGAGACTAATTCCGGATACTGAGACTCGAGAGATTTCAGAGACGATGAGATCAAAGCTCTCTTCGGGTTACTAGGGGAGCTCCACGACTTCTACTATGGCCCATCAAAGGAAGACAGGCGGACATGGAGTGCTAATGGTGGTAGCATGTTGTCATTCAAATCTTTCTATAAAATTTTTGTCCCCCACAAAGAAGCCTGCACAATAGCACGTTGAGTTCAAATTATAGCAGCCCCTCTGAAAATTCAAGCCTCAAATGGCTGTTGTTGTTAAATGAACTTCAAATAGATGGGTAATGTGCAAGTACAAGGCCGACAATGTGAACCTTTTATTTCTTCATTGTGTATTTGCACCAAGGATATGGAAACATTTTTTCACACTATTTGAGCTTCAATGGGTCATCCCACATTAAATCCAATAAACAGTGGATGGACCCACCTCTGCCTAAAAGAGGACTTGCTACTATGGAAATGCATATCCTCACAACTCTAATCATCATAGCCTTATCCCAATTATTTGGGGTCCGCTACCTGAATCATGTTCCCCCATTTTTCTATAACATAGATTCAGATTCATGATAAGATGTGACAAAGTTTTATGCTGATTGCTTACATAACGCAACCCACATCCTTTACCTCAGCTTGGGATGGGTTAAGAGACAATTTAAGGTCCTCACCCTTATTTCCTCACACCTCTAATGGTCATCTGAATTATGAGAAACAATTGTATATTTAAAATGAGGCACAATGGAACAACATGGCTAAGAGATAGGGACATGCACATTTATTTCATGGGATCGAGTCAGAAACAAGTTTTGGGGAGTTTCAACATAAGACTTAGAGAGCCAATGGCATTTAACCATGTAGTCCCATAAGTATCAATAGAAGATCATTAGTAAGTGTCCCATAGATACCATTCGTATCAATAAAAGATCATTAGTAAGTGTCCCATAGATACCATTCGTGTGTGACGTAGAAGGCCTCACGCCTACTCAAATCTCAATCAGTTCCAACAGTTAATGTCAGATGCATTAATAATTCGGTCTATATATTGGATTCTTTCTAAGGCACTATCCATACTTGATTATCTCGTTATGTAAGTTGTATGATACTGTGCTACCGCAGCAGCTGATGTCGTTGCAGCCACAAGTATAAGCATTGCTAACATATCACGTTGATTGTCCCTTTCCATTCCTTATTCATTTAACAGCACATTTCCCCTTAATTGTTAGACTTCGATCATGTATATACTGACATTCTCATATATATGCTCAAATGCATATATAAGTGATAATAGTTCCACCATCCACCATTCAAAAAGAGAAAATGTAGAAGGTGTCACACAACAGCAGAAAAGAGTAGGGAAAGACAAAGAAAGTGTCAACAATCCACACCAGTGTTCGCAAAATCGAACCGGAACGGTTAACCGGTCATGAGCCTAGGAGCGGTTCGAACCGGAACCGGACTAACCGGGGCGGTTAACCTGACTAAACGGTCAAGTAGATTTTTAAAAAAAAAAATGGGTCAAAAACCCCCAAAGTATTTAAAAAAAAAAAACTTAGATTAGACTATATATAAGTCATTTTTCTTTTTTCTTTTCATCTTCTAGACTGGTCATATATTAGTCATTTGGATCAAGTTGCATCCTAAGTTGCAAACAATTCATGGCTTCAATAGAGCAATAGAAAATTCTTGCAAATTCACAAGACTTCTACAGTAATTCCATAGATTATCACTGAATAGTCAATAGTGTTACAATAAATATATTGGCACGTATAAAGTCTAGCCCAATGAAATGTTATATAACGAGATCGTAACTGTTCCAAAGTCTAAACTAGATGTGGCTGGAAATTTGTGATGAATGTACTCATCCAACCTGCAAATGGATACGATTTGGAAGATAAAATGTAGCAAAGAATGGAGTACCTTTACCACATCCTATGATTTCCTATCAAAAGCTCAAGTAATTTATTGTAAACCTAACCAAGAAACGTGAATGCTTTGATTCTATTCAGTCAACACAAACTCATTCCACA
>NW_006500347.1:3768567-3812744 GCF_000471905.2 Amborella trichopoda
ACATAACATTAAAAACAATCCAACAAGCTCACCAAAAATATATAAAATTAAAAAGAAAGAATCTATTTTTTCTCATATTCATCATAAATAATATATTTTTATAAAAAAATGTAATTTTACTAAGAAACAAATTTTTTTTTAAGAACCCTAAAATCGAGCCAAAGAACACATATTCTTTAGAGTCAAAATCAGCCCCAAATCTTTCATTTTTTGAACAAATTGACAGGGAGATATGATAGATACTTCAATCACAATTAAAATGCCCCAAATATCATGAAGATCAATTCACAATTGAGATCATTCTTCAAAAAATGGCGGATATTTCACTTCACGCAATTTTCAAAATAAAAACACAGCAAAAACAAATTCATTTAAATAAATATACTGAATGATAAATCAACATACCTGATGTATTCGATTTATGAAGCCTTGATGATCAAAATTAACTGATCAATTCAATAACGATCAATACATCGATCAAAAATCATATCTTTTTTCATCGAACATAGTTCTTTGAGCAGCAGCATTTTCGACCGAAATCAACCTCCAAAATTCATCTTTTTCGACAAATCGAAATAGAAAAAAGTTTTAAGGATTCAGTAATGAATCAAAGCCCTCCATTTCCATGCATATTCATGGGTTATTGAAGCTCATAGTGAAAATGGCGAAAATTTCACAGTTTCAGATATCTGCCATTTCAATCCACCAAAAAATCGTTCTTCTTCGATTTTTTATTCAATAAACAGTTAATTACAGAAAATTTCAGGTGTGTAAGTGCAATAATTCACCGGGAAGAAAAAAAAAAAGGCAGAAAATCAAATCAAAAAAGGTTGCAAAACGTGAATCATAGGTTCTATTTAAAATAACAGCCTCTGTGTGAAATAACAGTCGTTATTTAATAGAATATCGTTATGTCCGATATATCGCCTGTTATATCAGAAAACCGGACCGGTTAGTAGAAACCGGCCGGTTTTGGTGCTCATTTGTTTTGGAGGTCCCCGAATTTTTACTAGTACCCCAAAACCGGTCTTAACCAGAATCAGTACCTTGCCGGTACCGATCTAACCGACCGGTTCCGGTTCGGACCGGCCTGTTTTGCCAACACTGCTCCACACGCATAAATTCATTGGCTAATCCCAAACCTGTAAATGAAATATATAGAGAAATTCAACCGCCCTTTTCTCAAAAATCCTCTTCTAACACCACCAATTTCGATAGAGCAAAAGACAAGCAAAGGTTTCAATCAATTCCCATACATGATTCAATTGGCCAATCCCAGCCCTACAAGTGACATATATGAAGAGACATCATCAGCCCCCTTTTTTTTTCTTTTTTTTTAATGTTAATGGTTAATATTATAATAAAAGCAGTACAAGAGTATGGGTCAAGGTGACCCACAGACCGGGTCTCTCAACCATAAATGGCCACTAAGAAGTGACCTGTACAAACGAGTCGGGCTATAACAACTCCCAGGAAGCAAAATTAAGGGCCATCCAGAGATTGGGGCTTATAGAATACACCCGTTACAAGAGAAAGGCCTGCCAGAGAGGAAGAAGAAAGCCTCCCGCTGAGGCCCAGAGCAAAGGAGGAGAAAGCCGTACGAACAAAGTTTGGACTGCCTCTTAAACACAGCTAAGCGGGGGCTGAAGGCCGGTTCCTAGCGGCTTCCTTGGCGAGGCGATGTACGAAGTCATTGGACATCCTCCAGATAAGCGTCCATGAGGCGTCTATAACCCTGCAAGTATGCTCAATTTCGTCAAAAATGTGTGCTAGGTACCAAGGAGGAGAGGCCTTTCTAGCAGCCCAGGATATAATGTTTTTGGCATCTCCATCGATGTACAACCGTGAGTCTCAGGAGGGGTATGTTTCTTGATTCCCATCAACAAGGCTGTAGCCTCTGCAAACTGAGAATCTGCATGGCCAAGGTGTTCTGAGAAAAATGAGATGACATCGCCACCCCTCCAGCGCCAGTTGGGCCTGGAATTCCAAAGGAGCATCCATCAAAATTAAGCTTAATAGCTCTAACCGGGGGGTGTCCAGTTTGATACTCTTTGCGATGAGGGGTGAGCTGAATAAGATTCACCCAATTGCAAAGGAAACTCGTCGCCGAAGTCCCCGGTGAAAAGCTTGTGGTTGGATGCCCAAAAGATTACCAGCATAGTGACCTTGTAGAACCAGTGTTTCAAAACACGCTAAGCGGGTCCTTGGTGGCCTGGGGGGTCCAGGCCAACCAGCGCCTAGGTGGCGCTCAGGCGGCCACCCAAAACCTGGGTGGCCCAGTCGAATCCAAAAAGGATGCCCATTTGAATAAAAAAATGATACATAGTATAAAAAATAAAAATTAGGCATTTAGGGCACTTACTTTGAGTTTGATTGCTCAATCTTCAAAATTCCACCTCAAAGATGCTTCTAAGGACTCAAAATCTTCTAAAAAACCCCCTAATAGATTTATAAAACATTAAAAATTAAATCTAATATCAATGGGTGATGTTTTGATCAATTTTTGTCAACTTTGAGAAACCCTTCGATCCTAAAGAAATCACCAAAAACTAGTTTTTTGGAGGCTTTCTCTCTCTAAAATGGGCTCCAATAAGTTTTAGGTTTCAAATGAACTTAAAACCATCCTTCTAACCATTTATATTAAAAAAAAAAAATCAATACAAAAAATCAATAAATTTTCGCTTCTGGGCGGGGCGCTTTCCTGGACGGGTTCCGTACCGCCTAGGCGGAGCGCAAGCCCTAGGCTAGGTGTCGGGTGCCCGCGTAGGCAGGTTCCGTACCAGCTAGGCGGCCGCTCAGGGACTGCCGCCCAGATTGGCCGCCTAGGCTTGGGCAATGCACCCAGGCCTTCTGGACCCCCCTAGCGCCTAGGCGGTCCGCTTTTTGAATCACTGTGTGGAACAGAGCTGGGAGCTCGCTTTTGGTACCACGGAAAATTCTTGAATTTCTTTCTAACCAAATGGTCCACAAGGTTGCGGCTCATGAGGCTTTCCAAATAATTCTGCCCGACCTCAGCCAGTGAGAGTCAAAAGAGCAAGATGTCAACGCTGGAATTGAGGGAGGTGTAACCCGAAACACTCCAAAAAGTTGGATAATTCGACTCCAAAATTGAAGGGCAAGCTGACAATGAATGAACAGGTGAGGGTTCATTTCTTCCTCAAATAGGCACATGACGCACCTATTGGGAATATGGAAACCTCTTCTCTGGAGTACATCTATGGTAAGTGCACGTTCGGAACAAGCAATCCAGTGAAAGGCTTGCACTTTTGGAGGGGCTATGAAGGACCACACTTTGGAGAAGACAGGGTTCGCGTTGAGGTGGAATGAAGGCCGCAACAATTTCCTATAGAAGGTTGCCACCGTGAAAGAGCCGGTAGGCGAGGGAGCCCAGACCAAGGTGTCTGTCCCCGAAAAGTCGAGAAAAGTAGGGTGGAGAGAAGCCGAGAGGGACGTGACGTCCATGGTTTCTTTTTCTGTGACGGGTCTCCTAAAGGATGGACTCCAAACCCTGCGATTGCCGAAGAGGACCATTTCCCCTGAGACCAGGGAGGCTTTATTTACCGCCATAGCGTATAGAGAGGGGAAGAGCTCTCTAAGCGGGGTGTGGCCTAACCAGAGGTCAGACCAAAATCGCACTCAAGCCCCTCCTCTGGCATGGAAGTGAATGAGTTGTTTAAACCGTCGAAGGGAGGAGAGCAACGATTCCAAAGGCCCGAGCCCCTAGCCGTTGGATTACCCTCAGGCAGCCAAAGGTTAGGTGGGATGATAGACTTGCAATAGATAACCTGGGCCCACAGCTGGCAGTCCTGGGTGGCCAGTCTCCACCACCATTTTCCCAGGAGCGCTAGGTAGTGTTTCCTTAGAACTCAGATCCCCAGACCGCCCTGGTGCTTCAGGAGACAGACTTTATCCCACGAAATGAGGTGGATCTTATTTGACACCACATCAGCCCCTTTTCAAAAACCCTCTTCTTCCACCACCAAGAACAAAAGACAAAGGAAAAGAAAAAGGTTTCAATTAATCCATATACATGACTACATTTGCCGATCCCAGCCCTACAACACACATGACATAAGTTCTTTGGTTTTCAATAAGCTTGACCATCATTTGTAGACTGCCATACCAAGTCTAGAAAATTCTTGAAAGCACAAATATGAGCATCCAGGCCAACCATAGTATATTTTCATTACACAAAATAAACTAATCAAAGCAATAAAGCTTAAAAATCAATCATCTTGAACATTTTCCCACAATCTACTATCTCTTTTGACTTGATACTTTCTCATCAAAAATTTAAGGGTATCTCTACGTCCTGTCGAGTGTGAAACAAGCAATACAATTCCCTTATATTTATTAACATGTTGTAACATGCTTCCCAAGTTGTATATATCCAAAGTTTGATGTCTAAGGAATACTACATAATATCATTTAATATTATCCAGGAGAATGGAGAGATTGAGGAAGATGTCGCACATAGGATTAGAGCTGGGTGGGCAAAGTAGGGAGGTGCATCTAGAGTTTTATGTGATCGTCGCATACCATTGAGACTGAAAGGGAAGTTCTACACAACAGCTGTAAAACTAGCCATACTTTATGGGACAAAATGTTGGGCAGTCAAAAAACAACATATCCATAGAATGAGAGTAGCTGAGATAAGGATGTCGAGATATATGAGTGGCAAGATAAGAAAGGATAAAATTCATAATGAATACATATGAGGGAACTTAGGTGTAGTTATAATAGGCTCTAAGGTGAGGGAACATAGACTTAGGTGGGCTGGCCACGTGCAACGTAGACCTAATACAGCACCGGTTAGGAAGTGCGATTTGCTTCAAGTGCAAATATCTAAAAGGGCAAGAGGAAGGCCCAAAAGGACATGAATAGAAGTAGTGAGAAAATATATAATAACTTTTGGTCTTACTAAGGGTATGGCTCTTGATAGAGAAGAATGAAAGAACAAGATTCATGTAGCCGACCCCCAGATAATTAGGATAAGTCTTGGATGATGATGATTATTATTTAATAGCCACTCTCTGTCCCAAATAGCGTAAGTTGCATTGAACTTCACCAATGTCATTTCATTTGTAAATACACTCATCGTCCAAAGTCGATAAGCTCATCTAATAATCTATATTTTGGCATCATAATCAACCCCATACTTATCAAATTTTAGTACTCAACAAAATCTAGCATGGTCAACGCAATTGTTGTCCTATCTATTAGCTCACCATGATCTCTTCTAGATACAAGATTACAATGTTGGGCAAACATAAACAACTTGTACCATTTGAACTGAAGGATATTGGTAATGGCATTAAAAGGGTTAGCACTTGTAACTATTGGAGAAAGTTGCAAGAATCACAGCAAAGCAAACTTAATAAAAGTAAGGGGAAAAGAGAAATGCAACCCACGATTAATAGTATTGATGGAACACTTCAAAGGGGAGGCCCAAGGAATACTGATTTTCATGGCAAGCATAACACTCGGATAGAGCATTGGGGCGTATGTCCTAGTAAAACTACAATTAAAGGGTATAAGAAGAGAGTTGGATGCCAAAGTTTATTAGTGATTTTCACTTTGTTTAACTGCACAATCAAAGTATATTTTTGCATCTTTGATTAACTTCAACACATATTGGTTGCAGATCAAAACAAAATCCTTATAATCCAATTCATGGTGTCATCAAGAGTCTATGATTACATTAGATCATTGGTCTCTCAGACGGAAAGTAACAAACGGGGATTGAGACTATTTATTTATTCTTTAGGACAGATTGCATGGGGACCTTTATAATTAAATTCTTGATAGATTTAAAATTATTCATACCAATGCACTTCAATTCCATCAGATAACGAAAAAAATATTCACACAATAACAATCGAAAAAAGTGGTTCAATTCCATGGAATTATATCATTACTCTTGATTGATGGTTGCTTCTAAGGAAACCAAAGTGACCCTTGTGAAACATTGAGAAATACACCTCGAGAAATGCTGATTTCACTTTCACAATGGGGATATGTTAATCTACTTCAAGTTCAAGGAAATTATACCTAACACAATGAAAAGGAAGCATAGAAGATAAAAAGTTCTTCCACAAACAAGTGTTACTATTTTGATTCATAGTTGCTTGGAGAGGGAGGGGGTGGAAGCGGGAGAGCGGGAGCGGGAGCGGGTGCGGGAGCGAGTGTGGGAGAGGGTGCGGGAGTGGGGGTGATGGATCGACACATGCAGAAAGCTCCCAAGCCAAGAGTGCCTTACGTACAGCTTTTTAGTTAATAAAGAGTATTATAAAAATCAGAAATTTTATTAAAAAACAAAAACCCAATAATCCCAGAAAATACAATAAAAATGGGCACATAAAAATGGACATTAAAAAGTAATTATTTATTCGTTAAATTTATTTAATTCATAAATAATAAATTTAATCCCTTTAAGGTGTAGTTTTATGCAACAACAAACTTGCATAATACAATAAAAAATGTTATGATGAGGCACATTAGGATAACCAATAAAAATACTATGGAACCAATTTTGTAATGATCAAAATATAATTTATTCACATTTCGCATTTTACAATATCTAAAAGCATAACAAGCTGCTTTATTTGCATATTTACAATTTACATCCAAAAACATTAGAGAGCGAGAGAGAGAGAGATCGCGACTAATAAATGCATCATCTTCATGGCCTTTTGTTGTGCCTTCGACTGGTAAGGAGAAATCCCTAAAACGTGAGGATCAAGATCACATGAAGATCCTATCTAGGAGCGCTAGAGCGTGACCCTGGAGAGCGATCGATACCTAGGTTAGGAGATCCCGTAACTACATTTTGAATATATAAAGAAGTAAATATTACAAGTAGTGCAACTCAATAACTAATAACTTTGCAAACTGGTAGTAATATGCACACATCATAGCTCATAAATTCTATTAAAAAATGCTCTGAATTTCTAATTCTATTATTCCTTTGAAAAATTTGAAAGTAGTGTTATCAATACCAAACCAGTGGCCTAACCAGTGTGGGAACTGGTCCTATCAGACTGACCGCACCAGACCAGTTCATAGGTTGGACAATTCACACTTAAAAAAATGAAAATGCAAAAAACAAAAGAAAACTTAAAATTACAAATTTAATAATTCAATAAAACATTTTCAAAATCCTTTTCTTTTCTAAATCCAAAACTGAAATTACAAAGAAAAGCATAAGATTCCAACTTTGAAAAAAAAAATCCATAGTTCAACATTTTTTATTTTTTCGGGGTAATTATAGTTCAACATTTTCCATATAAGGATTTAAGCTTTTACAAAAAAAAAAGCTAAAAAATGAATCTAAAAAATCAAATTTCATACACAGATAAAAATGCCGACAAAAAAACCATAATATCAATTAGGAACACCTGTCATGAAAATTTCATAGTACTATGGTAGCCTTCAAGCATTTAATGGAACAAATTTCTCAAAAACATTAATGGAACAAACAAATTCACAAAAACTTCCAGTTATAAATTCATCAAACCGAAAATAAAGTAACATACATCAAACTGAAAATATCAAAATAAATAAAAATAGATCAAACCAAAAAATAAAATAAAAAATGACCAAGAAAACTAAAATAGAGTAAAATATATCAAGGATAAGTGTTTTATGCACTCCATACTTCCATTACGGTAATAAACTAGGTCTTATTTCAACACTTTGACAATTAAAGTGCTAAAGAACAAAGAAAGAAAAAGAAAGGAAAAAAAATGCAAGCCTAGTTTTGTTATTTTTGCAAAATGCATATAAAGCTTCCTGAAAAGAACAATATACAACAACAAACTTAATAATGATAAAAAAAAATCCAAATCGACAAAAAAAAACATTATTTTGCATTGATTTGAAAATAAGAATTCTTTCTAGAAAACCCTAAAAAACTGATATTTTTTAATCATAAAACTAAAAAACTAGAAAATGGTTTAATATACTTACTTGCAACTTCAAATGGGGCGAGTTGATGGCCGGCGCTGGAAAAATAGGGCCACGGTTGGAGAGGTTTTGGGTAGAGAGAGGGAGAGAAAAATCGCCAAACTATTTCTCTCTTTAAAGCAGACTTTTAAAACCCAAAACCCATTGTTTTAAGCCAAAAGACCAAAATGCCCATTTGACAATTTAAAAGAACAGAAAAAAAAAAGTGGTTAAATGAAGAAAAAATAAAATAAAATAAAAAACATAAAAGGGTAAATTTAGGGGGTAATCACTGTCATTACCGGCCGGTTCCATATCAAAATGTTGGACCAGCCGGTCTAGCTGGTCCACCAATTGGCGACCAATCCATTGGACATTTTGATCCAGGGTGCTAGGAGAATAAACCACTAGTTGGCCGATTCCCAATCTATAACGGCTAATCCGGTCTAATTCAAATAACCTGGGTCAAAAGTACCAAAGGCACAATGGTGACAACCTGGGTCAAAAGTACCAAAGACACAATGGTGACAAGCCAAAAAAGCATTAGCTTTCAAAGTGACAAATTCATCCTAGTAGGTTCTATTATATTGATCTTGCTGTGAAATATTTCACAACAAAAGCAATTAAACCTACAAGAGTAAACAATTTTATGACTCTATGGGATGTCGAATCCACAATTGGAACTACGGATTTGGGGATTTTCTTTCTTCTTTTCAAAAAAAAATAGTCATATTACAGAGGATGAGTCAGAAAACCTCATACTAAGTCCCATATGATATGACAAGAAGATTATACATAAAGGACAGTATACAAAGACACAATTGAGTTTTAATACAAGGAGGTCTCAACTACACTTGTCTGTCAAATTTCAAATCATTTCATATAAACCCCAAGCCCATGAAGATCTAAAATTAAATTTTCTCCGTGCATAAGCCATTCATTAAACTACTCAAAGGCAAACCATGTACACTGATAATCAAATCACATAAATCCTTAACTAAAACATTCAATCATTTAACAAAGTTGTGACAATACTCACAAACAAAAAGAAAAAAGAAAAATAAATTAACAAAAAAGAAATAATTGTTCCTCGTAAGACGCATAGCAATGATAATAGAGATAACAAAGTCCACCATCTAAACAATTTTTCATATAGTAAAAGGAAAAAAAAATACTCTATAATGAATTACAAGCAACTTCCTATGATATAAAATTGCATTGCAAACAATGAAGATCATGCGATTCATGACAGTACTGTCAAAAGAAAAAGAAAAAAAAAAAGAGCAAAAAAACCCAAAACAGTGCAAGAAAATACACAACAATTAAAAAAACCGAAAAATACAAAAGAAGAAAGAATCCACAATAGAGCACACAATAATACCTCCACAAAAAACACCAAAAACAAATGCACATCACAAAAAAAAAACAAAACAAAAAAAATCAATCAAAAAATACACAAAAAAAAAAAAGAGAAACTGAAAACAAAACCTAGTGCAAAAAGAAAAGCACAGTAAACGGACTCCACAAAAAAAAAAATGTAACTTTCAACCCTAAAATAAATAATCTAGCCGAGAAAACCCATCCACATAAAAGATTCGGAGGCTATCTTGACCAGGATTTTGAGTTTGATAAACAGTGGAAATTGGCTAAATCCCACATTTGCGATGAGAGGTGATATTTGTTCAATGAGAGAGATTTTAATGTTACAGGTAATCCATGGCAGTTCTAACAAAATGGATGGTTCAGATCACCAAAAAAAGAAGCTCATCCATAATAGCGTACAGCCTAGTCTCCTAAGTACAACTCAATACTCAACATGATGAAACATTTCATTGTTGATTCAGGGGATCCGTCACAGAAAGATCTTGGTTCTTATTCAGATTTAAAATGGTTCAGAAATAAAAATAGTTTTAGGAATCAACAAGTACTCTGCTGCAAAGCAGTGTTAGCTTGTCAAAATATCGAGTGGAAACAATAGACGCCTCAAATAAATTTTTGCCCTTTTGCAATCCCATTTCAAATCGATCACCCATTATTCATCAGTATAGTGACCTTGCAATTGACAAGCAACCACCATAACTTACTCGTGGCATTGGATCACTAAATATTAAGCACCACATTATCCATGTAGGGTGATGATGAAAAATCATGAGGGATTTCCCCAGCATAATGATACTAAGTTATAACATCGCAAAAAACCACATTATTTCTATAAACAAGAATACCACAAATGAAAATCATCAAAACCATATGTGACAAGGGTACAGTGCTAAAATTATAATTACATAACCTAATACCCAAGTTCGATATATTACTTCACAAGAATAAATAAATAAAAAAGAAACCCAGTGTATTCCCAAGAAAGCTCATCTTTTCCATCCCATAAAACCAAACAATGGAAAAATACCGAACAATCCACATTTCTCACACAAACTCCATTGTCATCTTCCAAAGACCTCACTAACATGCTCATATTCATAAAGTTGCTTAGGAGCAAAAGAGCTCTCCCATTCACTATTAAAATGGTTGGGAACAATGAGAAAAAGGCAGATGAGAATCCAACCACACAAGATTAAAACAACAGGATTAACACTGTAGGCATAATAAATTTTGCTGACCTGTGTCTGGGGCCTACTCGCGAACTTCTGAAGAGCTAAATGGCTTGACAGGGAAGAGGGGAGAGGGAGAGGGAGAGGGAGAGAGAGATAGAGGCTTTGTGAGAATGGGATCAGAGGGGTTCGGAGAAGAGCTAAGAGGCGAGATAGAGAGAGAAGGAGCAGATAAGAGCTGGTTACCGAGAGAGATCTGCTACTGTGGAGAGAGAGAAGAGTGAGGCTCTAGGTTTTGACGAAAGACGCAAAAGAGAGTAATGACGAGGGTCTTAATTTTTTTTCGGAGAAGGAAAAAGTTGGTGTAAGGTGCAAATCAAGGTTTAAAAAGAGGAAAAACTCTACATGGCAAGATGACATTACAAAAAAAAATTGATTTTAAGCATTTTAAATAGTACATTTTGCAACCGTCAATTTATTAGATTTTCAAGTTTTCGTAAATCTGTTTGATATATATTATTTTTTAAACTTTAAATTTTATAATAAAAAATAAAAATATATTTTTAAGCTATCACAAAAATGTTCAATATTGAAACCACATTTCTCGATACTATTTAAAGGTGCGTTTTATTCTGATTGTTTAGAGCCTCGGCTCTATACAAACCGTACCTTTGAAAAAATAGATTGGTGATCGCCGACCATATTGGATAGGTGGATTGATCGGGACAAAAAATTAAATCCAATCAGCCAGATTCAGCCATAAAAAAAATTAAAAAAATCACTAAAATTTCTTAAAATTTTAACTTTTTATATTTCGAGAGGTATTATGTTGTATATTTTTATTATTTTATCAAAAATATATAAATATTGAGAACTTCATAGTGTTCGTTCACTATTATATCTATTTTATAGTCAAAATATAATTTAAATTGCAATGCATTGCAATTATTAACGGATCTCTTGGACTAAATTTTTTTTATTTTTTAATATTTTTATAAACTCTACTGTCAATGGCGCTTGTAAACGTTGGGGATCTTGCCTACCCAAACCAGACGTTTAACGTTTATTATTTACTAAAGCATTTACTTCTTAGACGTACAAATAAAGAAAAAAACAAACATTTATCAAGATAACAATGGTTTTTTTAAAAAAAATGCACCAGTATTGTTCTGATCAAATAGGAAGCAGTAGTTGGTGCCCCATTCCCATCGCAAGCAAGTTTATTTGCATGCCCACATTTAACATTCAAGGAAGTTAATAAAGGAAATGGTAGTTAGTTAAACGATTCAAAAAATAATACCAAAGTTTATTAACTAGTAGAGATAAAATGGGAACCAACAAATATTGGAGACTTGAAGAACTTGAAATGACAAGTGTTATCGTATAGATAGATATTAGATTAGGTCGTATGGAAGTGTATCTCTTTATTATGATGATAAGTTTAGGTATCTTTAATATATGTGATAGGTAAAGGTATGTGATTGTTACTAGCCATATATTTATATGGGTATTGTGTATTCTTTAAACATTAATATACCGAGAGTTCAGATATTCTGAGATTTTATCATGGTATCAGAGCCATAGGCTCCTCAACCTTAGATTTGATCTAACACCTCAAATTTGAGGTTCCCGTAGTGTCTTTGCCCAGCCTATCCGCATCAAGGCCTCCTATTCGTTCTGGAAATTTCATGTTGTTTTTTCCTCAACCACATATTTGAGCTCACGCCTCAGATTTGAGATTCCCGTAGTGTCTTTGTCCAACTTATCCGCATCAAGGCCTCATATTCATTCCATCCAAAAATTTCATGTTGTTTTCTCCTCAACCTCAGATCGAAGCTCTACTGACGAGTTATGTTTTCAACTCTCTACCTATTAGCTATCACTGTTGAGCCGTGCTTTCGACCCACCGTCCAACTGCCCTTCCAAGCACCCATCAATTAACAATTTTATTTATCTTTCAATTTCATCAACCGAATACACCATGCAAACCGTTTATTGATTTCCAAGAAAATAGCAACACCAGCAACCATAGTTTGCTATTTGCAAAGTTTTCCTTGCAATAGTTCCCTTGTGTGATCAAATTTTGCTATTTGAAAAGTTCTCTTGCAATAGCTCCCTTTGCTATCATTACCGGAAAAAAAAAAAAAAATGAGGAAAATCTCACACTTTTGTTGCTTGATCCAAAAACAGTCCCCGACTTCTCCAAAAACAACCCCCATCTGATTTAGAAATTTTATTTCGTTTTCAGTAGACCTCTTAATGCAGATCAAAATCTGGTTGCCACAAAATTTTTATTTTGTATTTGTTTAATTTATTTTTAGAGATTTGGTGGACTTTTTATTTTTATTTCTTAGGGTTAACTCTTAAAAATAGGATTTTAGGTTAGTTTTATTAAATCTGTTTTTTTTTTAGCAAGTTTTTTTAGATCATAAGATACAATTTCTTTAGGAAAGTTGAACTATATTTTTGTTGTGATTTATTTAGGAAAATGTCGGTATTTTCTAGGTGGGACTTATTTAGGCAAGTTAGAGTATTCCTTTTTGGAGTCTTGTTTTAAAACAAAGATAAATACAATAGTTTGGCATAAAGGTAGTTGTTGGTGTCTAATAATAAGAGATAAGGGTATAGTTTATTAGTTGATAAGATAAGTATATTGATTATAAATAGTAGGGTATTAATTGGTAGTTTTCTTTTTTATAAGGATGTTACTCCTTACTTGATAGGCGTAGATTAGGTTGTTAATAAAATATAAAATCAGATTAGGAAGGTTTATGTTGCCTTTTGGAATAGGATGTGCAAGGCATTGGTAGGAATTGAGGCAATAGTATTTCGTTAGTTATCTTATTTTAGTAGTTTTCTTTAGGGTTGTGAAAGCAAAACTCCTTTAAAATGAGCACATGAGTTGTAAGGAGGAGATTGAATTTTGATTAATAAAGAAAGTGTTTTCTTGGAGAGAAAAAGAGTGGCCCTTTGTGGGTGCTTTTTTCTTCTCATATGGTTGTGGGCCATTGCAAAATACTCATATCCGCCTGTTTTGTTCTTTCTTCTTGTAATTTTATTCTCAATTTATTTTTTCTCTTTTAAACACGGTTATATTTGCCGGTTTTGTTTGCTGATTAATTTTATACTACGTCAAGTGGTATAAGAGCGTAGTCGATTCTTGTGGATTGCGGTGTTTGTCGATAGACATCATGGCTCGTGGACAAGGCTTATAGTCGGATATTAGGACTCAACCTATCCAATGAAAGCGAGACCTCTGAGATCTCCAAAAGCTTGAGAGCAAAATTTTGAAAAATCAAGTAGAGGTACTGACCCTGCGCTTGTTGCAAAAACTAGCCCCGACACACTGTGAAACTAGCACCGACACACTATGATGACGGTAGTGAGTCGGAGTATATTTTTGAGAACCTATTCCATGTTAACACTCTGTGTCGGGTGCCTCATGGTCGGGAGAGCGATCTATGTCCATATGGTCGAGTGATTGATCTACCTCAATGTGATGAAGAACCGATGAGAGGTGAAGAACCAATAAGTTTGGATCTTCAATTGGAGTCATCAATGAATGATGTTATGTGTGACCCTAATTTTGATGAAGGTCCTAAATTTGACGAAAAGCAAGAAGAAAGTGATCGCATCTTTAATGAAGATCCTATCTGTAATGAAGAACAAGATCAAATGAGAGAAGTTATCATTGAGACAACAAGGATATCTAATTTTCTTATCAATAAAGAGGTGGAGACTTTAGATGTTGAGTTGAATCCAGAGGAGATCGAGCCTTTGGAGATGCATGATGAAGAAACAGATGCATACATGGCGTGCCCTAAGATTAAGTTTGAACAATTTCAACAAGTTTATGTAGCTGAAAAATCGACATACAACGACCATTTCCTCGAGGGTTTTTCATTTTCAATGCACAATCACTGTGTTTTGATCAGCGCAATAACCCACAAGTCAAAGGATCATTTTGTAATGTTCAAGTTGAAGATCAAGTTGAAGAAGGTTGCGATGAAAATTCATCTCATTGCATTTTAAAACTTGAGGTCAAGTTTTCTCCAACCAAAGGAGAATGATGCATATCAAAATCTGGTTGCCACAAAATTTTAATTTTGTTTTTGTTTAATTTTATTTTTAGAGATTGGGTAGACTTTTTATTTTTTTTATTATGGTTAATTGTTAAAAATAAGGTTTTAGGTTAGTTTGATTAAACTACTTTTTTTTAGCAAGTTTTTTTAGATCATAAGATACAATTTCTTTAGGAAAGTTGTTAAACCATATTTTTGTTGCAATTTATTTATAAAAATGTATGTATTTTTTAGGTGGCATTTATTTAGGCAAGTTAGAGTATTTCTTTTTGGAGTCTTGTTTTAAAACAAGGGAAAGGTTTCTATACTTCCCCTACAACATAGAAGATTTAGGCTTCTCCTACCATCCAGCCGTCTAATTTTGATCAAGAGAGCCACTCTCGGTTTGATCTTATCCGACATCTCAAAGTATTTTATTTTTAATATTTTTATATAAATTTTATGAAGATATTTTTTGGTACGTGTCATCTTCTCATTGGGGCGCACCTATAAAAAATATTAAAAATAATTTTTCAATAAAATATAATGACCAAAATACCCCTATAGATTTCCAGGTTATTTTGGTCATTTTGTTTTATTGGAAATATTTTTTTTATATTTTTCGCTAGTGCGAGTTTAATAGAGGATTGGACGTCCAACATTTGGTATCAAAATAGTTTATATAAAAATAAAATAGTGTAGGGGCGTGACATTGTGATTGGGGCAATCCCCTCCATTCAGAATGGACGGTTGGATAAGGGGAAGTATATAAGTTTTATTGTAGGAGAAGCATAGAAAGCTTGCCCTTAAAACAAAGACAAATACAAAAGTTTGGTATAAGGATAGTTGTTGGTGTTTGAAAATAAGAGATAAGGGTGTAGTTTGTTAGTTGGTAAGATAAGTATTTTGGTTATAAATGGTAGGGTATTAATTCGTGTTTCTTTTTTATAAGGAGGTTATTTCCTTAATTGATAAAAGTAGGTTAGGTTGTTAATAAAAGATAAAGTTAGATTAGGAAGGTTTATGTTGTCTTTTGGAATAGGACGTGCAAGGCATAGGTAGGCTATGAGTCAAAAGTATTTTGTTAGTTATCTTAGTATAGTAGTTATATTTAGGACTATAAAAGCAAACTCCTTTAAAAGGAGCACATGAGTTGTAAAGAGGAGATTGAATTTAATTAATAGAGAAAATGTTTTATTGGAGAGAGAGAGAGAGAGGGGCCTTTTGTGGATGTGTTTTTCTTCTCTTGTGCTTGTGCGGCCCGGATCCGTGCATTTTGTTCCTTCTTCTTGTGATTTCCTTCTCGGTTTTTTTGTCTCTCTCTCTTAAATGCGGTTTTCTTTGCCAATGTTGTTTGCCAGTTAATTGTATACTGTGTCATCTCTGATCTGCCTTTCTATCGAGTTGTGTTTTGACTCTTTGCAGAGTCGTGTTTCGACTCTCTGTCGAACGTTCTTAGACCTACTGTCGACTTCTGAACTTGTGTCGATCGTGTTTGGACTCTGTTTTACAAAACCGACCATCTTGGCTGCCGCGGTGATCCAACATCCATTTCATCGAAATCTGAACTCTTCGAATTGCCAGAATTTTATTATGTTTTACGGGATAGCGACTATGCTTGTAATTTTTGGGCCACAGTGGGCTAGAGAAGCTCTCTATTTTGCCACTACAGTTGCTATGTGTGTAGGGCCTTGGTATTTAGCATTGGTGATTGAAGCCTTGAGGCACGATAATGATACGAGAAAGAAGAGAGAGAAAGTGAGTGATGGTGACAAGAATGCGAAGGAGATGAAGAGCAAAAAAAAAGTTGCTCCTTTTGCATAAAGGAACGTACTCTGTAAAAAACAATCTGTCAAAACCTTCGTGAAATATCCATCAAAATTAAGCTGTCAAAACCTTCATTCTTTAAATATTTATATTGTGTTGAAACCCTACTTCCGACATGAAACCTGCCTCTAAATCTACCTCAGAAAAATGGCCTTTAAAAATGGCCGATATGCCCCATCTGAAAAACTGTAATCTGTCTATTTTTGTCTCTGGATCTTGATGTTAGGGTCTAGATCCGTCTGAAATCTCACTCATCCACTCTGATCTGATACTGTCATTGACCCTCTGAAACTTGATTTGAAAGTTGGTTGGCGGTCTGTTTGTGTTCTCTAGTGACCTCTTGTGTTTTGGTGTTCTTATCTTTTTCTACATGATTGAATTTTCTGTTTCTCGATCCTGTTTGATATTCGAGTTCTCCATTATTTGATCCTGTCTTATGAGCGAGTTTTTTGTTACTCCATCCTATATGTTCTCTCTATGATCGAGTATGTTATCTTGTTAGTCAATGATGTCTGTTATGGTATGCGAAATGCTGAATTGGTCTCGGACCCACATTGGGTTCTAATGACTATTTCAAGTATCATTCTGTTTTTCCGACTGTCTCGACTATTTTTCTATCTTCGGTGAAGATATTAAAATTTTGTTTGATTGCTCAATACTACTCTGATATAGCTGTATGTTCCTGAGTGGGCGTCTGTTCATGAGGCATGCTGATATATCATTGCTCGAGCCCGTCATGTTCTCCCAACTGATCTATGTTTGGATCTTACTGTTATGAACTCGGATCTTATTGTCCTGAACTCTGAATCTAAGGTCCAAATGTGCTTGTTGATCAATCAATATGAAGTTGTGCATCTGAAGTTGATGAAGCAACTTGAAGTCTGAAGTTGATCTAGTTGTTTGAAGTTGTGCACCCGAAGATCTAATTGCAAAATTATTGTTCAAACTTCAGCTGCTCTCTGTTAAAACATTTTGAGTTTGAGGGGAGTGTTATCGTAGATAGGGATATGCAGCTCCTTATTAGATTAGGTCGTATGGATGTATATCTCTTGATTATGATAAGTTCAGGTATCCTTGATTTATATGATAGGTACAGGTATCTATACGTGACTGTTGCTGGTCATATATTTATGTGGGTCTTGTGTATTCTTTAAACATCAATATAACGAGAGTTCAGATATTTTGATATTTTATCAACAAGTGACAAAAAGTTCCACATCAAGCACACGATAGAGCAATCACCTCTATAAAAGGCTTAGGGCTTTAGGGTGACAAAGGAAGGTGGGGGAGTCACTAGGACTGATGTTGAGAACAATATTGCTGAGTTTTAGTCATTGAAAGGGGTTATTCGACATTGAGATACAATGCTTTCCTCGACTTATTGAAAGCAACTTGCATATTCCGTTATTCAGCTGGCTATTGAGATAAATGTTTTCCTCGACTCATTGAAAGCGACCCATAAATTCTGGTGTCCTTTCGTCATGGCCTGTCATAAACTCCATTGGAATATTCTTACTTTTGCATCCAATTGCACTTACCACCTTGTTGGTCGCCCTTGATCTTGAGGCCAACATGGTGGTCGATTCCTTGGCCAAGAATGGTGCAAATTTCTCTGAGGCCACTGTTTGGTGAGCTTGGCCACCAGATTTTCTCTCTTATGAATTGGCCAGAAGTATATATGAAAGAACTGTAACATAATCTTTGTATTATTGTTTTTCTTCCCCTATTAATGATAAATGAGTTGGGCCCAAATCCCCACTTATTTACAAAAAAAAACAAACAAAAAACAAAACCACTAAAAGAGAGATGAAACCTAAAATTGCAAAAAGAGATGACAACTTCATTCAAATACCATAAATAAAAATATATTAAAAAAAATCTCCTAATGCAATGTGGCATGAAATTGGTTGGTTATGTCTTTCATTCTCACGTGTTTTCTTGCAACTCTTTCATTCTCTCCCTTAAAAAACAAAAGAGAAGCCTATGAAAATCATTGATATGTGAAAAGACCTCAATAGTAGTTAGGCCCATGGCGGGAAGGTGCGAGAGATTATTTGGAGGTAAAGTGATATAAAATTGGTTCATTCTACAACTTCATCTCAATATAAAATACATGAAAAGTATATGCCATTGCAAATAGTGGATTTGAGATCATCACATCACTCATTAAAATAAAAGATTGAAAAAATAAAAAAATAAAAAAATGGCAGTTGGATAAAATTGGAAAAATAAAGGACTAAAAATAATAAAACAAAAAATAAAAAGAAATAGAATATAAAAAACTTGTTAATTTTAGTACAAAGAGGTTATAATCGGTGATGTCTATCAGATTTCAAATTGGATGGTCATAAGTATGCCATTGACTAAACTCAAAGTTAAAAAAAAAATCTTAAATTTCGTAATACCCTCTAAGCCATCTAATTTGACGTGTAGTGAATGGGAGTAATTATGACCTCCTCATAATGAAGATGAACATAAATAGTCTTATAGTATGTGGTACCAAAATAATACACATCCAATACCATGATAGAACAGGGCAACAGCCCAAATCAGTCATTTAAAAATCGACGAGTCGCAACAGACTTGCCTGAGTCGGCATGGGAATCAGTAACCCAGTGCCGATTACTGTGTAAAATCGACCTCCTCATAATAAAGATGAACATAAATAGTCTTATAGTATGTGGTCCCAAAATAATACACGTCCAATACCATGATAGAATCGGGCAACAACTCGAATCAATGATTTAAAAATCGATGAGTCGCAACGGACTCGCCTGAGTCGGCACGAGAATCGGTAACCCCGTGCCGATTACTGTGTAAAGAAATCGGGAACCGAACCGTCCGGTTCTAGAGTACACGAGAATCGGTAACCCTATGCCGATTATTGTGTAAAGAAATCGAGAACCGAACTGTCCGGTTCTAGAGTAGAATCGCCAGTTCCGAATAGTGAGCTGCCGGTATGGCATCACAAACAGGCGAGAACCGCTTGTATGATATCACAAATCGGGAACCGTCTGGTTTTATAGTATAATCACCAGTTCGTATGATATCACAAATCTCCGGTTCTCGGTGAATAAGTCAGAACCGCCGGTATGACATCACAAACCGGGTATGACATCACAAACCGGCAAGAACCGCTCGTATGATATCACAAATCTTCGGTTCTCGACGAAACCGGAGAGAACTGCTCGTATGATATCACAAATCACTAGTTCTTGGCGAATAAGTAAGCTTACACATGGCAGAACCTCTAATCGAAAGGACATCGCTGGTTCTCGGTGAATAAGTAAGCTTACACGTGGCACAACCTTTGAACGAAAGGGCATCGCGACTACGCGCAAATGTTGGGCTGCCCATCCCCCGCTGTCACGCATGCACCCGAGTTAGTTGGATGTAGGATAATTCCCACATGCATTAAATTATGACATAACTTTAATATATATTATTAACTTTTCCATGAAAGTCATACAACATGAGGTGGCCTCGTTGGTTTATCACTTCCACTTTCTTTGTGGACTCTCTCGAGTTCGAATTTCAACCCCGGTCGCTATCTATTTTATTTTTGTTGCCCACAAAAATAAGCAGAAATAATGTTTTTTTTTTTAAAATAAAAAGTTTATTCTATTTGAAATCTCTCTCTTTCTACTAGCAATCTCTTTCACTAAATTTAAATTTTGAAACCTAAAAAATTAAATTTTTGAAACCTAAAAAATTTAAATTTTTGAAACCTAAAAAATTAAATTCTAGAAACCTAAAAAATTAAATTTTTGAAAAATGAAAATTTTATTTAAAAAATTAATATGCATTCTAATAATTTCTACATTGATAACCAAATTTTTTATTTTGTTTATTAATTTTTTCATTATCAATCATATAATGTACTATTTTTTTTACAGTTGTCAATAATACATTTTAGATTAGATGATATTATAAAATATTTTGGATTTATTATTATTTATATAATAAAATAATTATAAAATTAAACCAACACTTTTAATTTGAGTGTATAATATTATAGTTAATTAGGTTGTAATAAATTTGGATTATAGTTAGTTAGGTTATAATAATTTGGGTTTCTTTTAGTAGGGTTTGCTGTCAATTCGAGATTTTAGTGGTCATTTTTTTTTCGATTTAGTCTACTCTTTATTGTAATTTATGTATGATTATCTACTTTATCTATGATAATTCTATGATTTTTCTTTTGTGTTATGTAAATTTAATAGTTAACATAAGTTTATACAGGAAAAAAATATCTCAATATTTATAAATTGATGAAAAAAATGAGAGTTAATAACGTAGTACCCTCATTTTTTATTGAATTTTTAAAATATATTTATAATAAATTTTAATAATTATTTTAGATTTTTTTTAAAGATGACTCATTCGGTAGATTTTCTATCCAAATTGACGATTCCCAGCTCCGGATGAATTTTTGGAGCGCTTGATCTGAGGCACTGATCCGTTTTTTAAACCGAGTTCCTTAACAAAACGGGTAGCATTCCCAGTTTTGGGAGCCGAATAGAAAAAGGCGTACTCAAAGCTTAATCGAATGGCGGCGAAAAAGAGCCGGTCTCCCGATGATGGCGCAAGTTAATATAAGTTGGAAGATCAAACGAGACTCGAGAATATGTTTGAATTTCAGAGAACAGGTGATGGATCATAGGGAAGCCTTTACTGTAAAAATAATGATGCGGTGGTGGGTTTTGTTACTGTCGTTGCCTTGCACAATCCACGCCTCCTCTGAATCAATCAACACATTCAAAGCAGATGGGAGTGTGTTAGAGCTCGACGATTCCAATTTTGATTCCGCCATCTCTACTTTCGACAATCTACTCGTTGATTTTTATGCCCCATGGTGTGGTCACTGCAAACGACTCTCTCCTGAGGTTCTAAAGCCAATTTTTTCTTATTCTTGGATCTGTCCGAGTGTGTGGTGTATGCAAATTTGCTTTCTGTTTCTCTATCCTTCTTTTGATTTTTCTCAGTATTTGAAGTTTTTCCTGGAGTAGGCTAGTGCACACTTTGCCAGTACACACTTGGTTAGTCATGAATTGAGTCTATTTCTGCATTGGGTTTATCTGTTTTTATTTCGTGCTTTTGAATCTTTGTCTAATGGGTTTTTTTTGTTTTGTTTTGTTGTATTGTACGATTACCCTTTTTTGAGAGAAGATGGCAGCAATTTGGAATTTTTTATTCTTTCTACTGAATTTCACCTACTGGGGATCATTTATTTTCTAGAATTTTTAGATATACAATGTTCATCAAGGATAAAGCTACGCGAGGTTAAGCTCGTGGCTGATTCTGATTTTATGGTTATGGGGCTTTGGTTAATGGATTATTTTCTTAATGAGTAAGGAACTCGTACTAAATATTTTCCTTTGTAGTTTCCTCATCTTGGCTAATCTGGGGATTCAGAATTCCAATTTATATAATGTCTGTTTGGGCTAGTTTAGGTAGCTTGATCAGTATAGTATAATATAATAATAATAATGTAATAATAATAATAATAATAATAATAATCATCATCATCATCATAATCAGAGCCTTTTCCCAACTATTTTAGGGTCGGCTACATGAATCCTAGTATGCCTTATTGTATCAAGGGCCATGCCGTCCGTAAGGCTGTCATAAGTCACTATATATTTTCTCGCTAATTCCAATCGTGTCTTTTTAGGCCTATCCCTTTTTATTTTTTGAGCCTTCCACTTAAACCAACGCATACCTCTTATTAGGTGTTGTACTGGATTTACGCTGTACATGGCCAACCACCTAAGTCTACTTTCTCACATTTTATCACCTATCGGAGCCACACTTATCTTTTTCCTAATATTCAATTTCAAATTCTATCCCTTCTTGTCTTGCCACTGATCCATCTCAATATCTTTATCTCAGTTAAATTCATCCTATTGGTGTGTTGTTTCTTGAATGCCCAACATTCTGCCCTCTATAGAAAAGCTGATCTTACAACTATCCTATGGAATTTTTCTTTCAGCTTCATTAGTATGCAGCGATTACATAAAACTCCAATTGCACTCTCCACTTTGCCCACCCAACTCTAATTCTATATGCAACATCTTCCTCAATCTCTTTATTTTCCTAGATTATTAATCATTATAATATAATCAACTTATCCATTTTTGTAGTCTATTATTTCATGATTATTTGTTAGTGTCAAACTTCCTCGAGAATAGAGTTAGAGACGAGAAGTTATCTTCGTTGTATCCTCAGTGAACTTGATTTAATGCGTGGGTAACTTTGCAGTTTGGAAGACCTGGGCATTTCTCAAACCAAGCGCTTGATGGTAGGTGTCCTTCCTTCATAAAGCAATTACTTGTCACGTGATTTGTTGTGGCCTAGAAGGACTTTGGAGATGTCGTTTATTCTTCATTCAAGTCGAGGACTATGGATGATTTGCCTCACCTGATAATCTCCATGCGCGTAACTTAAGCAGAAAGCAATTTTGACTAAACTAAATCACTTAATTTGATGTTTCCCTGTGGGTCAGTTGTCAGCTTACTTCGTGGTGTACAGCATCGATTGTACCATTTTCATTCACCTTTTGTGATGGAGTAGACTATGTTATCATGATAGGGTGGAACATGTAGGAGGTTGGTTTCTCATGTCTCATACTGGATGTGTCCAATAACACCGTACACTCTGACATGAAGTTTACTGTGTGATCTTCATTTTTTCTTGCTGTATGCTTGTTTCTTATTTATATAAGGATTAAAGCGATAAATAAGACACTTTCCTTCTTAAGAGACAGCAAAAGTATGATGTATCAGTAGTAGCATTTCCACGACTGTAATCTTGATATTTGCATACTTTGTTTATACATTTTGTTTAAAAATTAATTTGGCTTCTTATTGCACCATGATATAAATTGACATTTGAGCACATAAAGATAACAATCCCATTAGTAGATCACCTGGAATTTGAGCAATGGGCCTTACATATATCATGATTAAGTTGGATTTCTAAGGATTATAGTTAAGCTCATGAAAGTCAATACCATGTGAGAAGATCCATTATAGAATTGAATCATGGAAATGACATGCAGTACCACCAATTTTAGAAAATTTAAGGTTGTAACTAAGAAACAGATTACAATGAACTGCATTCTTTGCAACTATAAGCGATGAAATTAACTTGCCCTTGAATACTTTTTGCTTATCGGAATTCCTAAACTTGTAATTTCTTTGGCTTTTAGATATGTTTCAATTTTTCCAATTACGTTTTTGGTCTGTTCAACTTTTTGTTATGGTTCATTGTAGATGTGTCTTTGGTATATTGTATAGCCAGTAAAGTTATATGCAAATATTGTTAAACTATATCAAGCCTTTAATGAAGAGATTATTTCCAGTAAGAATTACCATGATACAGCATCAGGAATGCAACCTGAGTGCAGCATTCCTGCAAATAAAATATGTGAAAAATTATCTCAAATGATGCGAAAGGAGCTCGGAAAACTAAATTCGGCTTTCTTTCAATTTTAAAACAAGCAAAAACTCGACAATAATGGAGGAACCAAGTGGCTGTAAATTAAGCCAAGGGTGAGAAGAAACACTCTCTTCCTTCATGAAAAAAACTCTCTACAAAAATACGAAGTCTCTTACTAAGGGGAAATTTCTACCTTTAATACAAGCCAAAATAGCAATAAAATAAAACTCTTTCTCTCTCTAAGTTTGTACCCCTTATCTCACCCATGTTAACCTCTCTCCCTTTCCACCCCTCCCCCATTTTAGACTCCATAAATCTCTCTCCCTCACATAACCCACAATCTCTCTTTCCCACATATTTCTCTCTCTAACATCACGTGGTTCCCATCAAGCATAAAGCAAGGGATCACTTTCAATCCACCTCACGTGACTAGACCCTCTCACTTCTTTTCCTAAAGATACAAAAATCCCATAAATAGCGCAACCTAAAGAAACTCAAACTTATCCCATAGAAGTAACTTTGGCTTAATTACTACTCTTGCCCCCATGCTAAATGAAATACCTCTTTAGTCCCCCCAATAACAATAGTTTAAGCCCAACCAAATAAAATAATCCCATCCAAGTCCTATAGTTCACCTTAACAAAAAAAAAAAAAATCCAAATCCTACCTTGATTCAAAAAGCGGTCTGCCTAGGCCGGCTAGGGGGGCTGGGCATCGTCCAGGCCTTGGCGGACCACCTAGGCAGGTTGTCCTAGGTGACCGACAAGGGACCCTAGGCGCCCACCCAGGCGCAAAAATACCCCACCCGATGGGTATTTTTGGTTTTTTTTGTTTATATTATAAAAATACATGAATATGCATTTTTAATATAACATCTAGACCTAAAATAGGATCGTTGGATACCCCTTGAACTTGGGCGGCTGCTAGGAGCCTGCCTAGGAACTGGGCAGCCTAGACCTCCCCCCCCCTCTGGGCACCTAGGCATTGCCCGATGTTTTTTGAAACAGTGAATCCTACACTAGAATTTTTCCAAAATAAATTGCAGCCCAATTCCTGAACACGTCGGATGTGATATGCATCATACTCCCCATGTTGGAAGAAAAGCTCATCTCAAGTTTTTGCCGTTGCATCATCATTTTCTCTTAGCTGATGGTGATGCCCTACATCTCCATGCAATTTTTCTTTGTAAGGCATGAGGCTGAACATCTAAGATGTACCTTCGATGGTCATCCATTCAGCATATACCAATGCATTGCTGACTGAGAGTTCAAAATTAACTGCCCTTGTTGAAGAAGAAAAATTATTTCCACTAGCAAAGAATTTTGATTCCTTACCAAAAAAGCTTTCTCCCATGCTTGGACTGAAAGGTTTGCCCAGGAAATAAGCAAATACCACCCAACTCCACGAGTTCAACACAAGTTGCAAACTTTACTAATCCCCCAAAATCTCTCAGGAAGTGAAGCTCATACTTCATACTTGATGATGATGCCCATAACTAATGGCAAAACCGCTATTGCATAGCCCCAAACATTACTGAGCTCGATAAATACTTCATCTGGTATGCTTAAGAACTTGACAATTGGTATGACTGCTTCAAGTCTAAGTTGATAACTTCCTTTGAGTGCAAGGAAGAAAGGTATGACCTCACAACTTAAAGTAAGGTGTAAAGTATCAATGAAATTGCAACTTAGGTTTATGTATACATGCTTGTCTTCCTTATTTGATTCAAACCCCTTGACGTATCGAATTTAGCATGAAAGCATGGGCTTGCTTTTCATGTTCAAGAATGAAAAGAGCTGCAGATGCCATAGAGAAACTAGCAAAAGTCGGCTCACTCAATGTCAAGCCCAAACCCATGAAATTTGAAATAAGATTTAGAGCTCTTCTTCCATGAACTTGAAACGCAAGCTCCTATCATAAAGCCCCCATCTAAGACCACCTTTATCTTGCCAGTTCTCAAAAGAAAACTATGCATTCCCCAATGAACCAGAGCTAACACAAAGTGCAATAAAAAAATCCCCCATAAAATCATTTGAATCTAAGCCCCACGTAACACCTAACCCATGAACTTGAATACTCAAGGCTGAATCTCTCGAGTTCAAGCACATGCATGCACTGTTAACCGCAGCAAGGGGAAAATCATGACAAAGTACAAGAAGAAAGGCGTTCAAGATGTCATTGCCCATATCTTCTTTAAGAGCTCCAATCAAAACAATCTCACAAATATCTTTGCCACTGTAATTCATGGAATCAAGCATCAAGGTTGCAACAAGGAGCTTACCAACTTTGCAATGGGGCAATAAAGTACATTGGCAATGTGAGAATCACTTATGTATTCACGCCTCGGAGCTTTAGTATGAATTTGCTTAATGGATCTTATATTCTCCATACATCCGCTGCGCCGATCTAATACATAAACACCAGCAAGAGTAGAATAAGAAAGTAAAAAACCATGGCCTCCATCTCCCTTTAACATTGTGACTCATGATCAAAGAAACCTGAGAAAATTCGACCACGAATTTTGTAAGTGGATTAAGATAAGTCATATTTTCAACTTGTAGTTTCTTTCAGCCCAAAATTTGTGAATTGAGCAGAATTTTCCACTCAGAACAAAACAATGACTCAACCTCTCTTTCACCATTGAGGACATCATTATCAACTTCTAGGTGGACATTACTTATATTATAGCCCACTATCATCAAACCAAGCTGAAAATACCTCCAGTTCCTTAGTCTGCATCTCCCATAGCCCCTTAGACTTAGAAAAGACATCGAGAGAAATAACACCGTTACGAGCACTGTCACCAACATCACCTTCCTCTGTAGGTTGTCGGATTGAGAGTGAGCCACACCCTCCTCTTTGGAAGATTCAGGTGGAATCTCCTCACTTAAAGACAACAAAGATAGTTCATGTATATAAATCAACACTTCGCATTCATTAGAAACCATTACCTCTATTTTTTTATCCAATCCCAAATCCCTTATGACTATAGTCGTGTGTTGCTCTTCTATGTCCACTAGGAGTGAATCACTTGCAAATTCAACATTGTCTTGAATAGAAATAATGTTAAACGTCATAATCTCCTTTTTTTTGACACAATACTGGATTTGTTCATCATTAGATTTAGAAACCCCCATCCTTTTATTTATAAAAATTTTAGACATATATCAAACTATGTCTCCTTTTTCACATTCTCAAAAAAAAAACTCTCCTTTTTCAGCTGGTTGTTCTACAAATGCATCTAACTTTTTCTCAAAAGATTTAGGGTTTTTTATATCTTTGAATCCATCAACCATCTTGGTGACAAATTTGGGGTTTCTTTGCTCAATAACTCACAAACCTTCGTCTTTGTTCTTGTTTGATGCTCATATTGCGGTTTTGTTTTAGGAATAACAACTCACCGGGTTGGAGGTGTTAGTCTCCTAGCCTGGGATGATCTTGCTCCCGGGGTGGATTCGTATGTGACAAAATTCTCTCTGCTCGTCTCTGTGCTGATCTTGGTCTTCTCCCCTACGCCAATTACATCGGCTTTGGGATAGTCAGTTACCCAACTTTCCTCTGCATTCATGCTCCCATCGATGCTGTTGTGTATCGAACCTATAAGTGCGATCAAGCATAACATCAGGCTGTTCCTACTCAGACCTGTGCTCTGATTTACGTTGATCTCCCCAAAAACTCGCAGAATATGGATGTAACACTGTAGATTTCATCTTGCTCGATGTATGCTGTCGTAATATTTTTTTATGCAACAACTTTTCAACCATCTCCCTCAACTTGTCTATTTTCTTCTATATTTGGTCCTGCTTGGTATTCCTACAGTGTGACCTCCATGACCAGCCATCGTAGTCGCTAACCCTTTTCGAACCAACCATGCTCTGATACCAAATGATGCGAAAGACGCTCGGGAAATAAAATCTGGCCTTCTTTCTATCTTAAAACAAGCAAAAATTAGACAATAATAGGAAATAAGTGGTTGTAAATCAAGCCAAGGATAAGAAGAAGCACTCTCGTCTTTCATGAAATAAAAACTCTCTACAAAATACCAAGTCCCTTTCTAAGAGGAAAGTTCCACCTTATATACAAGCCAAAATAACGATAAAATAGAAGTTCAGAAATTTGCTCTCTCTCTAATGTTTGTACCTCCTTATCTCAACCACATTAACACCCCCCTCCTCTCTCTCTCTCACTCCCCCCATGTTAGTCTCCATAAATCTCTCTCCCCCACATAACCCACTATCTCTCTTTCCCACATATTTCTCTGTCTCCCACCAAGAATAAAGGAAGAGATCACTTTCAATCCACCTCACGTGAAACGTTGAAGGTTGAAGGTTCAAATCACACATCAAATAAATTTGAAAAACATGACACATGTGACATTGATAGCATGGTGGTTAGCTCTTTTGCCTCTTTATTGAAACGTTGAAGGTTCAAATCGCACCGGTGGTTTATTTAAAAAATAATGCTTCATGCAATACTAGCTGCAGAATAACTTTGAAATATTTAATACATATGATGTTGATAGCATGGTGTTCAAATCCCACTATGGACATTTAAATATTTTTGCAAGATAACATGATGATACTGCATGTCTATATAATAGACATGCCTGACAGGAGGAATGTCTTACAATCGATAGGTCTGACAGGAGTGTTGATACTCCGTGTTGGAGGACTGATTCATCCGACACATATAGACCATGTCCATGTTGAGGCATGTGAAGTGTCTATACATGTCGACATGCAACACATAAGGAAATAGGAGTACCCTGATAGCACTGACCTTAACTGCTCCTGAATTGTTTGTTGTTGAAAGGGCTTTTCATGCTGCTAGCAGTGAGGGTCCTCAAAATATCTATTCTGTTGTGAGTTTTTGAGCATCTGATTATGAGAAACCATGTGCCAGAGCAACTTATATCATGTTTGAAATTTATGTGTTTCAGTTAGATGCTGCTGCTCCTGTGCTTGCAGCATTGGACAAACCCATTGTGATTGCCAAAGTAAATGCGGACAAGTACACTAGCCTCCGTTCAAAATATGATGTGGAGTATGCACTTGTTCTAAACTCTACTCTTCTGTTTTACTTTTGGTGAAGTAAATACATGATTTCTCAGTTGTCAAGAACTTGGACACTGAATTATAATTAAGTACTCATTTTTTTCTGCAAGTTTCATAGGGATGGCTTTAAGTAAATTCTTGAACCCAGAAATAAAAACCATTTTGTGATTTCTTTTGGTTTTAGAAAAATATACGTTATTTGAATAGGTCCAACCAATCCATTTGGGTTCTTTAGATCCAAAGTGAGATGAGTTGAGAATATTAAATTGCTAATCTCGATAAAAGCACCCCTTAACTAAAAATAGGGGGGATTGAATATCGTGGCAATGGTTCTTGTGGCTTTGTCGTTGAATACTGCATCTCTTGAAATTTAGTGGCAATGTTAAATCATTAGAAAGAACTGAATTTTACCCATGGTTAGTTAAAGTGTGCTAGGTAGGGAAGTAATTGGGAGCTAGGTGCCTCAATCGGGCCCATTTTAGGTGAGATACCCCAAGAAGCCACTCAAGTGCTTTAGTAACTGCCTCGACAGATTTTTGGTGCTTGGACCACTTGGCTCCTAGGTGAACAACCTTGCTATCAAAACCTTTGAGAATCTTGCTCAATGGTCTAATAGGATTAACACAACTTACTCCAAAATTCGAACTTGTCTAGAAAAAGCTGCAATATTGTCTGAAGCCTTTTTCTAGGTTTGAGGCTGTTGGGGATCCATGAAGTATTTTTGGCCTATCCAAATCTCAGAAATCACAAAAAGTAGCAAGAAAGGTTTCAACTTGTAGTGTTTTTACATTTATATAATTGGAGTAATTTTTCTTAGAGATCAAAGGCATTACAGACATTATGGCCTGTGGCAGTTAGCAAGGAGACTTTCTTGTGGAGACAACGTCTCTCTATTTTGTTTTCTCTGCCTTTTCTTTTTCCTCCTAACCTCTTTCATTACTATCAATATTTCTCTGCAACATCAAGTGCAACTTGATGTTTGTAATCATTATCTTCTTTGTTGTTGTGAAAAGAAAAATATGGAATTATATTCTGGAAAATGTCATTTTTTTCTAAATAAAATGGCTGATTAATAAGTGAACTTTATGAACCATAAGGGTAGAATGATATTATGTGTATTTTTTATGAGAAAACAAGTACATCAACCATCAAGAAGAAAAAAAACAAGAAGAAGCAAATTTGGAAGTTTATCGACATAAGTGAAACCTTTTTGGAGTTTCTAGGAATGTTGTAGTTTGTAGATATTGTTTTAGTGGGGAATAAAGGAAGTTAAATACTCTTTGGACGTAAATAAGAAGCTTTTATTACTGAGGAAAACCAATGGGTCCATGGACCCAATTTCTTTCAGTTATAGGTAACTGGTTAATAATGATTAATGATCGGTCACACATAAATGTACTAAAAGTTTATTAATGTTGGTACATATGCTTTTAATATACAAAATTACAAATGTTTGTTGCATAAAACTTTTTAACTTTATATTTAATCCACAATATTTTAAAGGTCTTTGAAATCATATTCTTAAATCCCCAGGAACTACTGGTAAACACCTGAGGTCACCTGCTTTTTATTATTGCGATTTTAATTGTTGGTTCAGTAACCCACAAATTGAAATTTAAGGTATCCATGTTGGCATTTATTTGAAATACCATAACTAATTTGTTTGCATATGTTACGTAACATCTAGTTTGTAACTATCTCTATGTCATGATAATGAATGAGGACACTCTTGTTTATTGCAGTGGTTATCCTACTTTAAAGATGTTTATGCATGGGTACCCAGTAGACTACTCAGGCCCACGAAAAGCTGACTTGCTTGTTCGTTTCCTAAAGAAGTTTGTCGCAGCTGATGTTTCAATTCTGGAATCAGATTCTTCTATCAGTAATTTTGTTGAAGCAGCAGGGACATATTTCCCAATTTTCATTGGCTTTGGATTGAATGAATCCTTGATAAAAGAGTATGCCAAGTCATATAAGAAAAGGGCATGGTTTTCCATAGCAAAGGAGTTTTCTGATGATGTTATGGAAACATACAATTTTGACAAGGTTCCTGCTTTGGTTTCACTTCATCCAGGCTATAATGACCAAGGGGTTTTCTATGGACCTTTTGAAGGTGGGAGGTTTTCCTGAACTTTTACACCTTGTTTTGATCATATTCGTGTTCCTTCAGAGCTTTATAGATACAGGTCGAAAACTTATCCTCTGCATTACCATTTATGTGACAGAGTACTTGTTTATGTTGTTAGAGGGGTGATTGACTTTTCCACATTATCTGTTTATTGACAAGATAACAAATTCAAGTAGCAAAAAAGAAAAGTCTTTTTTATGAGTACTTACTTATTCTTTAGTCTTTTCTCAGGATTTGGTGGGATTTCACTATGAATTTTTTCTCTCTTTCTTAACATGAAAAGTTACTGTTTTTACTCCAAGCTTAATGTATTTGAGCTGTTCCTTGTATTTTTTGGCCGTTTGCTTTTGATTTATCCTGCAGTAATATAGCATCCTCACATGTTTGATGCACGTTGATCATGCTAAAGGCATTTATGCAGCCTGTATGTGTCATGACAACTTGGGCTGTGTTCTTTGAACTTGCAGATCAGTTCTTGGAAGAGTATATCAAGCAAAGTTTATTGCCTTTATGTGTGCCCGTGAATTATGACACACTTAAATTATTTAGGGATGAGGAGAGGAAGATCGTTGTAACAATAGTGAAGGATGAATTGGAGGATAAATCACAGAGATTAATCAAAACATTGAGAGCTGCGGCATCTGCAAACCGTGACCTAGTTTTTGGTTATGTTGGAGCTATACAGTGGGAAGAATTTGTTGACACATTTGATGTTAATAAAAAGACAGAGCTTCCAAAGATGGTTGTGTGGGATGGCAGTGAACAATACTTATCTGTAAGTGAATATATATTTTTTTTTCATTCATTACCTTATTCAGCCGTCCTCAATGCTTTATACAAATTGGTGTTGGACTTCTGTGTTCCTTAAGAAAGTCTTAGAGAATCTAAACAAATGACTCATTTATTGCTGTAGCTGAAAGAAGCATCACATGACAAAGTTAGCCACTTAGTTGGATTGATCAATTTCATAATTTGATCCTAAATTGAGAATCTATCTTTGAGGGAGAAGGAGGTTTGGTTCCAAGGGTGGTTGAAAATGTGATACCTTAGGTTGAAGAATTAAAACAGACATTAGAGATCAACAATAAAAAAGACAATAGAGATCAACTTATTTGAAGTCAGTTTGCTATCATTTCTTCTTATAACAGAAATAGAACTTTCTGAATATAGTTGAGTGACTTTTAGACACCATAGAAAACTTCAATGCATGACTTACCACCCACAACTTCCACCTCATGCACTGGGGGATTGAGCCTTTGCCCGAAACTCATCTTCTGAACCTTTTAATTAGGTAGTTCACAGCCACGTGGGGGGCAGTCAACTGACTTGTGGCTACTTTGCTTCAACCATTTTCCCTTTAGATCCAGAGCTCTCTAGATTGCAATATTCTTATCATTTTTATTTGGCCAATGCAAGGTTTTACGCAGTGTCTGAAGATGTGGCTTGGGGATGGAACTTGGCCTTTGGCCGAGCCAAGCTCCTTGGGCACGTCCTAGTTTTTCCTTGGTCGACCAAGGCCCCAAAAATGTCCTTAAAAATGTCCCCAAAATTAGTAAAAATGATGAAAAATCAGAAAAATTTGAAAAAACGTAAAAACTCAAAAACTACATACAACGTCATCATCTTCATCATCATAGCCTTTTCCCAATTAATTGGGGTTAGCTACATGAATCTTGGCCCACCATTTTACTCTATTAAGGGCCATACTCCCAGTGAGGCCATAAGTCCCCATATCTTTTTGGGCTACTTCCAACCACGTCTTTTTGAGCTTACCCCTTGCCCTTTTCAGCTCTTCCACTTGAACTAATTTGCACCTCTTAACAGGTGTTGTACTTGGTTGGAGCCACACATGGCCAACCCACCTAAGTCTACTCTCTCTCATCTTATCGCGTATTGGTGCCACACCTAAATTCTCCTGAATGAATTTATTTCGAATTCTACACTTTCTTGTCTTGCCACTCATCCATCTCAACATCCTCATCTCCTCTACACTCATTCTATGGGTATATTTTTTTTTGTCCGCCAACATTATGCCCCATAGAGCAAATGTGCTCTCACAGCTATCCTATAGAACTTGTCCTTCAGCTTCATTGGTATGCGGCTATCACATAAAATTCTAGTTGCATATCTCCATACAACATGATAAATGAAAAGATAAGTCTATCAGTTCTATGAATTTAAATTGAAAGAAATGAAATTCATACAAAATTTTGAGGCTGATCCTCTACTCTTTGCACTTGGTGCAAGTTGATGTCCCAATCATTGGCAAAGCTTCCTCAGGCACCTAAATCAAAACCCTCAAACCAGATTTGGGATTCAAGTTCCAATCTAGTTGATCGGAGCTATTGAAATTTTCTGGTGAGTAGTAAATTCAATACTTACAAATTCATGAATTTGAGATTTTATGTGTTGTTTGGTGAGAAAACAAGCCTATGATTGGATAAAGAACAAAAAAATAGGCTTATGGAATTTCATCAAAGATAGACTAAAGATAGACCAGCCATTGAGAAGTAACTTCAATTTTTTGGAATTGGCAAAACCTAGATCAAAACCTTTAATCTCTCAAATCGGTCAAATTTGATGGTTTATGCTCAAGTCTGATCTACCTAATGGTTTGAAAGTCTGATATACCTAATGGTTTGATCTTGCAAAATGAATCTATAGGCAAAATTTGAGCTCAAATGGATACGCCTATGACAAAAAATGAAGAAAGTTTATACACCCCTGATTGCCCCCCCGCCCCCGCCCCCGCCCCCGCTCCCGCTTCCGCTCGGCTCCATACCCTGCCGAGCGAAGTGACTTGGGTGAGAGTCCAAATCAGCTCGTCTGTGCTAGTGAATACCAGTTTCAACTAGTGATAGCTTTAAAGTTTCAGATCCCTAGGAGGTATTTTTTTTGGGAGCAAGGACTCAAATAATGCATGTTTTATTCACATCAGTTATATGGTGATCCAACCAGATTTAGGAACTGTTTTGCATGCTGCTCAAGGTGTTTTGTGGTGATTATGCCTGACTGGTTGTTTTCTAAAAACTTGTTGTTTCTAAAAGGAGCATACTGCCCAAATTCCCACAGTAGCAGGTGATAGAACAATGAATGTGATTTCAAGCATGGATTTGGGGGCTCGAGCCTGAGTCAGATGCTTACTCGGGAGAGTCTCAAGGTCCCTTCCAGGTCTGAGTGACTTGGCCAGTCTGAGCCCGAGTCACTGAGTTTTTAGTCTTTGGAACAATGATTTGGTCTAGGAGATTGTCGGTTTGGCTCTTAGGAGGTTTGGATTGTTGATGCTCGTGCATGCATAGGCTTCCATGCCCTGATATTGACTATGCATGAACGGAATGATGCCTCATTGGCTGAGGTTAGGGCGATTGGTTCATGAGTCATTGTATTTACTATGTAGCAATATTTTTAAGCATGGGCTGGGGCTCAGAATTCGCCTCCCTGGCTAGCCAATTGACACGGGCAAGTCTGTCTTGTCTCGCTCGACTTTTGCCTGAGCCTCCCTAAGAGCAAAAACAAGGGAAATGGGAAACTACTAAAAAATGGTAAAAAAATAAGGGAAGTTGATAAAAACCATAGAAAGTATATAAAAGAAGTGAACAAAGGTTACAAAGTATAGAAAAGAAAACAGTTAAATATCAAAATAAATAAAAAAAATGAAAATAGTAAAAAATCCAAAAGTATATATAAAACTGATTCATAACCAATTATGAATCAGTTATACTTGATTTAGATAAAGATTGAATCATCACAAGTTAATTATAATTAATTACAGGTATATATATTCCGAGTTGGGGGGGTGTTCTGGACTTGGAAACCTGCTGTTTTTTTCCATTGCCATTTACAATGACAATAATGGATATGATCCTGTCTGATTAGATGTTCACTTTTAATGCACCTAAAACACAAAGGTAATATCTCTCAAAAAAAGAAAAAACACAAACGAAACGAGTGTAAAGATCTAATCATTTATCTAGACCTTTCCCTCCTAGTTGTCTTCTCGAATGAATTGATTGGTATCCTGGTAACCTACAACGTCACCTGACTTGTTCCATTCTTCAGTCCCAAATCTGACAATTCCAATATCTTACCCTTTCTTAAGTTAGCAAATCTGGTCTATTTATGAGAGCTCTGAATTTGTATGTTGCTATTTGGCTTGGTAATGCAATATATGATATGGCATGACTCAATCATGAATTCAAGGAAGTTCATGAGAGTTGACTGAGGTCTGGCCAAGTGGTGCAACATTGGTGCAGGACAGAGAAGATCTGTGATGGATTCAGCAACAAAAGGAATTGTTTGAACAATCAAGGAGGAAAAGAAGACCGCCCTTGTACTTTTCTTGATCAATCCTTTCATCTTAGTCACAGCAACTACAATATTGTGGGAGAAAAGAAATTCGTTTTTTCATTAATCAAAAGGCTACTGTTCTTACATTGCGGAGTTCCCCATGCAACGCTAAATATAATAAATTTCCATGTTAAACCCTAATCAACACAATGGCTGAACTAACCTCCATGAGTAGAGAAACTTCTAAAGTGCCCTAGCTCACCATACCATTCTACCCGAGTTCTAATATAAGCCACTAAACAGCAACTAGCAAAGCTTAATCATGAATTAAATTAAAGAAATATCTAAGCATAAAAGTAAAAGGAGAAATCTTGCCAGCATCCTTCAATCTCGTGCTCTAGATTACTCGACAATCTGATAATCTTGGTTTACATCATCCTTCCTATGGACACGACTTGGCTCTGTAAAGTCGAGCTTGGCATGAACTCGAACAGGTTGGTAACATCAAAGATTGGTGAGATCATCCGTCCCTCGGGCAGCGCTACTTCATAAGTATTATCATTAATCTTCTTAGTGATTTATGGGCCAATTTTCCTTGCTTTCAACTTCTCATAAGTGCCTGCTAGAAATCGTCCTCGTTGAAGGTGTGCCGTAACGAAATCATTTCCTTGAACAATCTAATGCACCAATGTCGATTAAGTGTATTCTGATGTTGCTCATAGCTCACCTCGAATTTCTGACGAACTTGTTCCTGAAGCTCCTCCATATACTTGGTCATATCAAGAGCCTCGGCATCTACAGTTTCCTAAACCGCTAAATAAAATAAATCATGGAGTGTAGAGGTTTCATACCATAACATTAGTGAATGGACTCTCCCTATTTTGCGATTTGATGAGTTACTATGTGTAAACTCAACTTGTGTTAAAACAACATCCCATATTACCAACGCTTCAATTTACCATCTGTCTTCCCATCCTTCTGCGGGTGATGGGCACTACTGACTGGGAAGTTTAGTGTCCATCCTTCCCCATGACTTCCTCTAGACCTGGTATCACAATCCGTGGTAATATAGGCATTGGTACCCATGAAGTCGCGTCACAATTGTCGTGCTCCTGCATGGAATAAAGTAAGATACATTTTTAAAAATCTGCCAACAACTGCCATAATCAAGTTAAAACCACTCTTATTGCAAGGTGTCTGCCGAGACCACTTGTCGCGTGGTGGACACTAGCAAATGTGTGTACAAACCTGTATTCTGCAAATGCCCCTTCACCACCCAACATTTCATGTACTTGTTGCCAAAACGATAAACATCTCTCCGTATAGCCAAACAACTTTCTTCCACTAATGAAATGTATTATTATGTCTACCAAGTTGTCTGCTGAAACCACCTGAATGTAAATCAGCAGTAAGATCATAAAGGTATCATATATACATAAGTGAGAACCATAAAACAAATAGCCATCCGTTATAATCGAATGATTATAATAATTACTATTACTCTACTGGCATCTATCTAATATTCCTAAGGGTCCCCCAAATAAGCCTCACCGTAGTTATCAGGTTCTCTCGAGTCTCAACTCAGGTGGCGATCCCCTTGCGGAATCTCGCTCTAGCACTCTGGGAAAGGGATCTTCAAGTGATCTCGATTTTAAAATTTTGGCATCACGATCTCTACTATTAGGGATCTCGATCCCCAACTTAAGACCAAGATAACTTCCAAATTGACGATTCTATTAATTTATAGGCTAGCAATGCAACATCCATATTTTTAAGGGAAAATTTCGTATAAAACCCTAATTCCTCATATTATTTCATGGTAGACCCTCTTTCCGTTTTTCTTTCAAGCGGCAGAAGGAAATCCATAAGGATTTCACCGTACCCCCTCATCTCTTATCTCCCTCATTTATTGACTTTTGACCATAAAATTTAGCCCTAACAAATCTTTTTATACCATTTCATCCCAAAAACGTTTTTAACCCTCTTTTACCTTTTTCGCCCATTAAATTTTTTTTGGGTTGAAATGGTATAAAAGATTTGTTGGGCTAATTTTTATGATCAAAAGTCAATAAAAGAGGGAGATAAGAGACGAGGGGGTATGGTGAAATCTTTAGGGGTTTTCTTATGCCGCTTGAAAGAAAAATGGAAGGAGGGTCTACCATGAAAAATACGAGGAATTAGGGTTCTATACGAAATTTTCCATAGTCGTATTACTAGCTGGCTATAGACAAGGTGCTTCCTACTTTAAAGAGTATATACAATCCCAGGCTTATATACTTTTTAAGGTTGGGAGATCCCAAAAGGTTGGGATTGGGATCTCTTTGTGATCAAGATCCCAAATGGTCTTTTGGGATCAAGATCCCTAACATATGTATTGTATGGACGGGTATCTATACCGTAAGGAACTTCTAGACTTTCACAATCCCTCGCTCCTGATCCTGATAACTATGAGTCTCATGCAATACTTCGGACCTAGTACCTCCACCGCCAAAGACCTCACCAAATGAACATGACTACGGAGAGCATCAATCACCCTGTTTTGCTCCATGAACTGGTGGCCTATAGTGAATGTAAATTCCTGTAACTGGGCTACCCTTTGGGTGGCTCGCGCTCAACTTCTTATGGTTGTTAACTATATGCTCGAGTGCATCATGGATAGTGTAAAGAACGAACCCATGTTGGATCAAGTAGTGGCTCCAATGACAAAGCACATATATAATTGCATAGAACTTAATATCATATATCAAATAATGTCATTTCATCTCATTGAGCTTCTCACTGAAGAACACAACAAGCCTTTGCTCCTACCTTGATACAGCTCGGATTCCCACATGAGTTACATACACTCTACCTCGAGTACCTTAGTGAAGTCAGGCAAAGCATGGACAGGAGCATGCATCTTCTCTTTAATCTCATTGGATGCCTTGGTAGCTGTGGGATTCCATTGATAAACATTATTCTTTCGGCACTTTATGATTGGGGCCATAATAATATTGAAATTCCTAATGTACCATATATAGACGGTAGCAAGTCCATGGAAACTCTGCCCTTTAGTAACAGTCTTAGTTATAGGCCAATTGACTATCGCCCAAACCTTCTCCAGGTTCACCATAACATCCTCTGAAGATGCTACGAAACCCAGAATACTAAACTGTTAGTTAAGAAACTGCAGTTCTTAAAATTGATGTACCATTTTTCTGCCCACAACACATTGAGCACTTGATGCAAATGATTGAGGTGTGCCTCTAGATCTGCACTATACACCATAGTATGCCCAATAAAGTCATGCAATACGTGAGTCATCTTTGTATTAAAGTATTGGGTGCATTAGATAAGCTGAATGACATTACAAACCACCCATTCAAACCACTCTGTCTTAAAGGCTGTCTTTTATTCATCCCCTTCTCGAATGCTGATCTAGTGATACCTACTCAAATCTATTTTTGAGAACATTGAAGCACCGGCCAGCATATCTAACAGACCCTCAAGCCTTGGTATAGGAAGTTGATATTTAACTGTAATCTTGTTTATGGCTTGACTGTCGACACATGTGTGCCAAGCCTCATCCTTCTTTGGTGCAAGCAACGCCTGCACTGCACATGGGCTCATACTAGCTTGAATCAGCACCTTAGACGTCAGTTCATCAATCTGATGCTGTAATTCTTCATTCTCTTAGAACTCATCTGATACGCCTATAAACTAGTCAAACTAGATTCTGGCATGAAGTCAATGCAATGTTGTATATTGTCTCCTTGGTGGCCATGTAGCTGGCAGCTCATACGGCATAAGATCAACAAACTCCCAAATTAAAGGCTAAGGGTTTTGAGCATTGAATGGTGTTTCTCCAAATCCTTTCCAATCACCTTTAACACTCGCCTCCATAAATTGTTGAAACAAGAGTAAGTCACACATTCCTCCTTAATGGAATTAGGTAGGTCCTCATCCGGTAATAACAACAAAGCAACCCTTATGGCCATCCTACCTTCCCCATTATGGAACAACTAGCAACGATACTGCCATGGGCGACTAAACAGTATGTGGCAAGTGTCCATAGACTCAATATCACACCACACTTTGTCACGGGTAGAATTTGCCAATTAAAAATTTAATAAGACAGTAGCTCAAAACCCCTTTTCTTGCTGTTTTCTACTGTTTCTTCAAGTTCTCTACATCAAATTGGTATCAAAGCTGATTTCTGATGTTTCTCCTAGTTCTACCGTTTCTTGCTGATTTCTACTGTTTCTTCAAGTTTTCACATCAAAAAGACGACCAATCTTGTACTTTTCTTTATCAACATCAATGGAGGGGAAAGGGATCTTTCCAACTTAGTCGGACCAACAGCAACATTGTGGGAGAATGAAAATTTACTCGTTTGTTTCTTCTCCCCCATAATTTGAAAGGCTAGTTAACAGGATCAGAGGTATTTATAGAAGAACAATTGTTTGATGCGGGCTGGACTGCATATGTACAGTATGCTGTCCTGAGGTATAAAGCATCCATCTTAAAGATGGATGCAAATAGGTGGTCCATCTAAAAACAATTGTAACTAACTGTACAAATGTTTTCTTAATATAACTATTATTTCTAGTTTTCAAAATTTATTTATTTTTTCATATTCATGATCTCCATGTTATAGATTATATTTTCTCTAAAAATTAGGATCGAATTATATTTCAAAAATATTTTTATTGTCATGCCCGCATTTCTACATGTGTGGGCTTGGCTGCATGCTAACCACGTCCTTTATAGAATTCCCTGCGCAACACTAAATGTAATTAACTTCCATGCGAAACCCTAATCAGCATAATGACAAAAATACTGTCAATGATTTGAGAAACTTCTAAACTGCTCTAGCTTACTGTACCATAATGCCTATTCTACCCAAGTTCTAGTACAAGCCACTAAACAGAAACTATCAATGCTTAATCACAAATTAAATTTAAGAAATCACGCCACCAGCAATCCAATCTGACGCTCTAGAATCACTTTGATAATCTGACCATCTTGTGTGTGTTAATGGCTGTGATAAGTTGAGAAAATCTGCCCAGCCCTTTTCTTTCATCCCTTGTGTTTTATGTTTGAACTTCTCCAAAAACTTTACTATTTTTTGTATATTATTTCTCGTCTTTGTCTATATGAAAAGAAATGATGAAAATACCCTTACCTTATGTAAGGAAACTTTAGGGGTGCAGGTGAATCTGTTAAGCTTGATGGCGATAATCATTTGCAGCAAAATAAGCAATATCATCTATTAAACTCACTCAAAACACCAGCATTATTGAAGTTCTCGTAGGGGTAGTTTTGTTCCACCTTTTTTGCTACAACCAATCCAGCAAATCAATTTTTTCACTTGGAAGGTTTGGACGAAGGGGAGCATTCGCCAACTGTTTGTGATTCTGATGCCAAATTTTGGGTTCTGACATTTGGCAACTCTCAGAAAATTCACGTTAACCTATGGATCAGCCGTGAATTCATGAGCGATCCAATTAACATGATCTCAATGAATTGTGCATAAAAATTTTGTTAAAATTTTCCTCGATGCAAACATCCAAAGGTTTCATCTCTACTTATAGGGGTTAGTGCATGTAGTTTCCCTTCAATCATATTACTCCATATGGCTGAGATCCATGCAGGTTAAAGGATCATTAACCTTCACACTTCTTACATTTAAGTAATTCTTAAGAAATGTGGATGGAAAAGCTTAATAAGTGGTTATTGATCCCTTCTTTTGTAATGGCTAATGATGGCTAACACTAAAGCCATCGATAATCTAAGAAACAGTCTTCATGGAATCAATAATTTGTATCTTTAATGACATAAAGGAGAGAATTGTGTGCTGCCAAATGGTAAATATGAAGTTATTACAAATATTCCGTTGGGAATTTTACTTTCCAAGTATCATCTCCAAGGGATATACATCCCAGTTTGACCTAGACAGATTTCATATGTGGTTTCGTTTCTCATGATCATTGGGTTTTGTTATAAAATATAGATTATTCGGTTGTTATCTTACCTTTTTTTTTTCCTGTCCGTGTGTGTGTGTGTGCACGTGTGTGCTTGTGTTGTGTGTGTGCGTGCACGTGCATGCATGTGTGTGTGTGCGTGCACGTGCATGCATGTGTGTGTGCACGTGCATGCATGTGCGTGTGCAATCATGCCTATGTCACAATCTATTATAATGGCTTAAATCATGTAAGGCTTCTTGATTTTTCACTTTTTTCAGAATGCAAAGTGATTCCTTTTTTTTTTGTTTTGGGAATGGGGTCCAAAGTGAGGTTTTACATTGTTAATGTTGAAAAATGCCATTATGTTGTCTTATTTTATTCTCCTTGACAACTAATGCCCGTGTTTCATTGGGCCCTTAATTTTCCTAATCTTGTTTAAATTAATTTCTCATAAAATAAATGTGACTTGCTAATATAGGTTTTTACCTCTGAATTTCTTAATCTTGCTTTCACTGTCTTATTGCGCTATGCCCCTGTAAGTTCTTTGAGCTTAAAGATCTACTGTTCAAAAGCCTAATAAGTTACAATTATATCTCTTTGCTCTATCTGATGCTGATTTTGTTTAATGCGTAAAGGTTGTGGGTTCTGAAAATATCAATGAAGAAGAAGACCAAGGCACCCAAATAAGCCGTTTCCTTGAAGGATACAGAGAAGGGAGAACGATTCAGAAAAGCATCAGTGGGCCCTCTTTCATTGGTTACATCAATTCCCTTATCGGCATGAGGACTGTGTACCTTATCATCTTTGTAGTTGCGGTTGTTATGCTTATCCAAACCCTGAGTGGACCAGATGATGATGATCGTGGACAAACTCGGAGAGAGATTGCAGAAAGTTCTGAAAGTTCACGTTCAGAAATCAAAGATGGTGAAGGCTATCAGCCTGGGGATAAGGAAGACTAAGATGTTTTTGCTAAAATTATTTTCCTTCTCACTTCTACTTCGGATACAGGTCAGGCAGGTCTCCGAAGGTTCCTTCGAGTGGGTCTCACTGTCTTCGTCTCATGGAGACTCTTGGATTCCAAAATGAGTTATCATCTAAACCTATCGATTATTAGACGGTACAGCAAAATGAATTGGGGTTCCATAACTTTAAAATGAGTGATCCAATGAGGTTTTTCAACATAGTTTCTGGTAGATGAAGTAAGATAGTATTTTTATTCAGGATTGAGTCTAGTTTTTGTTATGTTTTTATCTCCTTTCTTGTAGCAAATTTCAGTTGTTTATGGATGTAAGAGGACCTGACACAGCGGGTATTTTTTATTTAATAGGATTTGGACTTGTTCTTTCTTTTTTCCTAGTTGGGCAGATTCGGAGTCTTTAGGCTCTTCCATGAAAATACTGATGCTTCTTCATTTTATCTACTGTATGTGAAACACAAGAAAGCAACCGTACGTGGACTTTTTCATGCCAACTTTTGGATCCTTGATAATAGTGTGGGCACCAAGCTGACAAAATGGGAGCCTATAAGTTCCAATTTGAATTCAAATTTTTTTGCTTTCAAAATGCAAATACGTGGACTTGGTAGGTATGCAGGGCTCCACTCGCTTATTGACAAGGCTTGTTATTTGGACTTTTTGGAGACATTATTTCCTTTAAAAAATGCATTTTCTTCGCATTTACATTCATTTGATTAAGATGGGGCAATATTTTTGTAGAGAATCTGATCCGTTGATTCCTTTGTGTTACTTTTTACTTGGTTTGGCCATGGTTTATTTTTCAATGGAAATATAAAAAGATAAATATTCTTCTCGCATGAAATATTTTTTGAAAAATATTTTTATGTGAAAAATTCCCTGCATGATTACATGTGATAATATTTTCACACCAATTGATCCCCGTGCATCTTTTCACACGAAGAGGCAGCTAATTGGTGTAAAATTATAGCTTCCATTAATGTCAAGTAAACCCTAATTGGTGTAAATTTATAGCTTCCATTAATGTCAAGTAAAACGCAATGTCAAATCACCTCTCCCAAAGATTTCCAATATTTCTCAATATCGGCCACTGGATCGCCAAGGGCGCCTTCATCCAAGGAAACCTTTATAGTCCAAGACAATGTCTAGATAATTGCTGGTTCGAACCTGAATCGCCATGTTTGAAATGGAGCCGGTGGTTTGGTGATCCCATTCGATCCAACACTGGAATCAACCAATTCCCCTCGGTTTTCAGTTTTTCTCTCACATTTTTTTTCATTTGTATCCTTGCTCCTGTCGGAAGTGGTTGAAACAGAATCAGACTCCTGGCGATCCAGTATCCGCTTCCCATTTCTTAAACACTGTTCTAAGATTATAGCAGATTTTTGAAAGAACCTTGCCCTAAGGGATTTGATAAGTAAAAATTAACTTGAATTTACACGAGGAGAACTCTGATTTTCAATAGAGCCCTAACAGAAAAACATACAAAGTTTATTGGGAAAGAAAAGAAGCAAACAGAAAGTCCCGCCCCATGAACTTTGATGGAACAAAAAAGGAAACACAGATAAGGGGTAATAATCAATTACTGATATAATCACACTTACAAACTATTCATTATTCATAAGACAACTAATAAAACCCAATCCCACATCAATATGTAAAAAAAAACCAAAAATAATGGAACTCACAAAATAGAAAATTATATAGAGTACCAAAAATACCAGCAAATTCCAGGAGAGATTTGGATTCTGGGGAAACAAAGGGAGAGAGAGCAATCACAGTCTCAGTCTTTACTCCTGCCCATCTTGAGAGAGAGAGAGAGAGAGAGAGAGAGAGAGAGAGAGAGAGAGAGAGAGAGAGACGTACGTACGTACGTACGTACTACGTCTACGTACTACTACGTTCGTACCGTACCTACCTAACCTAACCCGTAACCCTAACCCCTACCCCGTACCCCGTACCCCGTACC
>NW_006500347.1:3837166-3945763 GCF_000471905.2 Amborella trichopoda
CTATGAGACCATTTATTTTTTGTACAAGGAGGTCAGTTACAATCAATTTAAGTTGTTGGATGTGAAATCTAATATATTGAAGTGTGTGTCATAGCATTCGAGAAATTTTGGACTGGGTAGAAAGTCAAAAATCAATTTCACGAATGTCATGACATACTTCAATATATCAGATTTCACATCCAATAGCTAAGAATGATTATGACCTCTACATGCCAAAAATGCATGGTCTTACAATCCACACACATATAAATATCTATATTTTAGCCTTAAGACAAAAAAGAAAAAGAAAAAAAAGACTAAAACTGCACCTTGAGACTCCACATGAAAATGCAGTTCTGGAATCAAACCCTGTATGATGGGCTAAAAAATCTATTTCAACCGGTGGTTATGAAAATTGAAATTTTAAAATGACATAGATTTGCTAGATCTGTGAATGCTTGAAAGTAAATAGGCTAGATAAAATATATTATAGTACTTTTAGGGTTTACATCTTTCTCTATAGCTAATCAATTTAAAAAATAAACGGGGCTTAATCAACTTGAGCATCTTTTGACACTAAAACTAGGGTTGGCAACAGGTCGGAGATGGGCCCCACGCAGACATGTATGTGGACCATAAATATAATGTGAGAACCGGACCCGGACCTAGACCCAATTGGACCGGCCCCTACTCAAATTTTAAAATATCGATAAATATATTTCATAAGGAACTTGACAATATAATGTGGGACCCAAACCAACCGGACCTAGACCAAAATCCAAATAGCGGTCAACCCGAACATGACCCGCCCCGCCATTCCAATTTTTAGACCCATAACCGGACCTGTTTCGGATGTACGAATCGGGTCCGAATCCATTCCCACCACTAACCAAAACTACAAATTTTGTGAGATTTGAGGTACAAGTTTGCTTTTTGTTTTTTAATATTAAATGTCCAAGCCTTATCCTAACCTCTTTCAATATCTACATATGCCAATTATCATCATTTGAAACTTATGATGACAACGACATCTATATGTATCCAAACCAATAAACAATACAAAAATAATAATTATTCGAGTGTCGTGGGAGGGTTGGTGCAAATTCTATCCCATTTCAGGAATTCACAGAGGTATCAGATTTTCCATTATAAGACATTTTGGCATTTTGTGACATGTGGTGCTTTCCTTCATCCACAATCATACATACATGATTTTTTTTTTTCCTTTCATCTTATGCCTTATCTTGTCTATTTAACTTTCAAGTTATTACCATTTGTCTTCTACCAATTTTGAAGCTTATATTGAAGATGACATGTATTGCTTATCGTTCCATAATATTGCAAACAAGGGGTTGTATAAGTGCAATCTCATTGTTGGCTCACATGAAGTTTAAATGTTTTTCTTCATCCATTGTGACAATAATTGTGTACTGTTTAAGCATGATTTGATAAGCTGAATCTAAATAGGTAAGAAAAGTCTAGGATGATGATTGAGACAGTTTTAATTTTAATTCAACTATCAAAGCATGAAGGAATCGAGATAATGGCCATGCAAGTATGCTTACAAGATAGATGAGAATCACGATCATCTTTATGTGTTATTCTATGGAATAATATCATGTTAAAGTTCAAAAAAATAAGAATAGAAAATGGCGTTAGTATCTTGCCATTTAAGAGATGATTTAAAATGTGCTTGTTTCTTGGGAGTTTAATCCAAAAGACATGAAAACTTACAAACTTGAAAGTAGCACCTGCTCATTTCTTTGCTAGATGATAAATTCCATAAAGATTATTGAACTTAAATGCTTTCTCCCACAATGACCATAATTCCGTGTGTTTTCATTAATTTAAGGACAAGGTTTCTATGAGTCCTAAGACTCACATTTAGATATGCAGCCTCTTTTTTTGATATATTTTTTAGATGGTGTTCATACCTAATTTCTCTTTTTAGATATACATGGAAATCATTAATATGTAGAAAAGAAAAAAAAAGTAAACGCTAAAAAAAGAATTTTTTGGAAATTGTTTATTCAAATATTAATTTTATTCTTTTAGAAGGGACCACAACTTTACATCTATATTAAAGATGGATGTTTGATACCTCCTCGGATGCAAATGTAGAAATACATCTGGGACTCATGGACTACTTTTCTTTAATTTAAAGTTGATATAAAAAATGTACATAGAATGGGATTGGAATAAGAGAAATTAGAGTAACAATGCCACACAATTAGAGTTTCTATACAATTTGTACAGGTTACCCTTGAAAATTGCTTTTCCTTGCGTCATGATCCTGGGTACATTTATTTACACCCACTTAGGAAAAAATGGGAGAAAGTTTTCTTATTTACTCCAAGACTCAAAGGCAAAAATTCTCGAATATTGTTTCATTTTCTAGATTCACATCCCCCTCCTAAATATATTCAAAGTATAAAAATTCCTGGATATATCCTTATCTACACACTTTTGGAGATTCTATAGATGCTTCTCTCTCTAAGTTTTATTTTAAAAATAAATAATAATAATAATAGTAATAAAAACTTACAACTTTTGTGAGATTTGTCATTTGACCAACCTAGATTCCATTCTTTTCCTTTGAGATGCTTAACTTGGGATTCGAACCTTGGACATAATATTAAGTCCACCGCGCCAACCAAAGGTCAAAACATAGAAACCTGTCTTATCACTTTGGCAAGTGTGAGAATATATGACTACTTTTTCAAAATTTCGGATTGGAACTTGGCCGTCAAGGGCAAGTAGAATTTTCACTATAATAGGGCGAATCACAATTATCAAAAGTTTGAATATATAATATTTGTTTATGAGTGTGGTTTGTATAAAGCCTAGGCTCTAAACAATCAAATTAAAGCTTACTTTAAAATAGTACCGAGAAATGTGGTTTCAATATTGAAAATATTTATGATAGCCTTAAAATATATTTTTATATTTATTTATAAAGTTTAAAGTTTAAAAAATAGTGTGGATCGACATATCTATGAGAAATTGAAAATCTTGAAAAATTGACAGTCCAAAAATGCGTTACAAAATACATTGTTTTCAAAACTTGCAAACCATTTTTTTCTCCTGTCCATACATCTTGATGTTGAGATGATCAATTTGAAGATATTTGGGCATCAAAACAATCTCTTCTAGTAAAATTTTTGAGGCAGGCTCAAATTTGATGGTTTAGAGCCTCGGCTCTATATAAACTTTTCCCTTTATATAGAGGTTGCATAAAATGAAGTTTTAATTAGATTTAATGCATGTTTTAAGATAATATAAAAAATTGGCTCGTCCTTTAAAGTAATATCAAATCTACATTATCTAAAGAAAATAAAATCAACCGACAAGTGAGATGGGAAGTTTATAGAAACAGTTTACTATAAAGGGACCTTTAGGATACTCTCGTGGGAGCAGGTTGTGTAGTTGATCCCTCGAGCGAGAGAGCTACTTAGGGGATTTTTTCCGGTTTGAATATTTGATGAACTATCAATGATTATTTATAAGAAAAAAATTGGATTTTTGACCTTTAAACAAAAAAAAAAATGTTTAATATGAGACCATTTATCTTTGTTCTAAGAAGGTAACAATTACCCTTATTTTAGGTGGGTCAAGAAGTTCCATATTTTTATTTTATTTATTTTTTTAAAACTTTGAATCTAATCAATGACAATCTTACAACTACCCATTTTAAAATATGATGGACAAATGATTGATTGTCTCCTTACACTAAAAGTAAAAATACGATGAACCAATGATTGTTCGCCTCCTTACACTAAAAGTAAATAGTCTCTCTATACTTTTCTTTAGGTTCCAAAAAGTAGAAGGTCTTTTCCCTCACAAAACATTTATTTTTTTGAAGCACATAATGTGGGTTTATTTTTCTTTATTAAAATTTAACATTTTTTTTATTATTTTGACCTTGGTCACAAAGTTTGATTCCTAAAAGTACTCCACTCTTAAAAAAGTACCGCAAGGGGTGCATGGAGGAAATGCTCCCGCGGAAGCACCTGATGCCATTTTCCTCAAAATTCAAATAATGTCAAGCCTTATTATCAAGATACCTAAAGGTATTCAATGAAAAATTGTACACAACAAAAGATAAATCAAAACTTCAACAAGTGTTCTGGCGGTGCACGTCTTGTCCGCCCATGGGAAATATCCAACCCAATACCCCAATAGGCACCGTCCAACAATGTTTATCTTTGTTTATTATATCCTACGTTCTATTTCATGTTGAGTTTATGGGATTTGTTTTAGTGGACCTACTATATGTACCTTTCCTTTTGGTAGTCCCCTACAAAAACATGCCAAATTTTTGACTACCCCCACTTCAAAATTTCCGCCCTTGAAATTGGGTTAAAACAGTAAAAACTCATGAGCATATTACAAAGGTACATTTTTTTTAATGTAAATTTCGGGTGAGGTGTATATAAGGTGCGTACCCTTATACTGCACAAGCAAGGCGCACTTGAATTTTATTGAAAGATGCAGATCCGGTGTAAAAAACCTTATAATTGCTAAAAAAAATTCATGTTCGACCCTCGTTATAAAACTTAAAAATTTATAAAACTAAATTGATAGAGTAGATCTATAAACGCTTCAAAATCTTGAACATAGACGGTCGAGATAACTTGTTACAAGATCTATTGTTTTGGGACTTGAAATTCAATTCTTTCTTTAAGGATTGTAAATTATGAGACAATTTATCTTTATTAGAAGGAGGTGACAATTACTACCCTTAGCTATTGGATGTCAAATTAAATAGCTTAGGGTATATCATGAAGTCCGAGAAATTTTTTTTGATCCTTGAGCCAGTAAATGACACTCTTAAAACCACTCGAATTGAAAGCTCATTGACGTAATGTTTTGAACATCCTTATGCTAAAAATAAATTGCTTATTTATATTCTTTTTCTATCCGAAAAAATAAATTTAAATTTTTTTCCATTGGGTAATAATTTTTGGAAAATTACATATAACCCCCAAGACTAAACTTATTGTGCAACTTACCCCCAACTATTTTCTTCCTCTCACTTTTTCCCTAAACACAATGTTTCGTAGCAAATACCCCCATCCACCCCCAAAAAATTTTAAAAAAGCAAAACTACCCATACTGTACCTTTTACCCACACCTTATGTCCTCCTATATTTTACCCTTTACCCTCTCTTTTTCCTCTTTCCCACGAGACCTAATTTCCACTGGCCATAGACGCACTCACGACCCGAGCTCTGTCCCTCTTTCTTACCCACTGTCCCGGCCCGAGCTCTCTCCCTCTCCCTCTTCAAAGGATTTTTTGGATCAAGTCCTACCTTCTCTCTCTCTTCTACGGTCTCCTTGAATCCAAGGCTCGATCTCTCTCTGTGAAACAACTATCAATTTGTTCGGCCCAGCCCAAGTCACTTAAAAACAGTGTCACCACCACCTAAAAGCAACACGTAACTGCAGTTCTCCTTATTATTAATTAACATGTAATACCACCCAAAAGCAAAAAAAAAATAAAAATTGATAGCTCTAACAGTGGATCAAGCGCTCCGGCACTGTGTAGGTGCGCTCCGACAGTGGAACACTTTGGAGTCACAGCGCTCTGGTACGGTGTATGTGTGCTCTGGCAGTGGATCAAGTGCTCGGGCACTACGTAAGTGCGCTTCGGAACTGCGTAGTGCACTCTGGCAGTATAACACTCTGGAGTCACAGTTCTCCGGCACTGTGTAAGTGCGGTCTGGCAATGGAGCACTCTGGAATCACAACGCTTCGGCACTGTGTAAGTGCGGCTCAGCAGTGCAACACTCTGGAGTCCTAGGGCTCCGGCATTATGTAAGTGCGTTCCTACAGTGAAACACTTTGGAGTCACAGCACTCCGACACTATGTATATGTGCTCCGGTAGTAGATCAAGTGCTCCAGCACTGCGTAAGTGCACTCCGACAGTGGATCACTCTGGAGTCACATTGCTCCAGCACTATGTAAGTGCGGTTTGACATTGTGTAAGTGCGGTCCGGCAGTCAAGCACTCTTGAATCACAACGCTCTGGCACTGTTTAAGTGCAGTCCGGCAATGAAACACTCTGGAGTCCTAGGTCTCTGGCACTGCGTAAGTGCGGTTCGACAGTGGATGATGCACTCCGACACTATGTAAGTGCGCTCCGGTAGTGAATCAAGCGCCACCATGTAAGTGCGCTCTGCCAGTGGTTCCATCACTGTGTAAGTGCGGTCCGGCAGTGGAGCACTATGGAATCACAACGCTTCGACACTGTGTAAGTGCGGTCCGGCAGTGGAGCCTTATGGAATCACAACTCTCCGACACTGTGTAAGTGTGGTCTGATAGTGGAACACTCTAAAGTCTCAGGGCTCCGGCACTGTGTAAGTGCGGTCTGGAAATGGATGATGCGCTCCGGCACTGTGTAAGTGTGCTCCGATACTGGATCAAGTGCAAATGCGCTCTGACAGTGGAACACTCTGGAGTCACAGTGCTCCGGCACTGTGTAAGTGCGGTCCGGTAGTGGAGCACTCTGGAATTACAATGCTCTTGCATTGTGTAAGTACGGTCCGACAGTGGAGCACTCTGGAATTACAACGCTCAAGCACTGTGTAAGTACGGTCCAACAATGGAACACTCTGGAGCCCCAGGGCTCTGGCACTGTGTAAATGCAGTATGGCAGTGGATGATGCATTCCGACACTATGTAAGTGCGCTCCGACAGTGGATCAAGCGCCACCACGTAAGTGCACTTCGATAGTGGAACACTCTAGAGTCACAATGCTCCTGCACTGTGTAAATGCAGCCCAACAGTGGAGCACTCTGGAATCACAACGCTTCGACATTGTGTAAATGCGGTCCGATAGTGGAGCACTCTGAAATCTTAGCGTTGTAAGTGCCGTTTGACAGTGGAACACTCTGGAGTCCCAGGGCTCTGGCACTGTGTAAGTGCGGTCTGACAGTGGATGATGCGCTCCGGTACTATGTAAGTGCGCTCCTGCAGTGGATCAAGCGCCACCACGTAAGTGCGCCTGACAGTGGAACACTCTAGAGTCACAGTGCTCCGGCACTGTGTAAGTACGGTATGGCAGTGGAGCACTCTGAAATCATATCGCTTTGGCACTATGTTAGTGCGGTTCAGCAGTGGAGCAATCTGCAATCACAGTGCTCTGGCATTGTGTAAGTACAGTCCGACAGTGGAACACTCTAGAGTCCTAGGGCTCCAACACTATGTAAGTGTGGTTCGGTGGTGGATGATGCACTCCGACACTGTGTAAGTGCACTCCGGCAGTGGATGAAGGGCCACCACGTAAGTGTGCTTCGACAGTAGAACACTCTGGAGTCACAGTGCTCCGGTACTGTGTAAGTGCGATCCGGCAGTTGAGCACAATGGAATTACAACGCTTTGGTACTATGTAAGTGCGGTCCAGCAGTGGAGCACTGTGCAATGACAGCGCTCTGTCACTGTGTAAGTGCAGTCCGACAGTGGAACACTCTAGAGTCCCAGGGCTCTGACACTATATAAGTGCGATCCGGCAGTGGATGATGCACTCTGGCACTGTGTAAGTGCGGTCCGGTAGTGGATCAAGCGCTATCACGTAAGTGCGCTCGAGCAGTTGAATACTCTGGAGTCACAATGCTCCGGCACTGTATAAGTGCGGTTTGGCACTGGAGCACTCTAGAATCACATCGTTTCGGCACTGTGTAAGTGCGGTTCGGCAGTGGAGCACTCTGGAATAACAGCGCTCCAGCATTGTGTAAGTGCAGTTCAACAGTGGAACACTCTGGAGTCCCAGAGCTCCGGCATTGTTTAAGTGTGATCCGGCAGTGGATGATGTGCTCCGGCATTGTATAAGTGCACTCCGGCAGTGGAACACTCTGGAGTCACAATGCTCCGGTACTGTGTATATACGATCCGACATTGGATCTAGCGTTCCGATACTGAGATGGTTCGCTCCAACAATGTGCTCCGAAAGTTAACCTGAAATCTGGCCAAATTGATTTTTGTGTATGGAAAGGGAATTTCTATCTAAAAAATGAACTTTTCCTCTTGCGGGTATCTGCATATAAAGTTTGTTTTTGAGAAAAAAAAATAAGAGAAAAAACTCGGTCCGATAAACTACATACAAAGTGTTTGGTTTTGGTTTTTTGTAATTTCCCCTATTTTTTCTATAGATTTTTGAGGTGCATCTTACTTCTGCACCCTAATAAGTATGATTCCACTTTTCACCACAAATATATATAAAAAGTAAGCAACCGAAGCGAGGCAGAAAGGGTTAAAAGGAGAAACGGTATTATCCGTTAATGATACGTGGCGATCGGGTGTTGGTTAAGGGTGGTGTGACCACTTGGAAGTCAGGCGGCCCCACGTGTTGCTTATCCATTTAGTAGTGGAGGTGTTTTTGGTTTTTATTGAGAAATTTTAGGATATTGCCCATGTTCATTTCTTCTCCTTCAAAGTACCCGAGAAATTTTTAGAGAGAGAAAGAGAGTTTTTAGAGAGAGAAAGAGAGGTGGAGGCCTTTGATTTGTGCGCATAGAGATTTGCATGTGGATATAAATATGGCCATCCCCCCTGCCATCTTCACATGGCCCTTTGTTGCAGAAGATTGACTCAGCAGTTAATGGTAGTTTGGATTTATACACCCATTCACAAAAGAGACAAACAGTTTCTTCTCTCTCTTTCTCTTTCTCTTTCTTCCTCGTGGGTTTTTTTTTTTATTTTCTCTGATTTTTGAGGCAGATTTTCTCTGGTTTCCTTTGAGTCTCTGTTTTCTCTTGAGGCGGTTTTTATTGACTGTTTTTAGGATTTGAGGTTGCCATTTACTATCTTGGGCTTCTCTCTTTCTCTATAAAGGTTTTCAGTGTGGGCAGTGGGGGAAAATTAGGTTTCAGGATTTGGGTTGTTTTCATTTCTCTTTCTCTCTCTTGGGTATTTGAGTTTCTCTCTCTTTTGGGGATTTTTGGATTCTTGTCCTCTCTCTTTCGGTCGGCTTTCAGGTTCTTTCTTTCCCTCTCCTGGGGTCAATTGGGGTTATCTGGATTTTGGGTTTTGGGGTGGTTTCCCTCTAGCTCTTGCCGCAAATCTTATTGCAATGGAGGGAAATGGTTCCAAGCCAGGAAAACCCAGGACCTCAATCTCCGAATTATTCGACTCCAAGGACACGAATTCACAGTCTGGGATCTTTGGGGTCTACCGCCCTTCTTCTCACTCTTCCCCATCATTCCCATCTTCGCAGGTAATGCGTGATCAAGAATACAGTGCTTTTGTTTTTTCGGGTCTCTTTATAAAGTTCCTGTTTTTTCTTTCTTCTCTTTGCTGCCTTTGTTTCAGTAGTTCATAAAATTATTGGTTATGGGGAAAGGGGGGAGACAAAAAGAAGAGAAGCATGGCTTGTTGGGGACGATTGTTTAACTAAGTGACTTTCGCATTTGTGTTTCTGGTCGCAGGTGGGTGGGAAAGACTCGCACTCGGAGGCTTCCATGTCATGGAAGAAACAGGGTTCTGAGCATTCAAGTGGGGATTCGCCATACACTCGTGGTTTGTGCAATAGACACAGTCTCTGCAATTATTCTTTGGGTGTTTGATAATTTTTTTACTAGTCTATATTTTTTGCTTACGTTATTCCATTCATTTCCAGTGCATTTTTAATCAGGGATGCTATTGGCTTGTTGGGCCTGTATATGGTGACGGAGAGTTCTTGTGTTTTTTTAGCTGTTGCATCTTCTCTCAAACTTGATTTAAATGATTAAGCATTGAAAATGTTAGTCTTTAATCTTGATTTAAATGATTAAGCATGCAAAATGTTAGTCTTCAGTCTTTTTTCAGTCAATGGACTTCCATTGAAAATTTCAATTTGAAACTAACTAGGGTTTCTAGTATCCAGCTGCAAGGAGAAGATTGACACTTTTTAGGTTTTTTGGTCATGTACTTTCTCAGAAGTATGTTATAACTTTATCTTATAAATGTATCTTGCGCAACTAGTACTTTATTAGTGTTTCTTTGTACTTTTTTTGTGCTTCTTACCCTGTTTTATGCAAATCAGTGTTTTTAAAAATGGATCCGTGGGGTGGACCACCCACCCACCTGGATTGGTGATCTAGCCAAATAAATAAAACAAAAAATTGATATAGTACATACAATCATACCATTTATCATTGTACAAGGAGATCACAATTACTTATAAACCATGCCATGTAAAATTTGTATTTATAAACCATCCCATGTGAAATTTGATAGCTTGGGTGTGTTACAAAGTTTGAAAAAATTCCTTTTGGACCTTGAGCTTGGGTCAATAGAATTAATGAAGCCACCCAATTCTACATCTAATAGTCAACATTAATTGTGATTACCTTGTACAAAAGGTAAGTGGTCTCATTATATACTTTTCCACTATATTATATATAAATTTTCATGCAAAACTAATAAAGTGATATTGGCAAATTATCAAAATAAATAAATAAAGTGATATTGGCTAGACATTGAGGTTAATTACCATAAACTTGAAAGGTCGATTCGAACATCCCCTTTTTATAAGGTACAAAAGTAAAACTATATAAATATATGATTGTCATATATGACTCATATAATACTCGGCACTAAAATTCAATAGGGAAAAGCATGCATGGAGGGTAGTCGAACCCCAACCTAAAACATAGTGTCCGTGTGCACTACCAAAAAGACAATGTAAGCTTTATTGAGTAATTTGAGTTATATAAATTTTAAAATAATATAGAAGTGAACCACCAATTCAGACCAAGAATCGGTGTGTTCCCTGGCAATTCCCAATCCGTATCAGTGATTCTGATTCAGATCATTGATTTTCTTAACACTAGTGCAAATATTAGAGTAATCTTTATCAGGGCTAGAGCAAAGATTTTAAGGCTAGATGCCATTTATTTTTGCAGAGAATAGTTCTCGTGGTCATGGAAGTGAAAGTCGAGCTCTTCCGGGCAAGGATCAGAACCCAGGTCGTCAGGATGATCATGGAGAACGCTGTGTTTTTAGTTCATCGCTCTACTATGGTGGTCGAGATGTATATGCTCCCTCCCAGAATGACCACACCTCTGGAGCTCCAAAGACTGTAAGTGTTCTATTTGTTGATCGACCACTAGAATATGACTTATTAGAAATTAGTAAATTCACTAGCATTTCGTCTTTCAAGCTCTGAAGGTGTTGTTTATTTTTATTGCGCAGTATAAGAAGGATGGAGCAGATGATGATCCTACTATGGGTGGTTCTAGCGGTGCCTCAAGGGGAAATTGGTGGCAAGGTATAATATAGAGGTGTACTTTGTAATAGTTTTAAACTAGAAATAATGAATGGCTTGCTAATGATCATTTGGAATTTGCTTTCCTTAGGATCTTTGTATTACTGAGCCATCGCCGCTAGAGAAGTATATGCTTGCTTCACTTGGGTGGTGAGTATGTCGTAAAATTCTATATTAGGTTATGTTAATCCGACAAAAAAGAGTCATTATGGATCTAGCAAACAACATCATGGCCTCATTCATTTATCCATGTTAATTTTTTTAAAAAATTGTACTTTGTTTTCTTCCTATTCACAACGAATTTCATTGTTTTTCTTCTTTCAGGGGCTTCCATGCTACTTTGGAGTAGAGAATATCAATACAGCATATAAGAACAGCTGACTAAATCAAGCAAGCATAAAGCTTGTTTTTTCAAGACTTATAGAAGCATCATATTATGTTGTGCCTTAGCTACTTTTTTAACATGGAACTGCTACATGTATCCAAAGAATTTTAGTTTTGGAGATACCGAGCTGTCATAATAGTGGCCTTACTAGACCATGTAGGCCTTGAAGTTTTGACCCAAGGGACTTGTAAAGCAGTGGTTGTTTCTAAGTATTCGTGAATGTGTGGTTAGAGCCAAGTGCTTGTATATACAATGAACTTTATATAATATATGTGTGTGCGCGCACATTTGTGTGTATATCGGGTATTCTAATCTCTTGTTATGTATGCATGTGAACAGTTGATAAAGAAAGACTGTATATGAAGAGTATAAATAAATAAGTGCAATTGAATATTGCAAATGAATTAGAATTTTAAAGTGTAATCTAGATACTAGATAGCATCTTTAAGTGATGAGGTTGACTCTTCTCCTTCAAGGTCATTTTGGGGATAAGTTAGCAATGGAGCACCGTGGGGCTCGCACAAATACTTCGTCCTATGTATTACATAAGGTTTATTGGCTGAAGTTCACAATTAAATAAAATTTTACTTCCTTAAGTAAAAAGGTAATTTTCTTTCTACATATTCTATTATTATTAGACTTTTTTTGATTGACTAACAACGCCTCAAACCCGACAAGCTTTGAAGAGTTCTATATATCTATATCTAAAAAATAAAGTGGTGTGGTTAGGTTATTGTAAACCTCAATTCAAAGACTAAAGCTTTACAAAAAATCTCCATCATGTAAGGCTTATCAAGATTGCGTAGCATTGACTTTGAATTGTACTTCTCTTTTGTCATATAGATGTTGATTCAGTTCTACTTCCCATGGGCTGCCTTCTCATTTACCAAGCATGAAGGAAATGAAATGCTATCGGTGCAATAATCCAAGTTACGAACATGTCCCAATTGTATGATTGATTGGCATGTATCTTTGAACTTTCATACCTCATCTTCTATGAGTACACTTTTTAATATTTCCTTATCCCCAACCCTAGGCCTCAAAAAAAAAAGATGCTTTCTTTTTAACACTTTGCTTATGACCTTTCCTTTTCCTTTCGATAAATGTGATGTACACATTTATCTATTGTTCTGAAAGATCTTCAGACACATAATGTTTCTTAAAGGTGTCCAACTTGAGAAGTTATACTAACTTCGGCATGATCTTGTCCATTCTTTGAAGGCATCTATCTAGCACTGTGTCTCAATTGCTAGATGGGAAAACAATCCAGTCCACATCTAAAGGACTATCCTATGAAAGCATATTTGGATTTTATATGGTATCTTCCAAAATGTTACCACATACTAATTCATATTCTGTTTCATATAAACAACATCTAGATTTATTCTTGAATTCATTCTTTGGATGTGATGTCTATGTGCTTAATAAGAAATCTCCACGCTGAGAAATCTTTTTAAAAGATCAAAAGTTGCATCATTGCTGGGCATTTTGATCATTACGAATGCTAATGGTCTTTTTAGCCTCAATGTTTGGTCTCTCTCCATGTTATTTCACCTAACGAGAATGCTATACTCCATGGAATTTCATGTGGTGGCTTACATTAATAGTTTGACTGTTAGTTCCATATTATCTGCTACAAATACCATGACAAGCATAGTGCATTTGCTCATTTTGCCTACATTTATAAAAAGTTTCTTTATGTTTCCTTGTACACATGACGTGGTATGCACAACCGTCTTGTTTTGAGTTTAGTATGTCTTCAGTGAGTTATCTTGGATTATGATGTCCTTTTTTGCCTAATAGTGGCAAAAAGCAAAAATATAGAAAGGCACTCGTTCAACACTAACCTCAAGAAGTTGGTTATATTTTCCCGAGTTAATATTATGATCCACTAAATTAATCTCATGAAGATAACAAAATTTTCTTTTCGTTTTGTTGTACACATGACATGGTATCCACAACCGTATGGTTTGAGTTTAGCATATCCTCAGTGACATGGTATCCATATGATTGTGCCACAAGATAATATATGCTAGGTTGGAGAATGATGGCTTGTAGAAATCATTTTTGCATTTTAGGAGACCCGAGACCGCCATTTTTGCATCCAAAATGATATATAAAATCAATTAAAAACATATAAATGTTGAAAACGGCATACTGCAAGGCAAACTTATTTGGTGTTAGAATGACTCCCTCGTCTCACCCCTCTCATCCCTCCCCCCCCCCTCCCCGATTTGAGCTTGGGTCAATAGAATAAATGAAGCCACCCAATTCTATATCTAATAGTCAACATTAATTGTGATTACCTTGTACAAAAGGTAAGTGGTCTCATTATATATGTTTCCAATTTATTATATGTAAATTTTTATGCAAAACTAATAAAGTGATATTGGCTAGACATTGAGGTTAGTTACCATAAACTCGAAAGGTCGATTCGAACATCTCCTTTTATAAGATACAAAAGTAAAATTATATAAATACATGACTATCATCTATGACTTATATAATACTCGGTACTAAAATTCAATAGGAAAAAGCATGCATGGAGGGTAGTCGAACCCCCAACCTAAAACATAATGTCAGCATGCGCTACCAAAAAGACAATGTAAGCTTTAGTGCACAATTTGAGTTTTATAAATTTTAAAATAATATAGAAGTGAACCGGTGATTCAAACCAAGAATCGGTGTATTCCTTGGCAATTCCCAATCCGTATCGGTGATTCCGATCCAAATAAGTGATTTTCTTAACACTGGTACAAATATTAGAGTAATCTTTATTAGGGCTAGAGCAAATATTTTAAAGCTAGATGCCGTTAGTTTTTACAGAGAATAGTTCTCATAATCATGGAAGTGAAAGTCGAGCTCTTCCTGGCAAGGACCATAACCCAGGTTGTCAGGATGATCATGGAGAACGATATATTTAGCTCATCCTTCTACTATATGCTCCCTCCCAGAATGACAACACGTCTAAAGCTCCAAAGACTATAAATGCTCTATTTGTGACCACTAGAATATGATTTACTAGAAATTAGTAAATTCACTGACATGTCTTCTTTCAAGCTCTAAAGGTGTTGTTTATTTTTATTGCGCACTATAAGAAGGATGGAGTAGACGATGATCCTACTATAGGCGTTTCTAGCGGTGCCTCAAGGGGAAATTGGTGGTAAGGTATAATATAGAGGTGTGCTTTGCAATAGTTTTAAACTGGAAAGAATGAATGGACTGCTAACAATCACTTGGAGTTTGCTTTCTATATGATCTTTGTATTACTGAGCCATCGCCGCTAGAGCAGTATATGCTTGCTTCACTTGGGTGGTGAGTATCTCCTAAAATTTTATATTAGGCTATATTAATCCGACAAAAAAGAGTCATTCTAGATCTAGCGAACAACAACATGACCTCATTCATTTATCCATGTTAATTTTTTAAAAAAATTATACTTTGTTTTCTTCCTATTCACAACTGATTTCATTGTTTTCTTCTTTCAAGGGCTTTCATGCTACTTTGGAGTAGAGAATATCAATACAACATATAAGTACAATTGACTAAATCAAACAAGCATTGAGGCTATTTTTTCAAGACTTATAGAAGCATCATATTTTGCCGTGCCTTAGCTACTCTTTTAATGTGGAACTGCTACATGTATCCAAAGAATTTTAGTTTTGCAGATACCGAGCTGTAGGCCTTGAAGTTTTGACCCAATGGACTTGTAAAGCCGTTGTTGTTTTTAAGTATTAGTGAATGTGTGGTTAGGGCCAAGTGCTAGTATATACAATGAACTTTATATAATATATGTGTACTCACGCACAATTGTATGTATATCAGGTATCCTGATCTCTTGTTCTGCATGCATGTGAACAGTTGATAAAGAAAGACTCTATATAAAGAGTATAAATAAATAAGTGAAATTGAATATTGCAAATGGATCATAATTTTAAAGTGTAATCTAGACACCAGAGAGCATCTTTAAGTTATCAGGTTGGCTCTTCCCCTTCCACAAAAGTCATTTTGGAGATAAGTTAGCGATGAAGTCCCGTGGGGCTCACACAAATACCTTGTCCTGTGTGTTACATAAGGTTTACTGACTGAAATTCACAATTAAATAAAACTTTACTTGCTAAGTAAAAAGGTAACTTTATTTCTGCGCATTCTCTTATCATTAGACTTTTTCTGATTGACTAAAAGCACCTCAAACCCGGCAAGCTTTGAAGAGTTCTATATATCTATATCTAAAAAAATGAAGTGGTGCAGTTAGGTTATTTTAAACCTCAATTCAAAGACTAAAGCTTTCCCGAAAATCTCCATCATGTAAGGCTTATGAAGATTGCGCAGCATTGACTTTGAATTGTACTTCTCTTTTGTCATATAGATGTTGATTCAGTTCTACTTCCCCATGGGCTGCCTTCTCATTTACCAAGCATGTAGGAAATGAAATGCTATCAATGCAATAATCGAAGTTACCAACATGTCCCAATTGTATGATTGATTAGCATGTATCTTTGAACTTTTATGCCTCATCGTCTCTGAGTACACTTTTTATTGTTTCCTTATCCCCAACCCTAGGCCTAAAAAAAAAGATGCTTTCTTTTTCATAGTTTGCTTATGACCTTTCCTTTTCCTTTCGATAAAGGTGATTTACACGTGTATCTATTGTTTTAAGGATTTTCAGACGCATAATGTTTCTTAAAGGTGTCCAGCTTGAAAATTTATACTAACTTCAACATGACCATGTCCATTCTTTGAAGGCATCTATCTAGGTATGTGTCTCAATTGCTAGATGGGAAAACAATCCAGTCCACATCTATAGGACTGTCTTATCTTCCAAAATGTTACCACATACTAATTCATATACTGTTTCGTATAAACAACATCTAGATTTATTCTTGAATTCATTCTTTGGATGTGATGTCCATGTGCTTAATAAGAAATCTCCACGCTGAGAAATCATTTTTAATAGTTTGACTGTTAGTTCCGTATTATCCGCTACAAATACCATGACAAGCATAGTGCATTTGCTCATTTTGCCTACATTTATAAAAATTTTCTTTATGTTTCCTTGTACACATGACGTGGTATGCACAACCGTCTTGTTTTGAGTTTAGTATGTCTTCAGTTAGTTATCTTGGATTATGATGTCCTTTTTTGCATAATAGTGGCAATAAGCAAAAATGTAGAAAGGCACTCGTTCAACACTAACCTCAAGAAGTTGGTCATATTTCCCCAAGTTAATATTATGATCCACGAAGTTAATCTCATGAAGATAACAAAATTTCCTTTTTGTTTCCTTGTACACATGACATGGTATCCACAACCATCATGTTTGAGTGTAGCATATCCTTAGTGACATGGTATCTATATGATTCTACCAACAAGATAATATGTGCTAGGTTGGAGAATGATGGCATGTAGAAATCATTTTTGGGTTTTAGGAGACCCGAGACCACCATTTTTGCATCCAAAATGACATATAAAATCAATTAAAAACATATAAATGTTGAAAGCGACATACTGCAAGGCAAAATTATTTGGTGTTAGAATGACTACCTCGTCTCACCCCTCTCGTCCCTATCATCATTCCCCTGACCCCCTCCCCCCCTGATTTGACCTTGGGTCAATAGAATCAATGAAGCCACCTAATTCTACATCGACTGTATTCACCTAGTAGGCCCTCCGGTCTCCCACCCCTCGCTTTAAGGGTGCCTCTCTCTCCCTCAAACCTTGGGCTCCTGAGATCAGTGCTCTAAAAACAATGTATGTTTGGGTCATTTTTGCTTCTATTCCCTTCACCTCTGACAACCCTCAACCTTTAATGCATTAGGAAACTGCCTAGGGTCAACAAATCGTTTTCACCGGTAGCCCCTAGAGTAGCTTTCCCTGGGCTCCATTAAAATACTTGTGGAAATACCAGAACCCAACTCCATTATGTCTCAACTTCTCATCTTTGCCACTAGTCTCTTTTACATGTAAAAATTCCCTACGAGATGGCTTCTCACATTCCTGCTACAGAAATGCCAACAACCAGAGTGGTGAAGGTTGGACACTGGTTCCCTGCAAAAGACACCGGCCAAGAAGCCCTGTCTATTGATCTCAAGATCGTGCGGCTCGCACCCCCTCCCAAGTTTTTTGTCGTGGCTCTTGCAAACCCTCATCTTTCTCAAGGCCCTTTTGTCGAACACCATGTCTCTTTAGATCCTTCAGCTAGCAATCAACATCGCCAACCCCCCAATGATGTCAGCCATCTTTTGCAATCCCAACCTCGTGCCCCCTCTCGTGATTCACAATTGTCACCACCCTGGCCACCGCCTGTCTCCCTTTAATCATTTTGGCCACCTATCTTTTCCCTCACTCCCTTCTCTAGCATGTGCATGTCAACCTTTCCCCCTCCCTTCTAATTCTCCCCTTTTGCCCTTGGTGACATGTTTGATGTCTTTCTCGCCCGTGACGCACGACCTTTTGCAGAAGCTCGTGTCTCCATTTGATACCTCATCTCGTCAACCCCCTTCCCACCAATTTTCATCGGAGTCAGCACCCCTCTTTCTAAGTATATTGAGCCCTCAATGCCTCTCCTCATTCCCCCTTCACCAGTGGTGGTTTAAAAATGGGTGAGTCGCAACAGGCTCGCCCGAGTCGGCACTGGAATCGATAACCCGTACCGTTTACTTTATAAAATAGGGAATCGCCCAATTCTAGAGTGGAATCGCCGGTTCTGAACAGTGTGGCCGCCTGTATGATATCATAAACAGGCAAGAACCGCCCGTATGACCGTGCCATTTACTATATAAAACATGGAATCGCTCGGTTCTATAGTGGAATCGCCGGTTCTGAACAGTGTGGCCGCTTGTATGACATCATAAACAGGCGAGAACCGCCTGTATGACATCATAAACAGGCAAGAACCGCCGGTATGATGTCATAGAAAGGCTGTGGCTGACGTCACAAAACACCATGTGTGTGGAGAAATCTCACATGGTGAGCTCGTGCTTTGAATGTGGTTCCCGTCTCAAGTTATTCTTCATGAGCAAGGATATTGCAATTCCTTATATACGCATTGTTTGTCCCACCTCTCTTCGATGTGGGACAATTCTCAATGCTCAATATTGAGATCTTAATTCAATATATTGAATTATTATAGAAAAAGATACAACACGTGGTGGTGTGGTGAGTTGTTTATCACGTTGGATTCTCATTAGGAGGTCTCAGGTTTGGGCCGTTGTGTTTAATGTTTAGCTTTTGTGTTTTACTTTTGTCTTAAATAATGTCATAAAAAATAATATAAAGGAAGAAAATAATGTCATAAAAAAAATAAAGAGGAAGAAAATAATGTCATAAAAAAGAGGAAAAAAAGCATTTTATTTTTTCTTCCAAAAAGAATACAAGGAAGAAAATAATGTCATCAAAAAAATAAAAGGAAAGAAGTAAAATAAATGATAATACAACAAGCATTCTTGTCAAAAAAACAACTTATCTTCCAAAAAAATAAAAGAAAGAAAATAATGTCATCAAAAAAATTAAATAAAAGATAATGCAACAATTTGAGATTTTAGTGGTCATTATTTCATCGATTTAATCCATTCTTTATTGTAGTCCATACATGATTATATATTTTATCCATGATGATTTTATGGTTTTTCTTTTATGTGATGCAAATTTAATAGTTAACATAAGTTCATATAAGGAAAGAACATCTCAATATTCACAAATTGATGAAAAAATGAAAGTTAATAATATAGTAACCCCATTTCTTATTGGATTCCTAAAAAAGAAAAAAAATATAATGAATTTTAATAATATTTTTGGATTTTTTTAAGGCTTAATTAGACCGATTCATCTGATTCCCGATCTGGATCACCGATTCACGATTCGAATGGGTTTTTGGGGAGACCGAACCGGGGGCACCAATCCATTTTTTAAACCTCTGCTCTTCACCATCGGCCTCCCTCTCCTCTTGCTCTCTCCATTGGCCCTTCCTATTCCCCTGAATCACCCCAAATTGCGTCTACTTCTTTAGACCTCCCGACTGCGTCGTAGTATGCCGGGATTCTCGATGCTCCTGTAAATCATAACAACCTCTCCCTCATTGTGTTGGCTTATGATTCTCCTCCCTATGGCTCGCTTCACCTCTCCTTGTCATTCCCCCTTCCTCTCTCTGTTCAACTCAATCCCTCGCCTCATCTCTACCCCTCTTTCTCCAACCAACCCCCTTTTATCCCCCCTGTTGCTCCTATCCTGCCCCTAATCAGCCTGCCTCCTCTATTCTTAGTGTCTCTTTTCCTCTGTGTCCCTCCCCTATCTCCGTCTCGCCCCAGCCTCAACCCCTCCACTCTACTGTCCACTATCTCTCCCAGCACGTCTCTTACCCCTACTCATGCTCCCCCTGTCCTCATCCTTTTCATCCCCCTATTCCCAACCAATCATCATCCATCACTCCCTTTTACGTCCAATCTAGTTCTTCCCCTGCTCCTTTGGTCCTCCTCCCTTCTCTCCCCTATCATCTTCACTTATCCCTGAGCTTCATTTATCAAACCTTACCTCTCCCAATTCGACCCTTGCACCTTGGTCTAGTTAGTTACTCTCCTCCATCTCCTATACTACCTTGGAGAATCTCTTCCTAATTCCCATTCTACTCTCGTCTTGCCTTAAATCTTCCCATTCTTCTGAACCCGAACCCCTTCCCTCGCCCCCTCTGTGGACTCAAAACTTGTCAACCAGATGGATTGTGCCCAAGGGGACACAAAAAAGGTGTTCAAAGTCATTGGGTTCGGTAATATCCCCCCAAACTAGTCACGCCTCGGCTTGATCGTGAAGCCCTCGTCTCAAGGGAAAGAAAGCTTGAGCTGGCTAGCCCCAATTTAGGAGGCTGCTACCCCGCTCCCCCCCCCCCCCCCCTCGCCCGAAAAGAAAGTTGAACGAAGATGAACTTCTTGAGAGATAAACTTCTCTACCAATCCATTCTCCACAAGGAGGAAATTTTTTGGGATCAACGTTCAAGGGTTTGATGGTTAAAGTTGGGGACCAAAATGCAACGTTTTTTCACATAATTGCTAAATGTAGAAGGAGAGATATCGTTATTTAACAAATCAAGTCGGGCGGCCAGACGTTTGAGAGGCCTTGTCAAGTGGAAGCAACCATTGTCAATTTCTTTCAAAACATCTTTCAAGCCAGCAGTCATCCCAAATCAAGGATGCCCGACCTCTCTTTCAAAACTATCCCCACCGAAGAGTCATATCGGCTTGAACGACCATTCTCCAAAGTAGAAATTGTGAGGGCCATCTTAGATTTGGCTTAAGATCGATCGCCAAGACCTGATGCCTTCCGTATTGTTGTGTTCAAGCATTTCTAGGAAACTTTACGCCCATATTTCATCGCTTTCTTCTCCAAATTCCATGAGAGGGGCATTGTACATAAGGTTATGAATGCAACTTGTGTTGCACTCATACCAAAGATTGAGGGGGCCGAGGAAATCAAGGATTTTTGGCCCATTAACCTCATTAATAACTCATACAAAGTGTTACCTAAAGTGCTGGCCACTAGATTGTGAGGAGTTATGGATTTTGTCATCTCGCAAAACCATGTCGCTTTTGTCAAAAACCGGTAGATCCTAGACATGGCTCTCATAGCCCATGAGTGCATCCATTCTCGTCATGTTGCTAAGGTGTCGGGATTGGTGATTAAACTGGATTGGGAAAACGCAGTGGTTTAAAAAACAGAATGGTGGCCCAGATAGGGCATCCTAAAAACCCATCGGGAATCGGCCGAATCGGTCGGATTAAGCTTTAAAAAAAATCTAAAAAATTTATTAAAATTCATTTATAAATATTTTTTTGTAGGAATCCAATAAGAAATCGGGGTACTATATTATTAATTTTCATTTTTTTCATCAATACGTGAATATTGAGATAATTTTTCTCTTTATGAACTTATTTTAACCATTAAATTACATCACACAAAATAAAAATCATGGAACAATCATGGATGAAGTATATAATCATACATGAAATACAATAAAGAATGGTTTTTTGATAAGAAACTTTTAGTATTTTTTGACAAAAACCTTTTATTTTTTTACAAGAAATGTTTATCGTATTACTTTTTTTTTTTGTTTTTAGCAAGAACCTTTTTTTTGACAAAAAATATTTGTTGTATTGTTTGTTTTTTATAAGAACTTTTTTTTTTTGACTATAAATTTTTATTACTTTTTATTTTTTTTACAAAGACCTTTTAATAAAAATTTATTTTTTTGACAAAGACTTTTTATTTTTTTGACTTTGACGAGAAAAATAATTGATAAGAACCTTTCATTTTTTTTTATAAGAAACTTTTTTTTTTATTGATAAGAAAAAAAATTGACAAAAAGCGAAATTGATAGAAAAACAAAAAGCAAAATTGATAAAAAAACCTTTTAATTTTTTGATAAGAAAAAAATTTGACAAAAAAAGAAGGAAAAAACAACGTTTCCTTCAGAGGGAATTCAAACGAACGTCCTTCATACGAGGAAGGTATGTGGTAACCGGTATGACTGATGCAACTTAGTGATATTAGAGGCGTAAAAAAATAATAGAGTATATCAATGTTGCAAGTTAATACCTTTTCACATTATCCCACATCAAAGAGGTAAAAACAAAATGTTAGTGAATAAATACTTCTTCGTACCCAACGAAGATAACGCGTGCAAAGCAATGAGAGTCACGTTGCGAGGTGTGCGGACCTTAGGTTCTTGTGATTTTTAACTTATTTTACCCTGAAATTTACAAAAATGCCTATGCTCATGATAATGCACACTGTTGAAGAATCCCTAAGATTTACAAAAATTCCCATGTCTATGACAATGTACACTGTTGAAGAATCGGGCCGGCCATGACATCATGAATCGAATAATTGGGAGATTCATGACGTCACATGGGGATTTACGGTACGGAATCGCCAGCACAGGGGTGCCGGTTCCCGCTCGCCGACTTTTGAATCACTGGAAAAAAGCAAACGACCACGTGGATTGGGATGTTTTGGATGAAACCCTTGGTCATATGGGTTTCGGTCATGGATGAGGAATTCCATCTCAAATGCCTAGTTCTCAATTTTAATCAATGGATCATTGAGAGGTTTTTTTCCATCCTCTAGAGGTCTTTAGTAGGGAGATTCCCTATCTCCTTTCCGGTTTGCCATTTCTGATGAAGTTTTCAGCCTGTCACTCGAGGATTTATACCCATGGACTGTTGAATGGGTTCAACGTCGGCTTTGGAAGCCTCACCATATCCCACCTCCAAAATGCCGATGATGCCTTTGAAACCTTAGGTCTGTCCTCCTTTTTCTCAAAGCTTTCCAATTAGCAATGGGTTTCAAAAGCAAACTCAAACAAGACCAAGCAAACTCAAACAAGACCAAGATGATGGGGGTGGCCTTAGAAGACCACCTGATAGCCCAGTTTGCACTTTTTTGGGGTTGTGGGTCGAATATCTGCCAGCATCCTACTTCAGGCTACTGTCTTGTTTAGGAAAATAAAAGAAAAACCTTTGGAGACACATCATAGAAAAGTTTGACCACAAATTTGCTGGTTCAAAAGGGCGCTTCCTCTCTTCCATAGGGAGAATCACACACATCAAGGCAATCTTATCAAATATCCCTATCTACCAAATGTTCCTCTTCCCTATCCCAGCCTTAGTTGCAGCCCAACTAGAGCAACTTATGAAAAATTTCCTTTGGGTGGGGGACGGCTCGGCCAACAAATACCATCTTGTTGCATGGGGTAAGATAAGCAAGCTGAAAAGCATAGGTGGTTTGGGTTTTGGGAGTTTACAAGACTCTAATATGGCTCTTTTATCCAAATGGCGGTGGCACCTTTTCTTCCAGCAGGGTCACCTTAAGCAGGAGGTCCTATGCTACAAATATTGCATCAACTATTCTAGATGGATGCCCCCTTCCATGCCTACAGTCTCTCTTCTGGCTTGTGGCGATCTATCATGAGATGCTATGATCTTTTTAAAGCCAATACCAGAATTCTCCTTATATCAGGCAGCAAAACTCTTTTCTGGATAGATATCTGGGTTGGTCACCCCCCTAAGGGACTCTTTCCCCTACTTTTTTTCTCCTTGCCACAAACCGAGAAGTTTATGTCCTATACTAGCTCCCTCTCTGAGCCTCAAATGCTCCAGGACACCAATTTTCAGGCGCTCTCTTCGTAACCTTGAGTTAGAGTCTTTCCTTCAACTCCAAGCTCTTTTGCAACCCATCTACCTCCCTCTCATAGGCGAGCGTAAACTATATGGAAACCCAACCCTTCAGGCTATTTCTATGTGGCCTCATGTTTCTTGGCCTCAGTTTCCTCTCACAAACCCCCACTGCCCTTCCCTTCTTCGGCCAATGCTTGGCTAACTTTTATCCCACCAAAGTTGTAGGTTTTCAATTGGCTAACCATCTACTAAAGGGTGGTCACTGTGAATCAATTACAAAAGTGTGGTATTCCTTTGCCTAACCATTGCCCCATGTGGTTATGTGCTGAGGAAACTAATGCGCACTTGTTTCTTCACTATTCAGTTGCTCAATTTCTATGGGGACATTTTCTACAACTTTTTGAATCGACTTGAGTCACCCCCCAGTCTGTTCCGTCCTTTCCAACCCCTCCCAATTCCTCTTGTGGCCTAAAATGGGGATTGTCTTATGGAAGACTATGATTTATGCCATCCTTTAGTCCATTTGTATTGAATCTAACCACATAATTTTCAAAGAAGAAAGCTCATCATCCGAACATCTCAAAGAAAAGGTCTTATCTTTGGTGATTGTTTAGAGCAAGAATCACAAAAGTTCTAATGCCTGCTCCTCAACAGATTTGTGGTCCAATTAGCAGGTGCTTATTCACTCCACCCCTTCAAGAGTCGCTTGTTCCTCGCTTTGGAGACCTCTAGAACAGGGTTGGATCAAATTAAACTAACTGAAGACCAATCGAGAGTGTGGGTTGTTTCAAAAACCCTTCCGGTTTCACTATTCTTGCTTTCTCCAAACCCATTGGCCTGGTCGATAGTGTTATAGCTGAGGCCACTGCACTTCTTGAATGCCTAAGAGCCTATAAGCCCGAGTGGAGCAACCAGATTGCTATTCACGGAGATTCTAAATCCATCATCTCTTGGGCCTCAGGCCGTGCAATTCACCCCTAGAGGCTGGCCCAAATTTTCAACGAGATTTCCGACATAATATGCTAAATCAGAGTTTCATGGACCCACATTGGGTTTGAGGCGAACTTGGTGGCTGATGCGTTAGCAAAAGAGGGAACATCTCCTCCTGGAAATGGCCCTCTCTAATTTTCGTTGGCTGTTTTAGTCTGATATTTTTCATGAAGTGCTTGTATAGAACTTTTGTACCTACAACACCTTCTTGGTGATATACGGTCCATATAAGGGGTTCTTTTTTGTATATTTACGTCTTATACTCAATAAAAATAATGTGGCTAGCTACAAAAATTTATACATTAACCTATTCTCTTCCAAATACGTGAAGTTTGGGAGTTGTCTCTAAGTGGTTTCACTAGCATCCACCACCATCTAATATGCAGTTTTGTCATTCACTATCATATGTCTTCAGACTCCCAAGCTTGTTGCCCACTTCACAAGACAAATAACTTCCCATCTAAACAAGTGGAACTTATCCAAACTGACAGAACCACTCAATAGGAAATTATTCATCAACGTTTCCAACCTCTAAGCGATCACCCTAAGGATATTCAACACAGACAAGCAACACATGACAAGATGGCTCTAAGAAGGGCGATCCTACCCCTAAATGAAATATCTCTTGATTTTCATGATTCTAACTTGTATTGAAATGTTTAAATGAATGGGTTCCAAGTTTAAGTCCATTGGCCAGCACTTTGGTTATAATCTTATAATTCGCAGTGAGCAAGCTAATGGGTTTGATGTTTGCCAAATAACTCTATATACTTTTTTATTTGGCACTTTAGTTTATGATAGTAGAGTTTATGGTTCGATTCACTATGACTCTTTTGTAAAACTCATGAAGTACCACTAGCAAGTCATATTTCACCACCTCCCATAACTAATGGAAAAATGCCAGAGAGAAGCCATAAGGCATGGGGCCATGTCCCTTGGTAGTGCAAACACTACCTTTCTAATCTCATTCTCATTGAAAGGTTAACTTCTTGCTTGTTCCTTAATTAGCTTGTGTGAAGGAATCTTTTCTAGAGAGAATGATAATCTATCCCATGAGGTGAATGCCCCCTTGAAGAAATTGACTGTGGCCCCTTGTTTTCTCTACTTCCTGGATCATTGGGACCAATATATTCCAAATATCATTCAATTTCCTTTTCTTATTCGTAATAACATGAAAATATCTCATATTACTATTTCCTTGATTGACCCACATTTGACCTAGACCTCTGAAACGAGTACAACTTCTCTATTTTCAAGAGATGTTGCAGTTCTTCACTCAGATTGACTGTAGTTGCAACATCACCAACTTGAATGCCTTATTGCAACTACTCCCCGGGTCAAGTTATTCAATGTCCCTCATTACCTCCTCCATCTTTACAAAGATATCCCCAAAATTCTCATGCAAACATTGTAGTTTCTTTCCAAATACATGGCTCCCCATCCCTGAATGTGTGCATTGTTCCATAAACGAAGCACCACATGTGGCAACTATTTGTCATCGAGCTACATCACCTCTAAATGAAATGTAGATGCCCTAAAAGCCACATCTTTAGTGGTCAGTAATGGCATAACATGATCCGACATAGCTTTTGGCATTGTCCTCACCAAAACTCTAGCGAAAGAGTTTCCTATTAAAGGGAGATTAGGACTCTGATCTATCCTTGACAGACATATTTTTCTAAATTATTTGAGTAATACGTGTCATACACGGTGTAATTCTACATTGATATTTAGATTATATGGACCATCTGATCATATTAAAATCCCCCAATCCACACGGTAGTACATCCAAATTATTTAGGATTTGCAACTTTACTTCTACAAATAAAATCGCAATGTTATATGATTTTTCTAAAACAATTACTACAAATTCTGTGTATTTTTATATAGACCTAGACCCTACCCAACCTAGTGGTTGAGTCTAAGTCTAATGGCCTAAACTCTGCCTTGCTCAATGTCAGGTAACGTGTGTCCAACTAGGACCCAGTTGGGTCACAGTAGGCTAGGAGCCTAGGATAGATGCCCAACCCCATCCATTTATACCCCTCCATCCGAGAACTCACAAGGGGCAATGAAGTCTTTATATACTTAAGTCTTAATAATATGGAAATAACCTTAGGGCTTGTTTGGGTACATGGATTTCAAAGCTTGGATTTTTAATATCTTGGATATTGTTAAAATCCACTGTTTGGAATGTTTAGTGACTAGGATACTTAACATCAGGAAAATCAAAATCATAAAAATAAAACCTACTTTTCCCTGATTTCATTTCTACACCAAGACCATTTTTTTTGCATTTCCAAGGCCCATAGATTTCTCTTATTGGCTCCCTCGACCTGAAACATAGAGAGCATTTGGTAGGTATGAAAATTTTAGAGAGAGAAAGTACTTAGATTTTTTAAACAGAGAAACTATCTTAAAATTTTTTGGGAGAAAAACTATCTCAAATTTTAACTTTTAGAGAAAGAAAATATGTTAAATTTTAGAGAGCAAAAGTATGTTAAAATTTTAGAGAGAAAAAGTACCAATTTTTTTTAGTGAGATGAACTATTTCAAAAGTTTAAAGAGAAAAATTGTCTCAAATTTTAACTTTTAGAGAGAGAAAGTATGCTAAAATTTTAGAGAGAGAAAGTATATTAAAATTTTAGAGAGAAAAAGTACCAATTTTTTTAGAGAGATAAACTATCTCAAAATTTTAGAAAGAGAAACTATCTCAAGTTTTAAGTTTTAGAGAGAAACTATTATATTTTTAGAGAGAGAAAGTACATTAAAATTTTTAGAGAGAGAAACTATCTCAATTTTTTAGACAGAAACTATTTCAAAATTTTTAGATAGATAGAGAGAAAAACTATATCAAATTTTAAATAGAGTACCTAAAAGTTTTAAAAATAGAAACTATCTCAAAAAAATTTAGAGAGAGAAACTATATAAAATCTTAAGTTTTAGAGAGAGAAAGTATTCTTAAAATTGTATAGAGAGATAGCATTATTAAACTTTCAAAGTGAAACTATTATAAATTTTAGAAAGAGAATCAACCAAAAAAAAATTTAAAGGGAGAAATATCTCATTTTTTAGATAGAGAAACTATCTCAAATTTTGAATTTAGAGAGAAACTATTTCTAATTTTGAATTTTAGAACGAAAAAATATATTAAAATTTTAGAAATAGAAATTATATCAAATTTTAGAGAGATAAACTACTTAAAAATTTTTAGAAAAAAAAACTATCTCAAAATTTTTGGAGAGAGAAACTATCTCAAAATTTTTGTAGAGAGAAACTATCGTAAAATTTATGTTTTAGAGAGAAAAAGTATATGAAAATTTTCGAGAGATAAGCTATCAAAATTTAAATAGAGAAAGTACACGAAATTTTTTAGAGAGAGAAAGTATCACAAATTTTTTTAGAGAGAGAAAATATCTCAAAAAAATAAGTTTTAGAGAGAGAAAGTATATCAAATTTTAAATTTTAGAGAGAGAAAGTATATCAAAGTTTAGAGAGAGACTACATCAAATTTTAAATAGAGAACTATTTCAAAATTTTAGAGAGATAAATTATCTCAAATTTGAAGTTTTAGAGAGAAAAAAATATTAAAATTTAAGAGAGTAACTATATCAAATTTTAGAGAGAGAAAGTATATCAAATCTTAAGTTTTAGGGAGAGAAAGTAATATTAAAATTTTAGAGAGAGAAAGTATTCTTAAACTTTTAGAGTGAAACTATTATCAATTTTAGAATGAGAAACAGCCAAAAAAAATTTAGAGAGAGAAGTATCTTGTTTTTTAGAGAGAAAAACTATCTCGAATTTTTAGTTTTATAGATAAACTATCTTGAATTTTGAATTTAGAAAGAGAAAATGTATTAAAGTTTTAGAAATATAAATTATATCAAATTTTAGAGAGAGAAACTACCTAAATTTTTTTAGAGAGAGAAACTATCTCAAAATTTTGAAGATAGAAACTATCGTAAAATTTATGTTTTAGAGATGAAAAATATATTAAAATTTTCGAGAGATAGACTATATCGAATTTTAAATAGAGAAAGTGCATGAAATTTTTAGAGAGAAATTATCTCAAAAATTTTTAGAGAGAGAAACGATCTCAAAATTTAAGTTTTAGAGAGAGAAAGTATCTCGAATTTTAAATTTTAGAGAAAAAGTATATCAAAGTTTAGAGAGACACTATATCAAATTTTAAAGAGATAAACTATTTCAAAATTTTAGAGAGAAACTATTACAAACTTGAAGTTTTAGAGAGAGAAAGCATATTAAATTTTAAGAGAGTAACTATATCGAATTTTAGAAAGAGCAAATAAATAATTTTATTTAGAAAAAGAAACTATTGCAAAATTTTTAAAGAAAAATTATCTCAAATTTTAGCTTTTAGAAAGAGAAAGTATCTTAAAATTTGAGAGAAAAACTATACCATATTTTAGAGAGAGAAACTATTTAAAAATATTTAGAGAGAGAAACTATCTCAAATTTTTTTAAGAGGAGAACTATCTTAAGTTTTAAGTTTTAGAGAGAAATTATCTTAAAATTTTAGAAACAGAAACTATATTAAATTTTAGAGAGAGTAAAATAACTAAAAATTTTAGAGAGAGAAATTATCTCAAATTTTTTAGATAGACAATTTCAAATTTTAAATTTTGGATAGAAAATATATAAAATTTGAGAGAGACAAACCATTTTAAATTTTGGAGAGAGAAACAATTTCAAAATTTTTATTTTATCGCAAAATTTGAGTTTTAGAAAGAGAAAGTATATAAAAATTTTAGAGAAAAAAATTTTGTTACGAAACAATGGACATAGAAGTGATTGGAAAGAATCTATTAATTTTGTATAGTTTATCTAAACAAGAGATTTGAGGAACCTATGACAAAACTCTTTGATATTGAAAAGATTAACGATCCTATTAGATCATTCTATATCTATGTGAGTAGGACCCAATAGGACCCAAACGATTACTATTTGACATACATATTTAGAAAAGTTTTTTTTAAAAAATCTGTATCACATTTTAAAAAATCCATAGACTTTTTCCGGATTTCATATATCTATTCCAAATATCTAGAAAAATGTTTGATATTAAAAATCTATAGATTCTTTTGGATTTCAAATACCTATTCCAAGTATCTAGGATTCCTAATTTCCTCCTATCCAAACGGGAATCAATTTACAAATCCAACCCTGCCCTTCAGGCCCATCTCTCTCTAGCTTTGCAGAAAGCATGGTGGGAGCGTAGTGGCGAGGTGTCGAAATGGAGGAAGGCCTCAAGGAGTACGCAGCAGGGTTTGCTGCCGGGATCGCAACTGTTATAACTGGCCATCCTTTTGACACAGTCAAGGTTCTCTCTCTATCTTCACCTTTATTATTCTGCATTTCGATGTCTCCTATAGCATTTTTATTGATTATTTTTCTTTTTATACAAAATAGATTTTCTTCTAAAATGTTCACGGTTTTAAGATTCTCTGTGGACCGCTACTCTCTGTTTCTCTTTTCATCTCATGGAGATTGATATTCTCCCTAACGGATCACTGTGTGTTTTTTGTATAATCTTTGCTTGGTATCATTCCCCTGGGATTTGAAGTTTGTGTAATATAAATTTAGGAAGTTCGTAACTTAAGTTTTTCTGCGACTTTAGCTCTTCTTTTTGTTGTATATGCGGTCCATGGGATGTTTGTCACTCTGCAAGTATTGGATTCCAATTTCCTTTTCTGTTTAAATGGGTTTCTCATTGTTTAGTGATCTGAATACGGCTTCTTTGATTTTGAACTCAATCTTCAGAAGTCCATTAAGTGATGAAATCCACTCTTTGGGTGAAGCCAACATGTGTGTTCCTTGATACACAACATTTCACCAAGTGATTTCATAGGAAGATGGCTAAGATAGTTCTTAAGCCTCTTGTAATTTATAACGCTTAAGTACACACTTCTCTGGTTTAAGGCATCGGTGTATGAGAATTCTGCCGCTTCTATTGTCTCGAAAGGGTTAGCATGAGGTATTGTGATGTTATGCAATTTATAGTAACATACTTTTTCCCATCCCAGTGATCATTTTATTTAAGGATCTCAACTGCAAGGAGTCAGCTCGGAGAACAATAATGGATGGTTTGTGCCAGAAGGGACTCAATCTATACTTAAGTTTTATTTCTAATATCAGCTTATGGATTTGTGCCTGTTCATATTTCATGCAAGAAGAAACAATGACCTATATATCATGTTCATTATGGAGTCTAACATCTGATCCTTCCTATATGGAAGACGATATTGGGTCAGCACTCAGTGCTGACTTTTATCAGTTTTTGCCTTGATGGGGTGGGCTTTCCTATGATCCCAATGGCTTCAAAAGAGTTGAACGGTGCAGGGCGCCCATGAAATGTTGGTTTTTGAAATGGCGTGTAGCTAACTTGAGTAGGATGTTCCATCGAGCCAGTGACTACCTAAAGAAAAAATTGGTGTTAATGGCCATGTCAAAACATGCTTCATAGTTAACACGTAAACTTGATATGTTGGAACAAGGATGTTATTGAGATTGTTTAGCAAACCTACATGTTTTTGAGTGATCATTTCTGAGTGTTCCATTGGTTTTATTTTCAGAAACATCCATTTTGATGACACCGAGTACACCTGATTTAATCCACATAGGATTTGATGGTGGGTCCTCCCATCAACCTTAAAAGTGAATCTGAAATGAGAAGGTCAGAACCACTTAATGTTCTTCATTGACATGCTTCTGAAGTCCCATGAGACAAGTCTTGAGTTTGAAGTCCAAAATCTGTCTAGGTGCCTTTGAATTTCAGTTGATGATGCATTGTTAACTCTGTCCACTAGGCATAACTCAAACTAGGGTCCTATGATATCCTCTCCTAGGTTGAATCTCATGAGGTCCATGAAACTAGGGTTCTATAGTATCCTCTCCCATGCTGAATGTTATGAGGTCTATGAAACACGTCACTGTGGTTGTCAACCATGGGTGCCTTCATAGGTCTCAATTGCACACCTCACACTGGTGTTCCCATGATAGCATCAGCTCTCACCACATTGGTATAGCCACTACTAGCGATTGAGGTTGAATGAGTTCCTAGTTGAGCAAGAGATTTGTGCCATTTGGATCACGTTTGTGTCATTAGTGAGAAATTGGTCAGATGAATGTGTTCTTGAATCTTGATGTGGATGCTGACCATGCTTTGACCTTCATGCCTAAATGATTCTCTCAGAGACCACAAAGCTTTAGAGCTGTGGCATTGATGATTGGGGAGCTTGAATATTTTATTTAGTTTGTAAGACAAGAGTAGACTTCTCTTGAGTTTTGCATCTAAGAACTTGACCTCTCTTTGTTAGAGTTCTCGATAAAGAAAACATCTACACTTCCATTTCAATTGCTGTAATGTCAGTGATTCCTCTGTTATAATTAATTCACTTTGGCCTCCTGCACCAGTACTTTCTAGCTCTGGATATTATTGTTCTACGTCTTATGTTTATGATTGTACATATCTACACTGTGGTATCTGATGTACTGTAGGTTTGAGGTTTTACTTGCGTTATAGTTTTTCAAGAACAAAGTTTTGAAATAAGTTAATCCAAATTATTTCCTAAATCTTTTCTATATATTCATTTGGATTGCATCTGGGCATGTGATTGTTGACGAGAGCGTTTGGCACCGTGGTCCTACATGCCCCACCTTGTTCAAAAAGATGGACGTGCCTGCCTAGGCTGTTTGGGGACTTGGCCACCTAGGTGGGTGCCTAGGAACAAGGACAAGCTAAAAGGAGTTCTTAGGGCAGGGGTTTAGGCCCCTTAAGGAGTTCTTAGGGCAGTTTAAGAGCCCCAAAGCCCCTGAAAATAAAAAAACGATAATTACAGAGACACAAACATCATCAAATTGCAACAAAACTCGAATTTCATATTACATTTACATAAACTGATAACACAACCATCAAAAGTCAAATGAAAATTCCATGTCATCACTCATCACCACCGTGAAAATTTAAAATGACAATTCTATGCCATCACCACCATGAGTAGAGTCTAATGATATTGCCATGCCATCATCATCAAAGTCATCCCCCTCATCATATTGAGCATCATCCCTTGTCTCATCTGAATTTGCTTCATCCTCTTCATCTTCCTCTCTCAATCCCGTAAACATATTCCCCTTCTATTTTTCCTTCCCCATCCCCTTCCTTTGGCTTTGAGATTGTGATTAAGTGGTCCTTACAAGGCTCAATGGTGTCCCAACAGCCTCACGAACCTGGCTCTAGGTGAAGCCCTCTCTAAGGAATACCGCATCTTCCCCAGCATCAACTAGCCACTCGCACATATGATCCATATCATCAACCCAAGAGATTCCCTTCCATTGTGCTCTAGCTCTTGGTGGCGCTTCTGCAACTTTTGATTATATTAAACGAAGATAAGGTTGCTCAGTCGCTTTTGCTCAAGTCAGTTCCTCTTCTTTGTATAGACTTATTAGATAAGTGTTGAATGAACTAAGTACCTAACTAACGACTATATACGTAATATACCATTTCAAACGTGTTGAAATTGCGCTTGCATCCAGACGAGGTACAAGTTAGATTCAATATATGCATAGCCACTTGACACAAATGTGGGGTGCTTCCCCCATAGCTTGTCCACCATGTAGCTATTCATGTAAATATAAATGTAGTACATAAGCTATTTGCATCATTGAAATTTAAAATTTTAAATTCAAATCATTAAATCAAAATGAAGAAGTTCTAAACTCACCAAGAGAGGTCTTGGTCCTCTACGGTATTGCTAACTCTATTCCAAGAGATCCAGTTGAGAGCCTATACTTTTCTAAATCCATTGTGACCTTGCCTTGGACTTTCGGATCAGGGTTGAGTTTGATATTGTATTAGTTGATTGCTTTCATGAAATCAATCTTTCCATGTACCTCATGATCAGTAAAAAATGAGCAGGGTTAAGGTAGTTCCACATGCCTGCTAAGTAGACAAGCCTCTCAAGTTGGTAGTTCCATTTATCTTCTATAACCTTCAAATAATCTCCATACTTAGCTTCATCATTCTTGAAAACTTTCTTGATTTCTTCTTTAGCATCCTCCATAGCTTTATAAATGTGAATTATTGTGGGTTCCTTCTCAATCATCTCGAGTACCTTTACAAGTGGCAAAAAAAAAAAATGAGGCATATTGAACCTTATTCCCAAATCGTGAATCCATGACACTCTTCATTACTACTTTTCCATCGAACTTATTGGCCCACTTGGACTTGGTCCAATCCTCATATACAAACATTAACCTTAGCTTTTGCTGCAACTCATCCAAAGATTGCAAGGACAAGCAGCTCTCACCATGTCTCTACCATCAGTGAACTTCCTCATCATGTTTAAGACCTGGTCAACATTAATTTCCTTATGTTACAAACTTACAATGACATAACATAACATGTACGTATTTGAAAGAATCAAAACAAGTACAACAAAGCATAGTATAAAAACTTATGTTCTTACCTGAGTGTGACTGTATGTATAGATTGTGATGGTCTTTCCTTTTCTGATAATCGTCTTCATCAACTTCCTCTTACTAATTGCCTCAAGCATGATGTCTATGTTGTGCACTGTGCAAGGCGACCAAAAAATACGTGGCCTCTTTGCCATCAATAACCTAGCTGCCGCCAATATTGGATGAGTAATAACGGTCACTACTTAGACCACTTTATCCTCCCTCACCTCCTCTATGCACGAGTCCACCAATCATAAAATGAAGGTCGCATCATATAATAGACCTTAAGAACATCATCCTTAATTGACAATTCACCATCAAATTCATAATGCTTCCATTTCTCTTATCACTCTAACCATAAATCGCAATATTGTAACCTTAAATTCCCATGCTTCCTGTGGATCGTCAAAAAGTTAATAGCTAAACTCAACTTTATTTCTTAGCAATGGGCCCTTGAGATGATAAGCAGTTGGCACTCTAAACCCTGGCCCAAATTGACCACTGCTTCCAACATAGTCTGAAAGGTTTCCAAGTTAGTAGCATTAAAAGAAAAGCCTGCTTGGTAGAACCATCTGGCTGCATATTATGCTTCCTTACCTCTATCCTCATTTTTTAAGTGTGTGTTGTAATCTAAGGACTTTTTTTTGTGTGTATGTGTGTGGGAGGGGGGGGGGGGGATGGGGTGGGGGAGGCTAAGAATCCATAGACCCTCTTCTTCGAGGCCTCTTATGCATGGACCCCATTTGCCTACTAGAAGATCAAACTCCGGCATATATGTTCTCTTCCTCTTCCTGAACTCCAAAAATACCTACAATTTTGATAATTTCTTCATGTCGTTTCCTCACCTCCTCTTTCTTGTTTTTAACCGCCTCCAAGTGCTCTAACATCTCTCTCCTAATCTCAGTTGGCACTTGAGTGTGGGGCCACACCCCATTAATGCTGGCTAAATATTTCTTTAATCAGTTAATACCGGAATTATATGATTTCTTACAAAACTTACACTCCACCCTATTCTGGTAGACAGAATGTGGACAAGTCCTGTACTTCCAACTTGGATCACGTTGCTTACTTGATCCAGTTGAACACTTGAACATATTGTCATGACTCATGACTTACAACACAACAAAGTCACAGTAATTTAGAGAGTACCACCTAATCAACAAACCTGAAAAATGCACAAGATGAAAGTGCTAAGAAAAAGAAAAAGAAAAAAATTCAAGTTTTAAATGAAGACTATGAAGTAAACAAAACAAACTGGAAAAGACACTAAAAATGTGGAAATTGGAAATCAATCAAAAGATGAAACTTCATAATATGTGGAAACCAAATGAAATGTAAAAAATCATACGATATATGGTTTTCCAATCTACAAGAAATCACATAATATGATATCAATCTAAAAAAACATAATCGCATAATTCACATAACATAATATCCATAAGATTTGGTTTTGCAATCTAAATATTAAAAAATATCAATTTAATTCAAAAGTTTCAAACTGTTCACAAAATATAAGCTGAAATCCGTAAATGTTTTATTTTATTATGTCAACCATCCATTTGTTTAGACCAATTATGGATGAGCTATAAAAATCCCTTTCACTGAACAAATAATACTATTTCATCTATATGGTCCAAATCAACTTATTTCCAGATCTTCAGGTTTCTAATATTCCAGGTTCAGTCAAACACAATTTTCTAGACTCTTTGTAGAATTCTAGATAGGTTATTAAACACAGTTTTTTCCAGTACCAAGTACTGAAAAATTCTACCTTCTAGATTCCAGAGCTTCCAGCTCTTACGGAACCTAGCTTCTGTTGGACAATCGGCACTAAATGTTTTTTAATTGATGCCATATATCTCTAAAGCAGATATATGATGCCTACTAAATTTTCTTTGAAAAAAGTTTATATGAGGTTGTAGCCTTATACTGTATAAGTAAGGTGCACCTAAATAATAATAAAATATTGTAACACATTATACAAAAAGATCATGTAACACATTATACAAAAAGAAATGGTAACACATTATACAATAAGAAAATCCTAATTCAAATTTGATATTGCATTAAGCTTTTCAAAATGAAATTGATATAGGTCCAAACCGGGAAATATTCAAAAAACATTTCAAATTTTCAACCACAAACATGTAAAAATATCACAAAAGAAAAAGAAAAAAAGACAAAATAATATCAAATGATTCAAATCATAACACATTACTCAAAAAAAAAAAACCTAATTAAAATATTGTAATGCACTAACCTTTTCAAAATGAAACCTATATTGGCCCAAACTGGTGATCTTTAGTTAAGTTCTCTTATGCGACCACTTCAAGCTCAAAAAACTATCTCGAAGTATTTTCTCATTAATAACAAGAAATCGAAAAGTTGAAATCTTTTTGATCTTACAAAAAATCTCAAATCGTAAGTTTTTTGAGAGTTTTTCTCTCTCTAACATGCACAAAAGGGGTTTTGGGGACTAGAATGCTCCGCCAAACCCTTTTCCCCAGGGATAATCCCGAAATTGTCGTTGGTCAAGGGCCTTGTCTTCTCTGCTCCCTGCATCAAGGCACTGCCAAGGCACCCGCCTTAATTTTTTTGAGAGACTTTTTTTTTTTAATTGTTTTCTTACAACGTCAATTTCAGTCTCCGAGTGATCAGGTGTGATAAAGTTGCGGTTGTGGTATATCTTGTTTTCATACTTCCAATGTGACACTTGCTTAGTGATCGACTTGTATTCATTCCTTTGATAGTTTTCTATCACCATAAAGTATGATTTGTCATAGCTGTAGGGCAGGGCACTTATCATATGACAAATCTACTTAAAACCCATGTCGAGTTGATGCTATACATTATGTAGGAAGGAAACACGGGAATTGGTTCTAGTTCCTCTAGATAAAGATGTAGCAGGTTTAAATCGAGTAGGAAAACATGTTCAAATCAAATGGATTTTTTAACCATTGTGACGTTTGTTTTATTTCCTTGGGCTATCGTCACTCATGAGTAACATGGACTCCACTATGAGGAGGCCATTATCAGAAAAAAATATTAACAGATGGGGAAAAAGCATTGAATGAGAGGGGAACCTAGAGGCTATAGAGAATGTCATTATGAAGCTAGCCGCATGATATCCAATGTGCCATTGGAGAAACAATTTTTGTAGGCATTGACCATCTGAGGACTAAAATGAATTAAGAAACAAAATGTAAAATGAATTGTAATAAACTTGAAAGGTATTTGTTGTCTTGTGTATGTCCACGTGAAAGACCAACATGCCCCTATAGGTTTTTGTTATGTAACGAAATTTTCTTTCTCTTGGTTGAAGATTACGTAGAAAAATAGATGTTAGTCTCAAATGTCTATTCTGTTTATGGTCGATTATCATGTTTGAGAGCTGATGCATCTATTGATGTGCTTTTGGTAATTAGGATTCATATCATTTTTTGCTAGAGAGGTGTATCACACATGTTCATGTTTAAGCAATTTATGCACATGAATCCTCTTAAGCTACACTCTCAAGGATGATGTGCAGGAAAGTTTAGAACTACGATGGCATCTATTCATTTAAGTAAATTATGATTAGTTGGTACCTTTTAATGATTTCCATCTTACATATTTTTGTTGGGAAAAGGTTTTGATGATGATGATGATGCATCTTGTTTTTTTTTCTTTGTATCTTTTTGCTTGGTAAGCAGGGGTGAACTATAAGGACTTACTAGGAGGTCTCCCATTCCACTAGGAATATTAGACTAATCGGAATCATGACATGATGCTGTTCTAAATACTTTACGTGAAAATTATTGATGATTGATTTGTTAGTGTACTTAGTGCAGGTACTCCATATTGGATAAGAGATTTCTAAGTGCCTAGATCCTTGAACCCTTGGTGCTTAGGGAAGTTCCTCTAACTATGCCTAAAACATTGCCGGGCAAGCTACAAAGTGTGACCTGATGCTTGAGTTATTTGCTGGCTTTATGGGAATCCGAGCATGTTTGTCATGGTGGTATCTTTTGGGAAAATCACAGGAGAAGGCACACTATATGTGTGAGATACTTAACATAGTAAATCTGCAGTTATCTCCTTTTATCCCTTTCTAGAAGTTTACAATGATGATTTTGTCCTTAGCTTGAGGTGGAATGGGTCAGTAGAATAGTTCTTCTGCTTAAGATAAATCTTCCTCTCCCTTGATCTCTTATGTGTGCTTTCAATGTGGGTTTTACTCTTTTGTACTACTAGAGTCGTCCTTTTGATTTTCAATGAATACCATGAAGAAAGCAGTTTTTCCTTCCCTTACTTAGAGAAGGAAAACTGTGAGGAATGGGGCCAAATCATTACTTGTCCTTGGGATTATTGAACTACGAATGGGCTCTTACCTTCCCTCCGGTGCTCAACCAAACAACGAAATCCAACAAACTTTGCAATGCTTCCACACTGGAGAACATGTGAGTGATTAATGGGAACCAGCCAAGATGTCACCCAACAACCTGCAGGACAAACTGAGAATGGATGATAAATGATAAGGGAACATTGAGAGGAAAACAGCTGTCGACAGATAATTGTTTAGTCCTTCTTGTCTTGGTAACTACATTTTGCAAACACACTTTTCGCAAAGTCTTCAACGGACACCAGTGATTCATGCTTCAAAAATACAATTTCAGTTTTTTCAACGTTGCTAAGTGGTTAGAAGTCATGACTTACTGATATAACTTTGCTTAAGAAATGTGATCCTGTTGTAAGGCTTCTTTTCCTAGAGTCTTTGCCAGCTTCTTAAGATATTGTTGAAAGTAAAGTGTAGGGCTTCTTTTTCCTACAGTCCCTGCAAGCTTCTTAAGATATTGTATGCATTGCAGGTGAAGCTGCAGGCCAACAATACTGGACTTCATGGGAAGAAGTATAGGAATGCTCTCCATTGCACTGCCCACATTTTGAGAACTGAAGGAGTATGCACTAAATAACTCTGAGCAAAATGTTGAAGTGGAATTTGTTCTGATCTACATCCTATAAATGTAACCATCAGTTGTTCTTTTGCTTTTCTTCTTCCATTACATGTATCTATTTTGAGGTCCATTATTAGGTGCTTAACTTTATGATGCAATTGTTGAAAGCTACCCTTGCTATAAATAGATTAGATTGCTTCGTCATTGAATGAAACAGTCAAATGTTTGACAAAATAAGTATGCAAGTCATCTCAATTTTCATTTCTTATTCAGTGTTTTTCTTTGTTAGCATCCTATCCTATTTTTTGCCATTAATGTCTGCAAATTGTTAAATCAATGGTTATGTGTATCTGACGCTAGAGTTGCAGTGTTAACTGGTCATCGTCATTTCTTGGTTTGTGATGCAGCAGCTAGCAACATCAATGTGGCATGCCCAGTCATTACATTTAATAAGCGCATGGTTGTTGTGTAATAAAATGCTATTGCATGGAATTTATTGCATTTGCATTTGAAAATGATTGCATAGGAACTAGGACTGAATTGGAATAGTTGTTGCATGGGTAAACAACAAGAGTCTTGAAGAATATGATTTTGAGTCTTGAAAGTATGGTCAGAAAGTTATGAAGTCTTAATTGTCCAAGTGTCTTTGTGATTCTGTAAGTACCCATGATAAATGAAAGAAACAATGGTTTTCCAAATTATTTTGTTTGCAAGCACTTATCTTTTCCACTTGAAGTCAAGTGAGCTCTACTACGTGGTGTTGAGTGATTTCGTCACAAGCTGGTCGAGTGCTTCCCAGCTACGTCTTGCAGGTTCTCGTCTACTTCAGTTTGTTATGCCTTTTGCTTGTTGTGAATGTTGTTTTAAGTCCTGCTATATGTCTCAGAATTGTATTGAAAAAACTATTAAAGCAAATGACAAAGGGATCCTAAAACCCAACACCTGGGTATTGTCATGTGAATAAGATGTTGGATAGATGTGGTCTTTTAAGGCCTTGACAACATTGCACTCAAAATCTAATTTTGTGGATGGCTTGGCTCCAGTGGGAGCTTGATCCTGATGGGGACCAACGATGTGGTTTGGGGCCCATCCTAGATAGATGAGAGATGATCACTCGAGGCGACTCACCGAGCCTTGGTGGTTTAGCATCCAGAATGGTATTTAGAGTCAAGAAAACCTAGGATCATGGGCATCAAAGCCGAGGAGGCACCGAAGAGGGTTTGGGGGTCATCCCTTTTCGAGGTCGGATATATGCCCATTGAATGGCAAGAGGAAGATGAACTTCATCATGGGTCGGAGGCCTGTGAGCGCAAGGGCCAAAGCCTCGACACTATTACCATGTGACAAGTCCAGATGATAGCCACACTATGGGAAGTTGCCTCCTCAAGGAGACATCACATACTGTAGAGAAGTCCCCGCATCTTGCTTTGTGGTGCACATGCACAAGAGTGGCTTAGTTTTGTCCTCGGGGGAGCATATGTAATCCATAAAGGTACTGAAACGCCTTCGCCACCTATTGGCAGGCTTTAGTGGACCAAGCATGAACCCGGGCATGTTTTAGTGGACCAAGCATGAACTCGGGCATGTATGATTGTGGGTCATGGGTTTCATTGGGTCAGTTTAGGAAGGTGCTCATGACCCACAGAGTACACCGCCATGGAAAGCCTTGGATTGATTTTTTAGCCTTAGGTGCCTATTCCCCCTTTAATGATTTTTAAATGAGCCCAAATCACTTTGTTTTGAGAAAGTTGAAAAATGATTTTTAGGAATTTTTGGAAAATTTCTATGAAGAAAAATGGTAGAAATAAACAAATTTGGAAAATGACCAGGAAGGATAGACTCATGTGTGCATGGGACATGCATGGCCCAAGTGGCCAATGAGCCTCACAAGGGACACACAACCCACAAAAGGGCCCAAATGGGGCCCACACCCCTTGTGGAGGGCTCCACACCCTAGTGACATCGTGATGACATTATCCAAAGGGGCCTCACTTTGCTCTCCTCTTTGGTTAGTTTTTTAGTATGGGATTTTGATTTTATTAATGGGAAAATTGGTCAAGTGACCTACTTTCCCACAGTTGAAATTTGTGGAACACATGATTGGAAATTTAGTAATTAGTTCCAAGGAGGGACACTTGTCATAAGATCCCTTGAATACATGTGAAGTGTAGCTATGATTCCTTGGACACTTGTCACCACACATTTGAACACATGGATGTTGGTTAAGGGAATCATGAGATATTTTCTGTCCACAGAGGAAGAGAGAGTCGAAGAGAGTGGCATGCTCATAGTTCTTGGGATCTGGAATGAGATTGGGAGTGGGAGATCTTGAAATGCTAGAAGATCTCTATGGTTGGGATCACTGTCCATACAATGCATATGTTGGGGATCTAGCTCCCTAATTGATGCAAGGAGAAAAGTAACAAATAAGGAAATAACAATAAAAATAAATAGATGAGAGATTATACCCTCGCTCAAGGTCTGCAAGGGAGTCCACCTCAAAGATCTATTCACAAGATCAAAGAAAACTCTTTCTTTACTCAATTCATCATATGTTTTTTGAACCAACAATTAAATATTTATAGAAGAAATAAACCTAAAACATAACTTGTTTTGTAAGAGTCTGCAAGAGAGTCCGCCTCAAAGATCTCTTCACAAGATCAAATAAAACTCTTTCTTTACTCGATTCACCATATGTTTTCTGAACCAACAATTGCATATTTATAGAAGAAATAAGCCCAAACATAACTTGTTATGTAAGAAGCATCAATCAAATCCTAGCTTTTCATCTTTAATAAAGAAATAAACTTCCACTTGTACTCCTCAAATATCTACAATTAGAAAACAAAAATAACCCTAAAGAAAATTAAAAACCCAAGGTCGGCAAAGGAATCCACTTTAAAGATATCTTCACATGATCAAAGAAAACTCTTTCTTTACTCAATGCACCATATTTTGTTTTCTGCTAAACCAACGATTGCTATTTATAGAAGAAATAACGCTAGAATCTAACTTATTCCCTAGGATACCCTAATCGAACCCTACCCCTTCATCTTTAATAAAGAAATAAACTTCCAATTTACCCATCAAATCCTACAATTAAAAAAGACAAATAATCGTAAAGAAAATTAAAAACCAAATATAACCCTAAACCTATTAATCTCCTAAGAAATAATAAAATAAGAATTAAAAAAATTAATTGCATCATTTTCCCAGGGTTAGGAGAAGCTTGACCTCGAGCTTGTTGAATTCATCACATCCTCTAAAGGCCTTTCCAATAATTGGTGATGCAGGCTCGTCATTTGTCTCAATTCCTTTTCTTCAATGAAATCAAATACTTGATATGCAGTTTATAAGGGAACTCTAAGATGCCGATCATAATCTTGATTTCTTTTTTAAGCTCATCAAGGAACTCTGGAAAATCAATCTTGATATCAAGATTTTGTGGATGTTCCTTAAATCGTGGTTCTTGCATCACAATTTACTCGTTACATAGAGGATCAGCATCTGAAATCGATTGTGGAGGTAGTTTTGTCTTTAAGTTAAAAGTTGGCGCCAGATCTATGTGATTGCGAGTACCATCTTCTTGGAGAATAACATTATCTAACCGTTGCAACCTTTTATTCACTTCACCGATCTTTCCTCGAATTCCTTATATGGCTCCATTTATGCTCTTCATGTTCTCCTCCATGGCGTTATTTACACATTCCATAATGTGTGGCATTAAATCATCGTAGTAGTATGTTTTGGTGGCATTGGATGTTTGGTTTTCTTGCCCTGATACCAATTAAATATAGGAAGAAAATTAACAAACCAGGAAATAACTAGAAAAATAAATAGATGAGAGATTATACCCTCTCTTAGGGTCTACAAGGGAATCTACCTCAAAGATCTCTTCACAAGATCAAAGAAGACTTTTTCTTTACTCAATTCATCATATTTTTTATGAACCAACAATTACACATTTATAGAAGAAATAAACCTAAAACCTAACTTGTTTCCTAAGAAACCCAAATCAAATCCTTGCTCTTCATCTTTAATAAAGAAATAAATTTCCAGTTCTACGTCTCAAACCTCTACAATTTAAAAAGACTGATAGCCCTAAAGAAAATTAAAAAGCCAATATAACCCCAAAACTAAATTCTAATCTCCTAAAAAGTAATAAAATAAGAATAACAAAAAAATTTATTGCACAAATGTTAGGGATAGAGATCCCAACCTTTCGGGGATCTTTATTTTGGGGATCTGGCTCTTAATCTTAAAGAGTGTATATAGCCTGGGACTATACATACTTTTAAAGTAGGGATCTCTTTATTTATAGCCAGTAAGAGAGGCTACTATATTAAAAATATAATTTTGTTACTTGTAGCCAGTAAAGATGCAATTGTATTAAAAACTAGTTGTATTGCTAGTTGGCTATAAATAAAGACAATCATCAGTTTGGTTGTTGGCTTAGTCTTTAAGGTTAGGATCGAGATCTCTAACATTGGTAATTAGGATCCTTAAAAGTGAGGATTGAGATCCCAAAATTTAAAAAACTGAGATCCCAAAATATAAAAATCAAGATCCCTTCTTGGAGTGGAAAAGCGAGATTTTGGAGCGGGATCGCCGCCAAAATTGAGATCCCAAAATACAAAAATCGAGATCCCAGGTTTTATCTCTCTTGATGTGTGGTGATGAGTTCCCTTGATCAAAGATCCAATGGTTCAAATTCAAAACCTGTATGTGGATTAAAGGAGAGTTAGGGTTAGAAGCCGCTAAGGTATAAGGGTGTGATATCCACTATCGATGTGTTATAGCTAATTTAGGTTTGGATGATTGGATTTAGATCTTCTTTCTTCCCATAGATTATCAAGATCAATGACCCATATTTCTGGAAGTTAAAAAGAATATTCCTACATATCATTAAACCCTAATGCAGCTCTGTACATAGGGACCTTTCCATCTCTTAACCAAGTAGGGTTGTGCTGCCCATATGTCTCTAGGCCTACCGCTTAGCCTCCACTCCATGCCTATGGTCTCTCTCTCTCTCTCCTACCCCCCATGTGTCAGGTTGAAGCTTATATTCATGAGCCTGCCCTTATATTGGTCTTGCCATATGTTAGCCTACACCGGACCATACCCTCACACCATCATGCATAGCTTTGCTTGGCCATGACAATGAACCCCTACACTACATACAATTGACTTAGATGAGCCCCAATACTTTACGAGTAGCAGGTTTTGGTTGCCTCTTAGCCTTGGTTGAGTTGGTTTTATTGCCCCCCCTGTCACCCAGTTGTTGAGTGCTCAATTCCCTTGCATGGGGCACTATTCCCTCATATTTTGGCACACCTTGAGATGGAGGTCTCAGCCCATTTTTCCCACCTCTTCTCTACCCATTCCAAAGAACTTTGAGTGGATTAGGAGTTCTTCTTGGTGCTTCCCACTGTTGGAGCTAGGAGGGCCATGATTTTGGTGCTATCGGAGGGAGTGATCCAGCATGAGGTGTTGACAAGTCCCTTTGAGGTAATCTTAGGGCACCTTGTTAAAAAAAAAACAATCTTAGGGCGGCACCTTGCTGTATGTTTTGGCTTCCCATGGTTCTATTGACTTGTTATTCATGTGTTTATGTTGTAATGTGAGTGAGATGGCAATTTCAATCCATGTATTGAGGTTGTGGTTGTATGTGAGATCAAGTCTGGTTGTATTTGATATCAAGTCTTCGTAGTATCTGTGCCGAAATTTTGTATTGAGTACATTGTTTTATGTATTGCAATCTCCATTGTTTCAATGAATGGAAAAGTTGTTGGGGGCTTGCTATTGTGATCCTTCAGTCTTTCTTCAGTTGTATTCAAATTTTATTTTTTGGCTTTTGTCTGGTGGTATTGCTGTAATTTAGGTCATTATAAGTACTCTTCCCTTTCTTGGAGATAAAAAAGTTTTAAAACACATGCCGGGAAGAGCTACCATTATGGCCATCATTGGTATCAGAGCTGGTCTTTGGCAGCCCCCATTGCCATTCATTTAAGAGTCGATTTATTAGTTTTGAGTCCATTTGTAATGAACCATGCCTGCCAAATCCCTTATGGCGGAGCTTATCAAAGATGAGTAGTTCAGTGGAGGGAATTATATCTCATGGAGAAAGATCAGGTATGTCCTCTGGAGGAGGAACTGACTCCTATTCTGACCCAACTCCACTCCCCCACCTGAGCCCGGTGGGAATTACAAGGGGTGCATTCACGTTGTGGGAATTGAGAAACCTATTGGCCAAATACCTTATATTGGCCACCTTGGCAGAATCCTATGCAAGGAAATATGAAATGTTTAGGACCACCAAAAAGATGATAGACAAGCTCGAGAAAACCTATGCCCCCCTTCTGTCCCCCGAAAGGTTTTGGCCCTCAAGTCACTCTCCTATCTCAAAATGCAGGAGGGGTCCAAAGTAGATGATCATGTCTAAACTTTCAGGTTTCGAATCTAGGAAATTGGGAGTGCCAATATGCATTTTGACGATACCCTCCAAGCCTCCTTATTCATCAGCACTCTTCCGCATTCATGGGATATTTGGAGCTTCCCTCATCACCCAGGACCCCACTCCAACTTTGGAGGAACTGCTCACTCACTTGAAAGCTGAGGATGAGTGGAGAACAGCCTGTAGCAAGAATGGACTGAAGGAGTTGGTCCACCTGTAAACTTGAAACCTATATTCAAAACTCCAAAGGGAAAAATCAACCTAAGAGGGGGTTTCATAACCAAGCAAAAAGAGGGGTTTCCTAAAAAAATGTGAAAGGGTTCTAATGCTTTATTTGTAAGAGGTTTGGGCAAGTTCAAAAGTTTTGTAGGCTCAGCCTTCACGCTGGTATTGGTGCCAGGAGCACCAACACAGGTACTGGGAAGAGGAGTGAACTTGCTTGTATGATCTTTGAGAGCTTGCTTGCCGATGCACTTGATGGGGTTACTTGGTGTTTTGACTCGGTGCTCACTACCCATATGTGAAATTCCGAGGATGGGTATAAGAATTTCAAAGATGTAGAACCAGGCAAGCAATGTATATTCGTTGGGGGCAATCAAAAGCAAGAAGTTTTTGGTATGGTTGATTTCATGCTGGACCCTGCTAATGGGAAGACTAAGACCCTAAAGCAAATTCTATATGCCCCCGCTTGAGAAGGAGTTTGGTTTTGGTTTCCAAACTCACTAAGGCAGGCTAACCCACGATCTTCATGGGTGACAAGGTAGCTGTTAGGGATGGTTGGTTTAATGGAAAAGTTGTGATATCTGGTTGGTTTAATGGAGAAGTTGTGATATCTGGTGACTTGGCCGACGTCCTCTTTTATGTTTCAATGAAATCACCCGCTGCTGTGTATTTCTTGGCTTCAAATGTGAATCATGACAATGACGCATATGTATGGCACATGTGATTAGGGGACAAAGGGCTTGGGCGTATGGAGAGGCTAAGGAGAGATGGTTTGCTCAAAAACATAAAAGGTGACATTACCAAAGTGTATGAGCCAAGCGATCCACTACGAAAGCTCAAAGAGCTACTAGCATATTGGACTTGGTTAATAGTGACATTTGTGGGCCAAGAAATGTGGCTACCAAAAGCCTCAAGAGTTACTGCATTCCTCTATATGTGGCTACCATTCATGCTTTGGTCATATCTACTTAATAAAAAATAAGCATGATGTACAAAATTGTTTTAAAGAATACAAGGCCGAGGTGGAAACTCAAACCAGGAAAAAGGTAGAGGTTCTTAGATCTGATAAGGGAAGCGAATACACATCCCAACTCTTCTGGAAATTTTGTAAAAGGATACATCCTTAACCGGACTCCCACTAAGGCGGTTCCCTCAACCACTCATGAGATCTTCATCGGTCCTGGCCCGTCTCTTGATCAATTAAACGTATGGGGGTGTTCGGCTTATGTATCTATCCCATCACAAAATTGGACCAAACTAGAGCCCAAGACCGTCAAGTGCATATTCATAGGCTGCTCCCACCATGTGAAAGGATACTGGTTTTTAAAAATAGATAGCAGTTCCATCCTTGAAAGCAAGGATGCCCATTTCTTTGAGGATGAGTTCCTTAAAGCATGGTATAGCCACGTGACTGCCAATTTCAATGAGATGGGTGGTGGCATCTTTGAGAATAGGGTCTTTCAACCACAAACTTGACCACTTAGGAGAAGTGAGCGGGTTAGGAGAGAACCACAATTCTTCAACTTCCTAGGAGAACACTATTAGAGATTGGGGATGAATGGGATGATGAACCTACAAATTGCCAAGAAGTCATGGCTAGTCTACAAGAGGACCAATGGGTAGGGGTTATGAGTGAGGAGGTCAACTCCATGGTTAAGAGTGAAGTATTAGACCTTGTAACTTTACCTCCAAATAGAAAAGCTATTGGGTGAAATGAGTTTTTAAGAAAAAGCTAAAATTCGAAGAAAAATTTGCAAAATATAAGGCTAGATTAGTAGTCAAGGGGTTCGCCCAAATGGAGGGTATAGATTACGAGAAACCTTTTCACTTGTAGCCAAATTCTCATCCATTAGAATCATAATAGCCATATCAGTCCATTTTGAATTCGAGCTCCACCAAATGGAAGGGATTCGTAGTTAAGGGCAAAGACAACCTTGTGTATTAACTTGAGAAATCCCTATATGGCCTAAAGCATTCCTCAAGGCAATGGTTCATCATATTTGATGAGACTTGACAAAAGAGCATGATTTTTTCCCAAATGGGAAGACCATTGCATTTATGCCAAAGTAAGTGGGAGTGATATGAAGACCATTGCATTCATATCCGTTGATGTGGACGACATGCTTATTACTAATAGTTAAATGAGCTTGGAGAACTAGGACTTTTATCACACCACTTTGATATGAAGGATCTTGGAGAGGCATCATATATTTTGGGAATACAGATAATAAGAGATAGGGCAGACCGACTCTAGTTATCTCAAGCTACTTAGTATAAAAGCGCATTGGAAAGATTCGCCATGCATAATTGCAAGCTCATAACCTTGCCAATCGATAAGAGGAGGAAGTTAAGATTTGAAATTTTTCCTAAAACGGAAACCAAGAAAATATTTTTGGAAAGAGTGTCATATAGGAGTGTCCTCGCTTATGTATGCCCCATTATGAACTAGACCGGAGCTAGGATTAGCACAAGGCATATCGGTAGATATCAAAGTAATTCGCATGAGAAGCATTGGAATGCTGCAAAGAGAATACTAAGATACCTAAAGGAGTACCATAAACTATGCATTTACATATATGGAGGTAGCTCAAACATGACCATACTTGGGATTCTGATGCCGATTACGAAGGGCACCTGGATGAACTTAAGTCCACCTTGGGCTGTGTGTTTATATTGGGTGATGGGGAAGTTTCTTGTTGCTTGAAGAAACAAACCGTAGTGGCCTTATCCACCATGGAGTCTCAGTATATGGCATGTTGCATGGATTCTAAGGAAGTGGTTTGGAGCAACAAGTTCCTCTCAACCAATTGAGGTTTGACCACATGAAATGTGTGAGGATGATGTGTGAAATTGACTATTTATGTAGCGAAAGAACCAAGGCAGAAGAAATTAAGGCAGAGTATAATTAGTTATATGGCCGTTCAAGGCGTTAAAGCGAAGATTCTCTCACTTAGTGGGAGTGAGAGAGTATGGATCTGGGTGTTGGACGCACAAGAACTAAATTCATATGCCCCGAGTACATGAGGCAATAAGTTGTTTTGTGATTTTACAGAGAGAGATCTCTCAAGGAGGTGTGAGGGTCACCTCCGAGTCAGGTTATGTTAATTAGTATGCCTCATGGTTGGTGTGATTGGCCAGGCTAGGAGAACCAAAAGAGTACAAACGAACTTGATTACTTTTTGAGTATCAGCCTCGTGTGGAATGGTCATAACTTATGGGACATAAGTCCGTACCTTGATACGAGACCACTCCATAGCATGTGCACTTACAGTTGCATGGGAAACCACTCTTCTATAGTTTGATCCAACTATGAAGAATTAGTGCCCATGTGCATTGAGAGGACCCTTGTATATGAGCACTTACATGTCCCACAGGGGCGCACCTATAATCCATTGAGAACCTGATGATGGAAAACTTGATTGGGGTGACTTTGATGAGGCCAAATTATATATCCTTGCCATAGACTGTGGAACAGAAGCTTATTGGGTCATCTTGAGATAAAGTGGACACCATTCTGGATTAACCCAATAAAGTACTCCAATACGTAGAATTATGCATATAGATCTCTTTTACCATTTGTTCCATTTTATTCTGAGGCGAGAAAAATTGTATTCATAATAGAAATCATTTAGGGTTTTTTTCGGATTTTTTGAATTTTTTTTGGAAATTTCTAAAGCCAAAAATTCCATTTTAAAAATTGTTGGGGAACATTCCAAACAAGGACATATAGGGGGTCCACGTGGCACCCAAGTGACCATAGGGTGGCCACGTGGCAGCCCCACGGCCGCCCTTGATGCTGATGTCAACATGATGTCAAAACAAGGGGGCCTAGTCCTTTGGAATTCTTTAAATTGTTCATTTAAGTTGTATAGTTTTTAATGAAAGAGTGTTTTATAACTTAATTGATCTATTTTATCACATGGGATTTTCACGCATGTGAATTTGGTGACATGTGAAGGGTTAGAGCTAATCAAGATATTTTGGCTCAAACCCTAATCTATGGAAGAAAATGAAAAGTTAAAGTGGCTTTTTATGTGGTACTATCTTATTGGCTAAGCCCATCTGAACTTTATGGAATGACACCGTTTGACTGGCTAATCTATGAGATATATCCTTATTAGGATGCCTTTTTCAAATTACCATAAGGGCATGATCCTACATTTATAATGCTTTATTATTTTCATAAAGATTTGTGGTCAATTATGGTTTAATTAAAGGGCTTGTGAGGAAATCTTTTTTGAGACAAAGAATTTTGAGTAAAATGGTTAATCTAGGGTTTCATGGAGTGATAATGGTGTGCAAATTATATCCACTTATCTTGATGGTTAGATGTGGATGTATGACTAGGATCAAAGCCCTCTCATGTGTCAGATGAATAACATCAAAGGTATAGATAACTTCACTCACAACCACTTTATTATATATTCATAAATTAGGTTCATTAAACCAAAACCCCACTTCATTGCAACTTATAGAGTGAGAAAGAGAGAGAGAAACGAGACCTCCAGGCCCCACTTTTGGTGAGCCTAATCTTGTGATTCAAAGCTTGGGGGGCAAGCTTCCATGGTGTCTTCATCATCTTATGGTATCTAAGCTAGTTGCATCCTTTATACTTTGGGGTAAACATATAGTTCACATTCCTTTCATTTGAGCTTTATCTTTTCCATCATTTTGGCTATTGTAATCAGATCTTAGAGCCTCGTTCATGCTATTAACTTAAGATTTTCATGGTCTTTCATGATTATATCAAACTATGCACATATTCCCTTTCATTTGCACAGTTTAGTTTGAAGGCTCATCTCTGGACACCATCTCTTTCATGATTTGACTACTTGATTGTTCCTGAGATTTAGAGTGAATATATTTGACATATTAGTGAGCATTTCATCCCTTTTTGAGTACCATATTGATAGGAAATTGTGTTAGTATAAGTGTTTGAAAAATTGCCTTATACTACACTACACCATGGACACATGTGTTCCTTGTCTAAGCCAATTGGTCTCCATCTCTCTCAATTTTTTTGATATTTAAAACTCAACATCTCTTTCACATTTTAAACCTATCTAAGTGGTGAAGAAGTGAGTACATGCTTCCCATAGTTTGAGTGAAGTAATCCTTGGAGTATTTCAAGCCATCTATGCTTTCATCTATGGGACAACACTAAGTCCCTAAAAGATCCAATTCGTGATCCGGGCATTAAGTGTTCAATTGTTGGCTTCCTTTTACATCGTTGGCACTCTATTTACTGTGGCATTGATTTTATAAGAGCTGAGAGTTATTAAGCTTTGAATTTGTATCGATAATGATGTATGTTTAGTGATGACAACGTTACATGTGTAATCTATGTAAAAGTAATTGTGAAAAGTGACAGTTTGAGTTTTTATGTATCAAGTGTTAGAGATTTTGTATCAGGGATACCATTGAGTTATAATTTTGAGTTCTTAAGTGATATTAGAGTCATAAGGTGTTGTAATTTGTGGATGTAATAGTTGTAAAAGTTTATTTGTACTTGCAATTGCTTGTATTGGTTGTAAAATTTTAAAGTTCTTTTACAAGTCAAGCATTGTATACAATAACATTCTACTCTCTATATCACAACAAGTTTTACCATATCTATGATGAAATCCACGATGGTGAGATTGTTTTGATATATAGCATAAGATGCTCTTATGGGCAATGATAGACTAGAACAACAACTTTAAAATTTACAACTAAAGCATGCCCGTATGACAAGCACAACTCTATCAATGAAAAGCATGTATTAAAGTCATAAGGAGCTCTAAGAGTTGTGCTTGTCATACGGGCATGTCTGTCATTTTAATGACAAGCACAACTCTAATTAGAGCTCCTTATGACTTTAATACATTAAAATGAAAAGCACAATTCTATCATATCCTCGATACAAGATCTTAAACACTTATTACATGAAAGACCCAAACTATGTTACTTTACATAAGCATCTTTACATGGACTGCACAAGTGACTTTTCCATCACGAAACATACAGCATAACCAACATGAATACAAAATTTAATGATTCACAACTAATATGAAAACAAAACCACAGTGAGTAGAGTGCCAAAAAAGTATAAAAAAGCTAACAATTGAACCCTTTGTGCTCGGATCACGAATTGGACCTTTTAGGGACTTAGTGTTGTCACATAGATGAAAGCACATATGGTTTGAAATTCTCAAGGGATTTACTTTACTTAAACTATGAGAAGCGTGCAATCATTATTCACCACATAGATAGATCCAAAAATGAGAAAGAAAAGTTGAATATCAAAGATCGAAATAATCGAGAGAGATGGTGATCAATTGGCTTAGACTATAAGCATACATGTGTCTATGGTGTTTTTAGCATAAGGTAATTTCTTAAGGAATTAAGCTAACATGATTTTCTACCTTCATGGAACTTTAGAGAGGGTAAAATACTCACTGATCTATCAACTATAATCACTCAAAAACTCAGAAAAATCAGATGGTGAAGTGGTGGAAGAAATGTTGTCTAGAAGATGGGATCTCAATCTAGACTATGCAATTGAAGAGAATGTGAACATAGTTCGGTATGGCCATGGAAAATCATGATAAAATCAAGATAATATCATGAAAGAGGCACTGAAATTTAAGATTTACATTAGCCAAAACATGGAGAAGATGAAGCTTAAATGAAAAGAAAATTGAATTATATGATTACCTCAAGTGTAGAGTACTAGTTTCCATGAAGAGATGGGAACAATGGTTGCTTGAGGTTTAAACTTTGGAGCACAAGGCATGAATCGAATGGGAGGTGTGTGGAGGTCTATGTTTCTCTTTCTAAAGTTTTTGATTAAGTGGGTTAGCATTTAGTGAACCTAAGGTACGTATATGTAGTAAAATGGTGGTTAGTGAAAGTAATTTATGCCCTTGATGCTTTTTATCTTTGGCACATGAGAGGGCTTAGATCCTAGCCACACTTTCACATCTAACCATCAAGATGAGTGAATTTGATTTTCACCTTATTATTACTCCATAAAAACCCTAGGTTAGCCATTTTACCATAATGTCCTTATCCCATTAAACTTTTCCTCATTAGTCCTTTGATAATTCTATAAGTGACCAAAATTTTAATGAAAATAATAAAGTATCATAAGGGTAGGAGTAGGCCCTTATGAAAATTTAAAAAAGGCGTCATTTTAAGAAAAATATCTCGTAGATCAACCAATTAGAAAATGGCATTCTATAAAGTTCTCATATACTTGGCCAATGGGGTGTAGCCACTCAAAAAGCCACTTTAATTTTCATTTTCTTCCATGGGTTAGGCGTCAGGCTAAAATATCTTGATTAACCTTGGCCCTTGGCACATGACACCAAAGCCACATGTGTGGAAAAAGACCATTTGACAAAATAGATTAACAATCTCATAAAACAATTTCTTTAATTAAAAACTATACAACATAAAACAACAATTCAGCAAATTCCAGAAGAGGACATCCCACTATGTTTGACATCATGATGGCGTCAGCATATGTGAAAGTCTGTGGGGGTGCCACGTGGTCACCCTATGGCCACTTGGGTGCCACGGACTCCCATTAAAGTGTCATTGTTTGGAATTTTTGCCAAACAAAGTGTCAAATGGGATTTTTATGCTTTAAATTTTTTTCAAAATTTTTTAAAAAATCCCCAATTGATTTTTCATCATAGATACATCTTTTGTGATCAAACTAAAATGGGACCAGAGGTAAATAAGATCTCTAGGCTTAAGACTAGGCATTGGAGTACTCCATTGGGCTAGTCTAGAATGATGGTCCACTTTGTCTCAAGATGACCCAACAGGCCTATATTCCGCAGTCTATGGCAAGACACATAATTAAACCACATCAAAGTCACCCTAATCAAGCTTTTCATCATCAGGTACTCAATGGATTACAGGTGCACCCCTGTGGGACATATAGGTGCTCAAATATAGGGGTCCTCTTATGGTACATGTACACAAGCTTTTCTTAGTTGGATCTAGCTTTAGAAGAATGGCTTCCCATGCAACTGGAAGTGCACATGCCATAGAGTGATCTCGTGTCAGGGTACAGATTTATGTCCTATAAGTCATGACCATTCCACACAGGGCCGATACTCAGAAAATATTTAGGTTCTTATGTACTCTTTTGGTTCTCCTAGCCTTGGCCAATCAATCCAACCATGAGGCATGCTAATTAAAATAGCCTTGATTCAGAGGTGACCCTCACACCTCCCTGAGAAATCTTTCTCTCTAATTGCAAATACTCATTGCCTCATGTATTCGGAGTATATGAATTTGGGTCCTAGTTCGCCAAGTACCCAAATCCACTCTCTCTATCTCCCTTATTGCCATTGATCAAAAGATTCTTGGTTTTTAAGTCTTACAAGGCCATATAACCAGAGATTGAGTTAGCTTACATCCTTACTGAGGTTATGTTGGCAGACCCACTAATTGAAGGGGTAGTGGTAAATGAGTATCAGAGCATGTGCATGGCATGGGATTGAGAGAGTGTGAGGTTTGAGGGAATGTAACGGGCTGTCTTATATGGGTTTGAGTATGTAGTGAAGGATACACGCAAGGCCTTATATGGCCAAGTTGGAGATGTTGGATATATGTGGCCTTTCAAAGCCTAATACCATTTTATTGAAACCTAATTTAGTGGGTTGCTTAGCTCTTGTGGGAGCTTGATCCTGATGGGGATCAAGGATGTTCCTTGGGCCCCATCCTAGACCAGTGAGTTAGGCTCACCTGGGGTGACTCACCAAGCCTTAGCGATCTAGGGCCCAGAAAGGTGTCTAAAGTCACGAAAACCTAGGACCATGGGAATTGAAGCCGAGGAGGCACTAAAGAGGGTTTGGAGTCATCCCTCATCGAGGTCGAGATGCGCCCACAGATTCAAGGAGGAGGATGGACTTCCCTGCATGAGGTTAGAGGCTTGTGAGGGCAAGGGCCAAAGTTTTCACTCTGCCAACCAATGCATGTGAATATGTAGCTGCAATATGGGAAAACGTGCATGTGCCAAAGGGAAGTCCCCCACACCTTGCATTGTGGTGCACATGCCTGAGAGTGGCCCAATCTTCTCCTCGAGTGGAGCACGTAATCCACAAAAATACTCACCCGGCCATGCTACTTATTGACGGGCTTTGATGGACCAAGCATGAGCCCTGAATGTATGACAGTAGGTCATGGGGTTTGTTGGGTCGGTTTGATGCGGAGTAGACCACTGTGGAGTGCCTTGGATCAATTTTCTACCCTTAGGCACCTATTCCCCTTTAATGATTTTTAAATGTGCTCAAATTACATTGTTGATAAAGGAAGTTGAAAAATAATTGTGTATTTTTGGAAAAATATTTATATGAAAAAGTGGTAGAATTAGATCAATTTGGAAATGACTAGAAGGACAAACCCTTGTGAGCATGGCACAAGTGAGGCACAAGTGGCCAATGGGCCTCACATAGGAGACACAGCCCACAACAGGGCCCACATAGGATTACCCTCCTTGTTTCCTAGTTGTTGAGTGCTCAATTCCCTTGCATTTGGAGCACTACTTCCTCATGTTTTGCCCACCTAGAGACTGAGGTTCTAGCTGAATTTTCCCACTTCTTCTCGGCCCTTTCCAAAGACCTTTGAGTGGATTAGGAGTTCCTCTTCTTGGTGTTTCCCACTGTTGGAGCAAGGAGAGCCGTCGATTGTAGCACCATCTGAATGAGTGATTCAGATGGGGTGTTGAAAAGTCCCTTCGAGGTAGTCTTAGTCCCTTGAGATAATCTTAGTGCACCTTGAGTGATCCAGATGGCTCTATTGACTTGTAGTCATGTGTTTATGTCGTAATGTAAGTGAGATTACAATTCAGTCCATATATTGATGTTGTAGTTGTATTTTGGCATCAACTCTTTGCAGTACTTGTACTGAAATTTTGTATTGAGCACATTATCATGTGTATTGCAATCTCCTTTTTGTCAGTTAATGGAAAAGGTGTTGTGGACATGCTTGTTTGATAGTCTGGGCGTTATTTCAGTTTTATTCAATTTTATTTTGTGGCTCTTGTCTTGTGGTATTGCCGTAATTTCTTGTAATAGGAGGCCATTGTAAGTAGTCTTCTCAGTCTTCGAGATAAAAAGGAATTTCGAAATACCATTTCTGGAAGAGCTAACATTAAGGCTACATCATAAGAAACATACGTAAGGTGCAGTGTTCTGCCCCTTATCTTTCTCACTTCTTCAACAGATTGCTCGCACATATGAAGCATTGTGAACGTGTATTGAGAGAAATCAGAAGAGGTAAGAGAGTGAAAGCATTTTCCATATTTAATATGAACTGGATAGGATTTGACAAGCGGATGAGGGTGGGGAGCGGGAGGAGGATTGGCATCATGGTTTTGGAATGGGAGTGCAATCCTAATTACATGGTTCCTGCTGACTAAGTTGTCAATCTTGATTACAATACGTGGGTTTGATCTCTGTCTTTAGTAGGTAAGCTAGGCTTGAACTTAAGAGCTGAAGGTTGAGAAATAAAAGCACCTGCTGATTTGCACTATGGGCTTGAACCCAGGTGTGATTGTATCTTGACCATACTCGTAGGAATTGTCATGATCATGCAAATGAAGATGCATTCTCCTACATCATGGAAGTAGAACAATTATTGCAATCTGTTCTGATCTCCAAATATCAAAACCATAGAATCAAACAGTGCATCAGTCATCTTCTTTGAGGTCATCTCAACAACATAAACAGTGCATCAGTCATCTTCTTTGAGGTCATCTCAACAACATAAACAGTGCATCAGTCATCTTCTTTGAGGTCATCTCAACAACATAATTATCTAAGAGAATGAATTTGTTAAGCTTTGAATCTCAACAGTAATTTCATCTCCATAAGATATGAGACTATGGTGCTCCCTATGTTTTATATGTCCAATGTAATGGATGAGAAGTGCTGAGACACAATGTCTATAAGGCTGGTATCAATGTCAAGGGTTAGATATGGCAAAGGTTGAAGGTTACTTGGTTAAAATAATGGTTAAAACAGGGAGAATGAGAAGCATTATTTCCCAAAATGCAGCTAACATGCACAGGGCACTGAAGCATATTAGGAGATTAACAGTTGAAGAGACATTCTTTGACAAATTCTAGAGACTAATGGTTAGAGGGGAGGTTAGAGAAGGAGGTATGCATTATGGAATGTACACTTATGAAGCCGTTTCTCAGGTGTACTTCCCTGGGATTTCTTTCGAGAATGGTGGGGGATCATCGAGGAAATTTACTAAAGATTTTCGTAACATTCTAGGACTGAGGCCATTTTTGTAGGTATATCTGCAACCTCGATCACTCTCAATTCCAACTTAGCTTATGTGAAAGAGCTAATGTTTTAGGTGCATTAAATGTACAGTAATACTTACAAATTTTGGCTGTATTCTAAGGGAGATTGAAAGGAGATCTTGTGGTGGATGAATGTTTGGACTCAGTGAGCGAGGAACACATAGCTTGACATGTGTGCATGGTGAACATGCAAGAAGTAAATGATTCTCATGGGGTTGTTTGGATTATTTTGTTAGATTTTACTGGTATCAGGTGTGGATAATGGCATAGCTTGTCTTTGCTTTTGGATTTGGTCTATGGCACCCTTTTGATGTTTTTGGGACATCCCTCATTCCAATTCAGCAACATATGGGGGGCTTCAGTTGTTTCATGGAGAGAACCAGTGTTGGTGTATTAAGGGCTTCAGGATCTCCTGTAATGGGTTTTCCATCTGACCCCTTCCTAGCATCATGGGTGTGGGCTAAGTGAGGCATACAGACCATCCCTTCGCAACGGTATAAACTGGAAATGACTTGGAAGTCCTTTATAGACTTGTACTACGTTGAGCCGTTAGCTCCTCTCCTGCATAGAAAATTTTTAGCCGATAACCTATATTGGGAGTGTTGTTTAGTCTCAAGACATCCATTCTTGTGTGGGAAAAGCCTTAGCAGATGGGGACACAAGAGATTGGAGTTGGATAGCAGACCTTGGGAAAGATATTGGGACTTGGATAGAACACTGAGACCTTGGGCCAAGGCTGATGTGGTCAAACAACCAGGATCGTGACGGGACATGGGAAAAATAGCATATGGGTATTCTGGGCTGGGAAAATTTAGCAGTTGGTATTAGAGTCTGGTTTGATGACCATGGCTAGTGGTGCCTCAGCTGGGTTTCGGGAACTGTCCCACAACTTGAGGAGCAGTTGGAGCAAGTGATGACCCAAGGTGTCCAAGATGGTGGGATGGTGTAGAGCATCATTGCCTTGGAGGCTTGGATATATGTTGGGGGAAAGTTGTGGCGTTTGTGAAGTGCATGCGCAGGGCTTGTGGACCATTAAAAGTCCTTTGTTATCCAAGTCCTAGGACCTATGTTTCGTTTATTTGTATGGGCAGTTTGTCCTCAACATTATATTTTTTTAATAATATATAAGACTGAGAGGTGGGTGATGTTGAGACCTTATGGAACTTTTTCCTCTCATGCCTTTCATCTCTCTCTTTCTCATCTCTCTTTTTTCGTCTCTTTTCTCTCTCTAGATTCTTTGACATGGTATCAAAGCATGACATTAGTTTGTCTCAAAGAAAATATGTAACTGTTATGTTGACAAATTGGAATTTTGGATGCTAGACCAATGGATAGGCCTATGCATTCAAATATATAATTATCGCCTGATTAGAGGGAGTTGTTTGAGGATCCAAAAAGATGCAGAAGACTCGTAGGCAGGTTGATTTATCTGACCATCACCAAGCCTGATATTGCCTTCGTATGTAGGTGTTGTGAATTGATTTATGCATGCTCCAAGGATTCCTCACTAGGATGTTGTTTGTAGAATTTTAAGGTATCTGAAGTGAGCCCCAGGGCGAGGTTTGATTGACAAGCCAAATAATCATTTAGCCATTGAAAGTTACTCAAATGCCGATTTAGTAGGTTCGTCATTTGACAGGCAGTCTACCATGGGTTATTGTATATTTATTGGTGGAAACTTGGTAATTTGGAGAAGCAAAACGTTGTGGCTAGATCTAGTGCAGAGATTGAATATAGAGCAATTGCACATACTACATGTGTATTGATCTAGCTGAAAACATTGATATAGGAAATAGGGTTTACAGTTGCTGAACTTATGAAGATGTATTACAATAATAAAACTGCCAACTATGTAGCTAGTATTCTAGTTGTGAAAGGATGAAGCATATTGAAGTAGACTATCGTTTTATTCGTGAGAAAGTTGTTAGTAAGCAGATGTTTACTCCATATATGAAATTGTAATGGGCAATATTTATGCTTCATCTTCAAGGGGACAGTCTACTTGAGTGAAAGCTGGGAAATGCGACATTTATGCTCCAGCTTGAGGGGCAGCGTTAAAAGTCTTGTGTTATCAAAGTCCTAGGACCTAAGTGTCCTAAGTTTATTTGTATGGGCAGTTTTATTCTTCTCCTTTTTTTTTAATAATATATACAAGATTGAGAGGAGAGGATACCATGAGGTCTCAACAACCCTCACACACCTCTCAATCTCATGCCACCCTCTCCTCTCATCTTTCATCTCTCCCGCTCTCTCTCCCTCTCTTTATTTCTCTCTCTCATTTTCTTATATCTTTTCTCTCTCTAGATTCTTTGACATGGACAACCTCAAGGCCTTCACAAGCTCCTTAAAGGCAAGTCTTGTGGATATGTAAAAAAAAGTGGCCCTTGTCAAGAAGGCCTTATGCAATGCCAAGGGTGGTCTGGATCCTTAAAGCATGAGAGTGTTAGAGCCTAAGACCCTGAGGAATTTGATAACTTCTTATGGGACCTGGAGCAGTACTTAGAGGTTGCTCATGCTTATGGAGAATGCTTGGTTGGCATTTGTGCCATGTACCGGTACGAAACTCTAGTGGAAAATGTATGTTAGGACCCTTTAAGGCCCAATGTTGAAAAAGTTGCCCGACCGCCTAGGAGGCTTTCTGGAGAAAACGCTTAGGCGTTCTTAAGGTGGTCACTGTTAGGCACTAGAACTTGGCGCCCGCCTAGGAGGTCGGGTGGTCGATTAGGCGGTCGAAAAGGCGGTAAAAGGCACCCCCGCCTAGGCAGCCTGCAGGAGTATGGCGGAAACGTTTTTCGAGAGGGGACAAAAAAGGTCATTTTACCCCTTTAAAAGGGGGGATAAGGGTTTGGGGGCTCATTCTTGCCGCCGAAAGCGATTTTAGTTAAACTTTAGAGTGAGAAACAACTTGAAAAAAATTAAATTTGAAGATTTTTTGAGAGATTGAAATTTTTTTGAAATCCTCAAATGGTCACGATATTAAAGGATATTCAACCCCAATCTTTTTGAGGCTTATAGGGGTTGTAAAAAAGGATATTTGGGATCCCAAACATTTTGGTTTGGCCTGAAATCGAGTCTACTTCAAGAAGGTTGGTATATTTTAATAGTGTTCATTAGTAATTGTATTTTTTTCCCTTAATGTCTATTGTCTAATGAAGTTATTTTTTTCTATTTGTATTTTTTTTATATTTTTTGATATATATTTTGAGTAATGATCCTATAGGACCCTCCGCCACCCATGTGTGTAGGACCCCAAAGGATCGCCATTAAATTTGGCACAGATGTCTAGAAAAGTTATCACATGGGTGTGAGACTTGACATTTCTATAGATTCATGCCAAATTTAATGGTGATCCTTTGGGGTCCTACACACATGGGTGGGGGAGGGTCCTATAGGATCATTTCTCATATTTTATATGTTATTGTCTATTTGGATTATTATTTTATTAGTTAGTTTAATAATTGCTTAATTCTTAATTGCTTATTAAATAATTGTATGTGAAATGTGTTTTCTCGTTGTATGATTCATAAAACATAATTATTTTATTAGTTAGTTTAATATTTCTTAATGCTTATTACATAAGCGCATGTGTGATATTCTTTTTCGATTTTGTGTTATATCATTGCAATTTTGATGTGTATGTTTTACCTAGATTTATTTTTTGGCTTCATAAGAAGCCAATACATTAAAAGGTCAATGGCACTTCCCATTTGTAATAAGAAGCCAATACATACAAAAATTACTTATTAAATAATAAAATAGAAAATTTTATATATAATAAAATTGGGGGAGATGTGGGCGATCCAATTTTTTTTAAAAACAATCATTGGCTTTTTTTGGGTCTGGGCCCCCGCCTTAGCACCTAGGCTGCCCAGCTCCCGCACCGCCTAGGCAGCTGCCTCTGACTTATCGAACATTGTTAAGGCCTAAGGTGAGCACTTGAGAGGCATTAAACCAAGAGCTGAAGGATCAGTTCTTGCTGGGGAATGCAACTTGGATGGTTTGTAAAAGCTTTGACTAATGGGCTTGATGAGGTAGTACTTGAAGAAATTCGTGTCTAATATTGGACATCCGTTGGATATCAAGGCCCCTGACTGAAGAGGAATGAGTCTTCAATTTTGTGACTAGGATGTAGAGTTGGGTCTAGGTTGAGCTTAAGAGGCAAGGTGCGCGATAGTTGCCTGCTGCTATGGCGGCAATTGAGGCCCTATCAAACTACTACTGTTGTTGTGAGGTGGAGTTGACCTGCAGATCGGGCTTCAAGTCTATCACTGAGAGAACTTTGGCGCCCTAAAATGGGGCTAGATTTGAGAAGGGGGCAGTGGAAGAGGGGCACCTCAGAAAATATATCAGGCTTTTGTAAGTATAACCATTGGGCTAGAGACTGCTCACAAAAGCAGCCTTTGAATGCAGTTAAGGTAGTTGAGGGAGAGGAGGCCGTAATGCAATCGTGCTCCTTGGAAATATTGAATGTACTACAGCTAGTCGAGACATTTGTGTGGGCTTTGGAGGAGCCTAGGCCAAAGATTGTGGAGGCAATGGTAAAGAAGGCCGTAGTAAAAGGCTACTTAGCATCAAGACGGAAGAATCAAGTGAGGACTTTGGTGGGATCATTATGAGGAGGTCATCGATGGTGAGGATGGCAGCTCAGCATGGGGGGCTGTTCCATGTATCTTTGTTTAGTGAGGCATGTGATGCGAGGAGACACCCACCAAGTCCTAGTATGATAACGAACTGGAGATTGAACTGCCAGCATGACTATCTTGGGCATCACACAACCTGTGGTATGGCTAGAGTTAGTCCTTCCTCTTGAACGTTGTTTGTGGTAGCAAGAGGCATGGTGGAATCAGTAGATCTCCTACAGAACAACTGTCTGAAGAGGATGTTAGAGTTAGGGTAGGGGATTCTTGTGAAACTCCCTGCTTGATGTCATGCGTGTGGGCTAAGTGAGGTGCGTGGAACCTCCCATGGCAACATTACAAATTGGAAATATCCTGCATTTCATGTATGAACTTGTGCAAGCTTGGGGCATTTAGCTACCACTACTGGCAAAAAAAAGTTCTGGAGTTGACAATACCTATATGAGGAATTCCGTCCGGTCTTTAAGACATCCCATCCTTGTATGTGTGATCCTTTGGCAGATAGGTGCATGTGAGACCGGAGTTCGTTGGCAGCAAAGACCCTTGATGAGAGACCTTGGGCAAGATGTTTCAGATGGATAATTGAAGGTTGGACGATGGATCACTGAGACATTGGGCATGAGGCCTATATGGTCAAACAACCAAACAGAACCAGATGGGACATGGGCAGCATATCATGTGGGCTTTCTTGGTATGACCCATATGCAAGAGGCATGGCTGGCCGTACACCTAGGTTGGATTTGTAGATTAGTGATGGTCAAGTGTTTGTTCAAATTATGTAACTCCCCTTGTCATAGGCCATGTGAATGTGAGAGTGATTGCACATGAAATGGGTTTGTTTGGCCATTGGTGGCTTTATGACGCCAATGCATGTTTGAATGGGCATGCATGGTTAGTGATGACTCGTATAGCAAGCTGCAACCTTCAGTGACCCCCCTTAGTATGAGCTGGTGTGCAGCCATAAATGGAGAGGCCTGATCATGTAACTGCTAGGCTGGTGGTGTGCAGTCATGGTGGGTACTGTTCTTCATCATTCAAAAAGTCGGTAGCCTGCTTAGGCGGCTGGGAGGCCTCACCTTCCGCACTGGGCCTATGTGGCCTAATGTGGGACGGTGACCTTGGGCAGCTGTCTAGTCGCATAGGGCACTGCCTGGGGGGGTTGCCAACCCTTGGGCACCCGCCCAGAGCCCTTTTCGTGAGGGAAAAAATAGCCCTTGTCGAAAGGGGAAAAAATGTAATTTTCCCCCCTTTAAAAGGGGGAAAAAATAGCATTTGGAGGGCATTACCCTCCTCCCCAAAAAAAATAAATAAATAAATAAATAAAATAATAGAGAACTCTATTTGTTTGCTAAAAACGACTTTTTTATCTCAAAGTAAAATTTTTTTAAGGATCGAATTCGTATTAAAAGTTCAAGAAATCAAAAGGAATTCGACCTAGAACTTGCTAGGGATTAAAGTGGTTGTAAAAGAGTTTTTGGCAACATAAAGTGATCCATTCAGGCCTACTTCGATTGGTTCTTGAAAGGTTAGTAAATTTAGTTGTTTATGTTAAGGGTTTCGTATTTTTTTAAAGTATTGCCATGTTATGCTTTTTTATCATTCTCTTGTGTTTATTTTTGAAGTTTGGCCTTATATTTATGATGAAACTTTATGAGTGTTTATTTCATTTTATTTTTATTTTTAAATTTTTATTTATTTTTATTTTAAGGGTTTGCCATTTTTGTGATTATAAAATATTTTGACTTTGTATTTATATTGCAAATTTAAAATTAGTACTCTATATTTGGCCATGTTTCTAATTTTTAATGCAAAAATAAAGATTTACAATATATTTCCTCCCCTCCTCCCACCCCTTGCCCCCTTTGACATGGTGGGCGGCGGCTGCCCCCATCTTCTTGAACATTGCTGGTCTTAATGGCCAATGTAGTCGTCAAGTGTGTGGATGCATGTGGAACTGTATAAATCCTTGCCCAGACCATTGAGGAGCACCTATGGCTTTGTAGATAGTCTGGGATGAGGTTGGTGTAGCCCGGAAAGCTATTTATGCGTCCTTTGCATTGGAAAGCTAGTTAACCACTTGCGGTTCCAGTGTTCCACTAATTGGGAGGTATGAGTGGAGATTGGCATAATGGAAGTTCTAGTACTCATTATCCTTCCTTTGGATGTAACTCTCTTACTCCATATGTTTTGGTAACGAAAGGAAATTTGGGTGAAACCCTCCTTGGTAAATATATTGCATGGCATCTTTGTGTAATGCTCAGAAGTAGTGCATGTTCTCGGTTCAAACACATTCCACATATTATTCTTTTGCATCCTAATTCCTACTAGAATACCTTTTTTTTATACTTTTGTGCTAGAACATTTCCTTTTCCCTCTCTTTTGTAGGAAGACATTTTGTGTGTACAATGCTGTTTTTGACCTCCGATGCTACTTTTGTTCTTTAATATTTTGTACATATTTGTTAACTGTATCATCATTCTGTTTGCAAGATCCAATGTTTTCCCTGACCTTAAGCTCAAGTCTGAAAATTGTAATTTGCAGATAAGAGGACTTTACAAAGGTGCTACATCATCTTTTATTGGAGTTTCATTTGAGAGTTCCCTGAGTTTCGGCTTTTATTCTCAGGCAAAAGCAGCATTGCAGGTTTCCCTCATGCATCTTACAAATTGATTACATGCCAACGTGATCTCACCAACCCTCACGACCTAACCCTTTTTAATACACTCGTCACAAATTCTGTATCTTGATATGTTCCTTTAAACCCCAATAGTGTTATTTTTTTATTGGAATTAGATGTTATTCATTACTTCTGGGTTTATAAGTTGTTGTTGTCTTGTAAAGGGCGAATGGGATAGTGAAACCCCACGCCTTCAAACGATTTTTCCTTCAGGAGCTTTTGCCGGAGCCATAATCAGTTGCATACTTTGTCCTGCTGAGTTGATCAAAGTAAGTGAAATTGAGATCCCAAGTTGGGGCCCCAACAGATTACTAGTTAATCCAAATATAACATTCAGCGTTTTCAGTGTAGGCTGCAAGTTCAAGGGGTGGAACCCATTGCTTCTCAGAAATGCCAAATAAGATACAGTGGTCCTCTTGATTGTGCTACTGAAACAATCAAGCACGAAGGGGTGAGTGAATAATGGATCAATAATTTATGTTTTTTGGTATTTTGGATTGAAATTTATTGTTAAATTGACAAAACACGTTTAAGCCAATTGTATGATGCAACATCAGGTAAAGGGTTTGTTTCGTGGTGGTCTTGTAACCCTCTTAAGAGAAGCGATTGGCAATGCTGTCTTCTTTAGCACTTATGAATACAGTCGCTTCTACATGCATTCTCAAGCAAAGTCTGCTTTGTCGAGCAGGAGCCAAGCCCAAGATTTGGTTCTTGATGTAGGAATTGGCATTATCAGTGGCGGGCTTGCCGGTATGTCTGTAAGTACCAAAGAATAATGAAGAATTCTCCAATTATTGGAAATCTTGTGAAAATGGTTTTGAATGTTGTAAGAAAGATGTTTTTCTGGAGGGTTTGTATGATATGCTATCATTTGGGTTTTCCTACTCTTTCGTAGTGCTACTAACTGTCATATGTCAACAATGGATGATTGGGGTGTCATTCCTGCCATCACATTTGTAGAAGATTAAATCGAAAAAACCGTAGGTAAAGAATGACTTTGTCCTTCCATCTTGAACTCCATTTTTACTGTCTTTGCAGTTTTGGTCTGTTGTCTTGCCTTTGGATGTGGCAAAAACTATTATTCAGACTGATAAGAAAGCTAGCCGGAATCCATTTGACACATTGAGCTTGGTAAACGATTACCACATTTCAATTTTGTTGCTTTGTATGTACCATAAATATGTGTATTATGTAATTTGAAGTGGTTTATACATGGATTGGTTACAGGTGTACAAGAGAGTTGGTATAAGAGGATGTTATGCTGGCCTGGGACCAACATTGACGAGGGCTTTCCCTGCAAATGCGGCTGCTATTGTTGTTTGGGAACTTACGGCCAAGGCTCTCGGGATCAGGCCCTCTAGCAACTGATATTGTGCCCTTTTGTTTATCAAAAGAAAAAAATATTTGTGGCAATTTTGATGGTCTTCTATTTCCTATGGTGCCATGTTACCCTATTGATGGTGTATCTTTATCTTATGACATGTGTGAGAGAGAGTAATTGTAATGAGAGAGGGTAGAATAAGGAAGCATTTGGGTGCCATGTGGCATTTGGTCTCTATAGGGTGCATAAGAGAGGGGAGGAAGCATTTGGGAGGCATATGGCATTTGATCTTGAGAGAGAGAGAGTACTTGGAATAAGGTGGCATATGGCGTTTGATCTCTAGAAAGTTAACCTTTTGTAGCTGGTGTCACCTTCGTGAAAGTAATTTCTATTCCAATGCTATACCGTTAAAAATAAAAAAAGAGAAAATTACAAAAAAAAAACATTCTTAAATGAACTATTTATGCAACTTACCCTCATTATAAAATTTCTCACTTTTTTCCCTCCAAACTACCTTTCTTCACAAAAACTGCTCAACCCAAAAGTAGCATGAAATAAGATTAAAAGTACCTTTGTTTCTTTTCACAAGGTCTGCTCTCTCCTGTTTTCCACAGTAAAGATGTGTTTCGACAGCCCCAATATGTGCTCCAACAGTATTTTGTTTGACCCACAGCGCTCTGACATTTTGATAACTCGCTCTGGCAATGCAACTACACGCTTCGACAATCTGCTCCGATAATGAAGCTTCTGGAGCTACAGTGCTTTAGAAATGGAGGACTGCGTTTCGACTGTTCGAATGCACGCTCTGGTAGTCACAATGTATGCTCCGATAGTGCTTTGTTTGACCCACAACGTCTTGACATACTGAGAACTGGCTTCGACAGCTTGAATGGACGTTCCAACAGTCCCAATGTGTACTCTGATAATCATTTGTCTGATCCAGAACATTCCAGCATTTTGAGAATGCATTTCAGTAATGAAAATATGCGTTTCGACAATATAACATTGCCGTAACGTGAAAATACACGTTTCGACAATGTAATACCACGTTACGACAGTGCTTCTTAACATTCTACTCCGAGAGTAGTATATTGCCCTTCGGCACTACTTTATTTGAGATTTGCAAATTGATTTGATTTGTACGGAATCGGTATTTTGTTTTTTATTTTGGTAGGTTTTTGTAAAAAAAAGTTATTCAGAAAAAAACAAAATGCGAGAAAAAATTGGCTCAGAGTTTGTTCATTTTAAGTGTTTTTTTTTTTGTAACTTTTTTATAAAAAAATATTTTCTATTCCAATAACATCAATGGCATTCTTTTCTTATATGACATTGAAGTATGGTTCCTTGAGAGTGGAGAAAACGGTGGAGCAATCATCAAAGAGATTACAGCTGCCATCCTCCAATTATAGGACAACTACGCTTTCACATGCGTCATATCGATGCTACTTTACCTCATCTTCACGTGAACAAATCCATCCAAGGCATTTTCAAAATTAGATGTGACATTTTGTCTTTTTCAAACGATGTGACATTTACCAAATTCTCCTTTTTCATTTTTATCTCAGAAAAATATTAATAAATTATGAAATTATAAAAAGATGGAGCCAAGGCTCGGACCACTAAAATTAGAGCCTCGCCTAGAGGAAGTTGTTTTCGTTACCCAAACATAAATGGACAGAAAAAAAAATAGTGCTTTTTATAATATATTTTTCGATCGTTAATTTTTAAAATTTTTAAGTTTTTATAATTTTGTTCGATCTATATTATTTTTAAAATTTTTAAATTTTTATAGTTTTGTTCGATCTATATTATTTTTAAATCTTTAAATTTTTATAATTAAATATAAAAATATATTTAAAACTATTATCAAAATTTTTAAAACCATAATTCCCGATACCATTTGGAAGTGAATTTTAATTTGATTGTTTAAATCCTCGACTCCGTACAAACCGCACCCTAATTAAAATGGTCAACTTATCTTGTTTAAAACCAATACCCTTATTAAAATTGTCAAATTATCTTGTTTAAAATCAATATTATTGTTTTTATTTTATTTAATAGGCTTGCCTGAATTGAACTGTTAAAATACCTCTCCAAGGGCTCACAATTTAAAGAGAGGGACTTTTTGAGTTGATACCGTGTATTTTAATTATCTGATAGTTGTGGGAATTTGAGTATTTTGTCATTTGGTTTGAATAATTACTTAGCTTGCAAGGGTTCTCAATCCTTCAAACATGAGCAATTTGGCTAATTTTTACTATATTTTTTAAAAAAACGCTCGTGTAAAATTATCTTTAAAATGTAGCTCTCTTAAAATTAAAACAAAAATAATATGATTATCTTAACAACTCTATAAAATAATTTCACCAGTTAATTGATATTTTCTTAAATTAAAGAAAATAATTTGCTTATATTAGTAATTTTATAAAGTATTTGACAAGCTATTTGATATTTTTTCATCTACCAGCCAGGCCGTTCTTGCATTGTATTTTTACATAGATATTTAGTTCAATTGTTGAATACATCAGCTGTAACTACTAAATTAAACTTTTGTAGTCCCAAATGCCCTTGGTCGCTGAGCAGTCTCACTCGGATTTAAAACCCCAAAATGGGCTGCGGATTGCCATCCGTATGATGGAAGTGAAATTCGTTGAGGAGAATTTTGTAAAATATCTAAAATACGATAAAAAGCACTATTAAGAGGATCTAGCCCATTAGTTTCAGATCAATGAATTTAACCATTCGTTCCAGATCAATTATACTATCCAGGTTGTCGTTATCATCTTTAAAGCCTTCAGGTCAATGAACCTATCCAAATAATGGGGCATCATCATCATTAAAGCCTCTCAATCTATCCAGATATTTTTAAGTACAGTTTATACAAGGCAGCAACCTTGATTATAGAAGTAAAATTGCGTACATTTCCAATTGGACAAGATAGATTTGACATCTAAAACAATAATCACCTCTTAAAATAGAGTATTACGCCTATATCATCTCAGTAAAATAACAGTAAAAATTACTCGAATCTTGCAAGTAAAGTTGTCCTCTACCCTCAACAAAACGAACAGTGTACATTTACTCAATATCCACAAGTCGAAATCTTCTTTACACTTTCCTTTCTTCAATGCTGGATACAACATTGCTGCTTAGAAGTAAAATCGGACATAGAAAAACAACTATAAATGCATGAAAATTAGCAAATTCCTACTGGTGAAATTCTCAAACACTAAAATTCTAACTTTAATAATTATAGGCACATATATGAAGAGTTCAGTACGACCTACGAACATCTTCAAATCCTACTAACATCTTCAGATCTTTTCCTGTTGCATCTTTATAAATTCTACTTCTTTCCTTTTTTTCATGGAGTCGAAAAAATACTTCTCATAAAATACATTCAAAAAATTCTCCCAAATAGTTATTAATTCCTATCCTCTATCCTTTTTCCAGGCCGCTTTATTGAGCTCCACCGGTGCTCATCTTCTCTTTCAAGCCTGGAGATACCCAGCCAACTTTATGCTCGTCCGTACAATTTAAAACTTTAAAGTATCTTTTCTTGGAGATGAGCTTGGATCCATAATTTTGGAGGTGTCATGTTAATGCATCTCAATAGATAACAATTTTTCAACCTTCAATAGGAAAACATTACTCACGATCCCATTTAGGTTTTTCGTTGGCTTAGGATATAAAGCAAAAACACATTTTGAATATTTGGATCTAAAATCCCACCGTAGATTCATTTACTCGTAGTTTAAAAAATAGTGATCATTTGATACGATATGGAACAACTAAATGAATTAAACCATTCCGTATTCATTTAAAGAAATATTTACTTTTCCATACTGCTAAATTTTGGATTGAAAATCTGATTTATACTACTTGAACCGTTCATTTTAATTCTGCATCTCAGGATTGAGGGATGGAGTGTTGCAACCCACCCCTTTTCCCGTAGCTCACTTGATCTAAATTGAATGGCAGTTCGCCGGATGGAGACTTTCGCACAGTAAAAGTATAGACAGATTTCCCAAAATAAAATTTTTGTAGATGTCTCGGGATATAATCATTAAATTTTGTTTTTTTGTTTCTTTTTTTCTCCATTTTTTCTCTTAATCGGATGCAAGCAAACCTAAATAAAAAATAAAAAAAATAAAAAAGAAACAAAAACTAATCTCTACAAAGTAAAGAATATAAAGAAACCACTCTTAATAACCGATTAAAAAGTGAAACAGAACACTGAGGTCATGCGTCTCCATGAAAATTAATATTTACAACAACAGAGTGACAAATCCTGTTGCTCTTACACGTGCCCATATCTAAACTCTCACACAACTTAGTATCAGACTACACGTGCCCATTTCTAATGTTCACACGTGGGTGCCACAAGAAGCATGTCTCATGGCACATGCCCTTTTTAACATAGATATTATAGATGCAGGAAAAAGCCTGAATAAAAAAAAGAAGGAAAAAAAAGAAAAGAAAAAAAGAGTCGAAGCCTGTACAGAAGTTTCGAGTGCCTTCTCTCACACCGATCAGCGATGGCGGCTTCGGGTATCGCCACTGTAAAGCCTGCATGTCACATGTGAATTATGAGGGAGATCACACACAGAGGTGAAGAGAGTGAGAGAGGGGAGTTACCAGTCATAGACGGTTGGGGAGTTTGGCTGAGGCTTATCGAAGACCTCAGCACCGATGGTCTTGGTGGCAAGGTTGCTTCCGGGGTTGAAGACGCTCCTCCAAACGTTATCCTTCTTCGCCGAACCCGGCGTCATGGGCGTCCCCGGCGTCGGGGGAGTCCCCGGCATCGAAAGTGACCTCCCAAACTTACTGTTGCTCCCTTCTCCTTCTCCCCCTACATCTGCACCACCAATACAGTCATCAATTATGAAAGAATCAATAACTTGACTTAAGAATTTACAGAGAGAGAGAACCTTTCACGCTGAGGGCCTTGGTAGAGAGCTTCCTAAGTTTTCCCAACCCTTGATCAGGCTGGGGACCGGCCAGTACGTCGTCCCAAAGCTTCTCCAACAGCACCATTTCAATACTCTCTCTCTCTTCACACTCTCTCTCTCTCTCCCCCTTCTCTCAATATATAACTTGAAGAAAGGGAAATGTCACAAATGTTACCACCCAACAAAATACAGAATTACGTCTTAAATGAAGTGCATGGAGAGCGTATGGCGTATATATACGGTTGAGGACGTGGCGGATAAGGATGAAGGGGAACCGGTGGGACCCGACCCTTTAATTAATAATAATATCTTCTTACCTCAAACTTTTTCTCTCTAATCCAGCTTTCTCTCTCTAGAACCCGGCGCGCAGTGGCCATCCCTCGACACGTTGCTGTCTACGTATCGGGATTTCTGGGATCGCAGAGGATCGGGTGGGGCCCTCTTTTCCACCAAGTGACCTATTCTTCATCTTATGTAACGTGTCCTAAGACCCGCGCTCTTCCGAGCCGGGACCCGGTGGCTTGGTCTTCCTGGCGCATTCTTTTGCTTTCATTTTGGATCTCTTTTTCTTTATTAAGGGAAAGGAAAAAAAAACAAAAAACAGGGTAAAAGCTACAAATTCCACATCGATGACTAGGGTTTAAATAGGATGTTTGATTTGGATCAGAATCGCTTTTATTCAAATTGATTTAGGAGAGCCAATTGAATTCCCTCTTGCTCGTAAAATCGATCCAGAACGGTTAATCGGATATGAGACTTGAAGCGGTTTAACGAGCCTAATCGGTAAATCGGCCGTTCTAACTGGGTAAATCTTGAGGCGATCGAAAAATTGTTGTAAAAGTAAAAAAAATCTACTCAAATATGAAAAACATATAAATAATGATTAAAACAAAATACATTAAAATGAAATTGATCAAAACAATTTTTAATCTTTAGCATAATTTAAAGAATATTATAAAATATATTATAAATAAAATTCTTTATTTTTGATATTTTATATACATTTTTTTTTAAAAAAAATTTCTTTTAAAACACACATCGATCACCTAAACTGCCCCTTACACCGGAACCGGCCCCTAAGTGATGGTTATATCCCCCGGTTTCTCTAATGTGGATTGAGAACAACTAATTTTAGGTAGGAACCGGTCGCTTATAGGTCTATTAGGCAACTGCTGATATGGCTTGACTATCTAAATGGATTTTTAAATAGAAAATAAATGTGTATAGTACTATCCATAAATATAAAATAATACTAGTTGGAAAAGACCTTAGACAAAAATAAGGCACCATGCACCAATCGCTCAAATAGTGTACTCATTGCCTTGGCATTGTTGTACCGTCTAAAAATTCACTTGATGGACATTACAAGGAATCTATTTTAGACAGCCTCAAGGATTTGTCCTAAAATGTATTAGGAACATTGGTTTAAAAAACGGAAGGGTGTTTCGGATTGGGGCATCTCAAAAATCCATTCAGATAGGTAAATCGACGATCCGGATAAAAAATCGATCGAATCGATTGGATTAAGCTTTAAAAATATCTAAAAAAAATATTAAAATTCATTATAAATGTTGTTTTTTAATAATCCAATAAGAAATCGGGGTGCTACATTAATTTTCATTTTTTTCATCAATATGTGAATATTGAGTTTTTTTTCTCTATATGAACTTATTTTAACAAAAATACTTGTTGTATTTCTGACAAAATTAAGAAATGAGTTTTTTTGACAAAAAATATGAATTTATTATAACAAAAATAAGAAATGAGTTTTTTTGACAGAAATATATGTATTTTTTTTTATAAGAACTTTTTATTTTTTTGACAATAACTTTTTATTTTTTATTTTTTTGACAAAAACATTTTATTTTCTTGACAAGAAAAAGAATTGATGAGAACCTTTCATGTTTTTTATACGAAACTTTTTATTTTGTAGATAAAAAAAAAAAAATGACAAATTGCAAAATTGATAGAGACCTTTTTTTTTTTTTTTAGAAAAAGCCATTAAATTTTTTTATAAGAAAAAAATTTGACAAAAAATTTAATTTTTTTTATACGAAAATTTTTATTTTATTGATAAGAAAAAAATTTGACAAAAAGCGAAATTGATAAAAACCTTTATTTATTTTTTTACAAAAAACCTTTAATTTTTTTGATAAGAAAATAATTTGACAAAAAAAAAGAGGAAAAAAAAAAGTTCCTCAACACGACGAATCAAACCTGCGTCCGTCCACATAATGAGCGCACGCAATAACCGTGTCACACCCCAAGAATTTACAATATTGATATTCCTGAGATGTGACAGTCAAAACATATATACATCTCTTGATAGGACAAATTTACACTGACGAATTCTTACAAAGTAACAAAAAAAAAGCTTAGACACAACTACAATATCTTCCAAAGTTGCCCTTGACGAGTACTCAAAATGAAGCCGCAGTTATCCTGAAAAATGTTTACCATAGTTTGATGAGTTTGGCTACTCAGTAAGTGATCATCATAATCCTAAAAATAATCATGGTTGAAAGATATCAATATTTTCCAAAAGGAGATATATTAACAGAAATGCATCAACAGTTTCACTTTCAATAAATACATAAGTAAGTATAATTCGAATAATTGAAATGCATATAACACTTTAACGGTAGTGCATAATTCATAGGATTTCACAAAATACCCTACTGGCGTCCCAAGTAGGTCACCTATATACCCCATCAGCGTCCTGATGGGTCCACTTAATCCCTATCGACGTCCCAGATAAGTCCACTTAATCCCTGCAGGTCCACTTATACCTCACCGGCGTACCGGATGAGTCCACTTGATCCCTACCGGCGTCCCAGATAGGTCCACTTATACCTCACCGGCAAACCGGATGAGTCCACTTGCATACTTAAATTATTTCTAAATCTCTTTAAACATTCGAAAGCAGCAATATCATGTACTCAACATATCACTGAAATCATTAATATGAATTTCACTTAAACCATTAATAACAGTCACTCTCTATAACATTTCAAAAATAACCAATCAAATATTTTGGGCTCAAATTTAGAAAGGTAGCAGTTTGTAAAGGCATTCTAGCATAATTGCCAATTTAATATGTATAGAAAAACTCTTATAAAAATTTAAAAATACGGAATTATCACAATTTATGGGATATCAATCCACAAATAAACATTTCACAACAATACTATAATCAATTACAAAAATGTCAATTTTTTTAAATAATAAGGTAGTCTAAATATTTTACAAAGTCTAAATATTCAAAACAGTAGAAAGAAATATCACAATTTTACTAAAAGCAGAAATATCACATTTATTTCTAACAATAAACAAGAAAAATAAATAAATTTATTTTTCTAATTTACAGCATTCAAAATTTCTAACATAGATAAAATATCACAATTTTTATTAAAAAGATTATTTTTCAAGATAATGAGGTCACGTGTGCATAGAATTTATCGCGCCTAAAATTCATGATAATAAGCAGAAATAATTATTTCATTTCATTTTTAAAAAGAATGGATTATTTTTCGAGACAATGGGGTCACTTACACACAAAACTTATAAAATAAAGATCCTGGACAGAAATATCACTATTTATTAAAAACAGACTATTTTCAGGAAGACGATGTCACTTACACACAAAACTTATAAAATAAAGATCCTGGACGGAAATATCACTATTTATTAAAAACGGACTATTTTTCAAGAAGACGATGTCACTTACCTAAAATATTTGAGAGGGAGCTTCCGATAAAAATTCGGCTAGGGAGAGGAGCTCACTGTGTTTCGACCAGAAAGGGAAAGATTTCAAAAGTTTTCTAGGGTGGGAGTCCTCGCCTCTCGTATTTAAACTCTTACGACACCTTATTATAATATTTTATTAAGTGACACCTCATAAACGAGGTGTAACCGTTACAATACCCCTTATATGCTTAAAGCCCACGTCCACTTGACGTGGCAAGGCAAGAGCAAATAAAAGAAACTTAACCAAAAGATTTTGAAAACAGTGATGGTCCTTAAGGACCATCATGCTCATATAGACCATCACTTATTAAGAGTTTATTTTCTTCTTTTTTATTTTTATTTTTTATTTTTTATTTTTTTACTTTTTTTTTTTAAAATTTTAGAATTATTACAAACCGGTATAGCACTTGCAACTTATAGTTAATAAAACCGTTAACAAAATATATAATATATGAACGTTTTAAGGTATGACCTTTTCGCATAGTCCCACATCGAAGAGAGAGACGCAAATTTATGTGAATAAATAGTTCTTTGTACTCACCGATTACAGCGCATGTGAAGCAACGAGGTCACGCGAAGCGTGTGAATCGTGAGCTCAACTAGGGCCCGTGAAGCGTGTGGGGGTACCCAGTGGGCTCCCGGTCTCTTAATTTTGCCTCGAAATTCGAAATTCTCTGAAATTTATAAAAATACCCTTGACTGTAGAAGAATGGGCCTCAAAATTCGAAATTCTCTGAAATTTATAAAAATACCCTTGACTGTAGAAGAATGGGCGGGTCTTGACGTCGAAGAACTAGGCGATTTACTATGCAGAGAAATTTATAAAAATACCCTTGACTGTGGAAGAATGGGCAATCGCCGGTTCCCGACGTTACAGAAGAACCGACACGGGATGACCGATTCCCGATTCGAATAGGCCGATTCTGTGCCGACTCGGCGAGTTTTAATGAATAGTTTAATAAAATTATATTATCACTTGAATTTCAAATCAATAATGTTTATACATGTGTATACCCCAGAGTTTTTTTTATGTAGGTTTCAATTATTGACTTGTATGTAGATGATATACTCATATTGTAATACTTCGTGCAATGAGAACGTAAAAATCATTGTCTTTTGAATTTAATTTGAAAGACATGGAGCAAGCCGTTGTGATTGGAATCAAAATAGTGAGGAAAGAGACCCTGAGCCACCATATAGAAAATTGCTCAAAAGATTTGACTACTTTAACTATAAACTAGTTTTGACCCCTTATGATGCTCATTTAAACTTGGAAAGAACTGCAATTGTCCTTTTTCCTATTTAGACTATGCCAGAGTCATGGATGTTTGATTATGTAGTGTCCCGTGCTAAACCAGTTGCCTTTGATGTTGGTAAATTGAGTATATATATAAGAAACTTAAGTCAAGATCATTGGGATATGGTTTACAAGGCCTAAGATATCTTAAAGGAACCTTATATTATGACCTACATTATATGGGTGAACTAATGGTAGAAGTATACAATGATGCAATTTCGATTAAGAATTATGATGAATCCATGTCCATTTGTTGCTTCTAGGGATAATATTTTTTTACAGAAAAAAACCATTGATTTGGGGCATTGCATCCTCCCTGTAACTTCAATCTAAGAGATAGGCCACATTGCAATAGACTTTTTTCACAATGAATGGTCCTTCCTATTTTAGTTCAAACTTTCATCTCCTCGTAACAGAGCACCTAAATGCCAGAACTAAATCCCCCTCTCTCGACCCGGAGCACCTAAATGCCAGAACTAAATCCCCCTCTTTCGAACTTTTTCTTTCATTTGAGCTTAATAGACCTCGAGTGTTGGCTAAGATAGTAGCATCCTCTCATCTAAGGCTTCCAATTTTGAAAGTGTAACCATGCTCTTTCTTCCCTACACACACCAGCTAACACCCTACTCAGTCATCTAGGACAAACTTGACTTCTAGGTTTAAAAGCTAATTTGATGGTAGAACCAAATTTGACTTTATTTAAAGGTTCCTTATCTCTTTTGGGTTTATCTAACGTGGGGTTTGGATTTAGCTAAGGATTTCTTTGTAGGCTTGGGAAGGTTTGGAAATGTTTTCCTAGGTTATTTCTCCCATTCACTCTTGGCAACTCTCCTGATCAAGAAATCGTCTTGGATCTTGGACTTATAACTTTTATTGACGACGAGATGGTGTCATATTAGTTCTAGGGCCTAATCCAAATCCCTCGGTTTTAAAATATATGTAGAAATTTTGAAAGGAAAAAATTTATATAGAGCTGAGGCTCTAAACTATCAAATTAGATTGTACCTCAAAAATTTCACTAGAAGAGATTGTTTTGTTGTCCAAATATCCTCAAATTTATTATCTCGACATCAAGATGCTTGGACACGAGAAAAAAAGGATTTTAAGTAATGGAAATAGTGTATCTTGTAATGTATTTTTGGACCGTCAATTTTCAAGATTTTCAAGTTTTCATATATCTGCTTGATCTACACTATTTTTGAAAATTTAAAATTTATAATTAAAGTTAAAAATATATTTTAAGGCTATTGCAATGATTTTCAGTATTGAAACTACATTTCTTGATACTATTTGAAGGTACGCTTTATTTTAATTATTTAGAGCCTCGACTCTATACAAACCACACCCATTTTGAAAAGGGGAGAATTTTGGAAAAGGGACTATTATCGGGTTTTAGAAAGAAATTAATGGTTTTTTAAAAAAACCTAGCCTAAAATTTTGAAAGTCCAACTTAGGGTTGACCCAAGACGGTTTAAAACATGAAAATTAAAATTTGAAAATTTGAAAATTTGAAAACCTGAATTGTTTAAGAACTTTTAAAATAAATATTTTTAAAATTATTTTGCAAAGAAAGATTTTTGAAATTTTTGGATGCTTTTTTTTAAAATAAAAAATAAGAAATATTTTATGTAGGGACTTTTTATTTACTAAAAACCTAACTGGAGAGCCAAATTTTGGAAAACAAATTCCCCTTTGTGTTTTGGCATGCAGGGAGGCAGGTTAGTTAATGTTGCTAACCATGGTGGGGCTTTTGAGACTAGGAATCATCTTGTTCTCAAATCTCAAATCTCAATTCTCATTTGGCAATCCAAAGAGAAGTTTTTGAAGTCCTTGGAACAAATTGGCGTCTTAGAAGATACATGGTACTGTTCCTAGTGCTCAGGATCTCTTTATATTTCCAATTTCATAACCCCAATATTGATCCTTTGAACTTCAGATGGTTAAGGTCCTTTGGTTTTAGTTGCCCTTGATTTGCTTTACAGGCATGGTGCCGGTGTTTGACTGGGCATCTTCTAATTTGCTTAGGAGAATTTTGTATGCCGCTTTATATTCCTTTGAGGAGTAATGGTAGTTTTTTATTTGCTTGAGGATTTGGACACATTTTTTTTTTTTTTCTCATTACACGGGGCTCGTCTTAGATGTTCGTCCCTAGAGGCATAGTATTTTGTCTGTCTTTTTCCTTTTTTCCTCTTCGCCATCTTGAAAGCCTGTGAGGCATTTTTGTGACATGTCGCGTTAAAGATCGGGTTAGGATTCCCTTCGAACTTAGAATTTTTACACTCGGAATCACACTCAGTTTTCCTGGTCATACAATCTCTCGCTCGGGTGCTAAACTCTTGAGGTTTTCCTTTTACAGGCTAACCCAGATGCATGTTGTAGGATTAATTGGGGTTGTTAACATTTTTTATTAAGTGCCCCTAATTTAAGGGCGATAGAAAGGTTTGGGTTTAGAAGGTACCCTTCCACTATCTTGTTTGCAGCTCCAGGACCTCGTGGTTTCTACTAGTGTTTCGACCAGCATTCTAGAGACATTGAACGGATAGGAGGTCTGTGATCCCAGTGTGCTTGTGTTGCTTTTTAAAAGGGATACATCATTTAGTTATTGAGAGTGAATACATCACGCTCAATAACTAAATGATGTATGAATACATAACTTAGTTATTAAAAAGGATGAAAAATCATCATGTTCCCTTGGATTGTTGAGGAATTAACTCTTTTGTAAGCTCATCCTCAATGCTCAAGTCTTGGTGGGACTCTTGGATGAGGAAGGCAATGTTGTTAGCATTTGGATGCGTTATGGCATTTAGGGTAAATTAGATGAGGTCTCGGCCTCACCTTCTGCTCTTATTGTATTATTTTCTTCGGTGAAAGTTGTGGCTGTTAGGCTGGTGGAGGTGGATGTCCCTATTAATTCTTAAGATGGGATTATCCCCATCGATTCTTTGAATGGGACTGCCCTTATCGGTTCTTCTTCAATAATGGGGAATTATATCATGTCAAGCGGATTTTCACTGCCTTGGGGTGCCGCTATTAATGGAGAGACACCCTCAGACTTTTGAGGCTTCTTTTTATTTTGGTTTCATCCCACTTGAATCCGTCATCAATAGAGGTAATTTGAGAGGTTGACTTAATTGAACTTATGGGATTGGTTTCTTTTAATTTAGGTTTCTTATTTATTTAGATAGAGCTTATTATTTAGGATCTAAATTCATGAATAACTCATTTTTAGATTAGGATGGGCCTTGGGTCTACAAGTAGATAGAGATAAAGTTAAGTTTCAGGGATGTGCTTTTTCTATATAACGGTTATTTTATATTGAGAGAAATAAATTCAGAAAAATAAAGAAAAACATTATAGGGTTTTTATAAAGAGAGAAAATTATAAAGATATGCGAAGAGGATAGAGGCAAAATTTATTTAGAAGATCGGAGGGCTTAGATAAGAAATGCCTCCGAGCCCAATAGAATTTGGGGGCTCGTTAAGCGGGAATCAGCAGGGCTTACAACAAAAAGGTCAGGAATCCATCTCTAGGTGATGTATTAGCTTTATGGAAACCCAATTGTTTTCCCTAGAAAATTAATGAATTAGGGTTTTTACGTTTTTATTTATTATTTTTTAGGATATTGAAATTAGATATTATAGTTATTTTAGGTTTATGGTTATCGTTTAGGATATCCGTCTTTTTTTTTTGACATTTGAGGGGCGAATTTATAATATTTAATGCTAATTAGGATCCCATATGAAACAAATTATGATTTTGGGGTTGTTTTCTTTTATAAACATGTAACTATTGGACTTTGAGAGTGGATTTTGTAAGTCCACTAGCTGACCACTACAGTAAACGCTAATAGCCCATATTGAATCTGTGCCAATCTGATGACCATGACATCATTTTATGTTTGAATTTTAATTTTTTTTCTACAAATCCAAATCATTTGAAATTTTAGATGTGTATTCTTCTCACCAATTGCATCTAATAAAAAACAATAATAATAATTTACAAAAATAAAATTAACCAAAATACCGCCAAAACTTTTTGGGGGGTATTTTGGTCAATTTATTTCATGTAAAATATATATTTTTTATATTTTTTGTAGATTCGCCTATTTTTAAAGAATACAACTTAAAATTTCAAGTGATTTGGATTTATAGAAAAATTTAAAATTCAAATACTACTAAACATCTGTGATCGTCAGATCAACCCAGATTCAATCTGGGCAGTGGGCGTTTACTGTAACACTACGCCTATGGACGTACATGATATTTTCTCCTTTTTTATATATAAATATGTAACTATTTGACTAAAAAGAAAAAAAAAAGATATGAAAAATAAAAAGAGTTCATTTTGGATATTATGAAGAGATAATTTTGGATTGGACTCCCTTATAGACCCTGAGAGAGGGTATTGTCTCTAAACCCTTCATTCTTATCTTATATTTTTCTATTTTATTTAGCCTTTACCCTTCTTCCTACATCAAGTGGTATATGAGCCTTGAGATCCATGCACCATGATTCCATCACAAATATTTATGAATCTAATTATTAAGCATTTAGATCGATTGGATCAAATATGTGATAGACACAAAGATGAACTGGTAGAACATTTTGGTAAAGTAATGCAATAAGCGATACAAGATCTACTTATTGCAAGAACAAGAATATGACAAAGTAAATCTCAGTTTAAAGGATGTTGACAACAACCCATAAGTGCTACAAATTTCAACAATCGATCATGAAAAATAAAGATATGCTAGTTGTGGTATGTGAAATACCAATTTTTGAGCTTTAAGGAGAAATCAAGTTTCCATAGCTCTACTACAAGCTGGATATAAAATGTCTTATCAATTATTTCATCAAAGAAGACAAGGTACACAGGAAAATTGTGGGATTCTATCACTAATTATTGAAAAGGCCATCAAAGGATATAATAGATTTAATAAGATCGAGATCGAGTTTTGCCCAATCCCAAGAAAATGATGCAATTAGTGTTTTCAATATTTTTTTTAATATTTAAAAATTTTAAAATTTAGATTTTTGGACTATTTTAAGTTTCTAAATTTTTTGAATACTTGTATATTTTTTTAATTGTAGAGATTGGAAAATTGTTTCATGCGGGCTGGACTGCATTTGTACATATATTATCCAGAAAGTGTAAAGCATCCATCTTATAGATGATGCAAGTAGTGTTCCATCTAAAAACAATGGAAACTAACATTCCGAATGGTTCCTTACTAGAATTATTATTTTTAGTTTTTAAAATTTATTTATTTATTTGTATTCATGATCTATGTTGGAGATTACATAGCTTTAAAATTTGTCGTAAAATACATATCAAAAATAGATTTATTAAAAGAAAAACTTTGTATAGAGCCCAAGCTCTAAACAATCAAATTAGCGCCTACCTCAAAACTTTCATTAGAAGAGGTTGTTTTGATGCCCAAATATCATCAAATTGATCATCTCAACATCAAGATGCAAGGACATGAGAAAAAAATGGATTTCAAGTTTTGGAAATAGTGCATCTTGTAACACATTTTTTTACCATCAATTTTCAATATTTTCAAGTTTTCATAAACCTGCTCGATCTATGTTATTTTTTAAGATTTAAATTTTATAATTAAAGATTAAAATATATTTTAAGGCTATCACAAAAATTTTCAGTATTAAAACCATATTTCTCGACACTATTTGAAGGTGGGCTCTAATTTGATTGTTTAGAGCCTCGGCTCTATACAAACCGCACCCTTTATTAAGAGGCCCGCATTTCTACATATGAGGGATTGACCGCATTGAATCCGCGTCCGTAGAGATTTGATTGTCAAATTTGAAAATTTTAGTATTAATTATATGCTCTGCCCTCTTTTCAAAACCAAGAGAAAAAGGGGGAGGGATACTACTTATAACCTTGACCTGACCTTCTGCATTCTTATAGAAATCTAACCAGCTGGTATGGATTTTCTACATGAATATATGATAGATATCATGCAATGTCATGCTTATTGTTTTCTATTTGTGACAATTCATTTTGAATAGTTAGGGTTGTTGATTAATCTTTTTTTTTTCTTTTTTTTTTTACGTAATTCAATAAAAAAGATATGCCCCTACTTATTTTTTTAAATAGATTAAGAGTTAGCTTTTTTTGAAGATATTAATGGGGTGGTGTTGGTAGTGAGAATGAAAACCACAACATGGTAACTAGAGTGTGTGGTGCTAATTGATATCAATTATTAAAGAGACTTGATGATACAAAACATCCAAAGTTGTAATTGATGAACAATTAATTAATGTTAACTAGTAAAGAGACGCGATGATTCAAAACATCCAGATATGAACAATCACAAGCATCGAACCCCCACAACCCACGACATGAAAACGTACTCTCTTTATAAATGAGACTAAATTTCACTGCCAAAACACAGCCCTCTGTAGGCTATCTCACTGTTTTTTACTTATTCTCTCTGTCAATTAACTCTCCTACTCTAAGGTTTTGTTGTTTGTGTGCAATGAGCTGACAAAATAAATGTTAAGTCCTCTGCTTTTAGATATCCAAAGAAAACATTTGCCAGGAAAACGTTATACACATTGATTATTATCAATTCGGGGACAAATATTGTCTTATGATAGTTTATTGATGTCTAAAAATAGAAAGACCTCTTCGGAAAAAACCACCAAAAAAGCAAACAGATTTTTTATTGGCCCTTTTCACCCCCACCGAACCATTTCGAACATAAAATATGGTGATTATATATGAAATCCTATGTGTATTGCGGGATACGGTAAAATATACTTGTACGTGCATGTTTGATTTTAAATGGTTTTTTTTATTACATAATTTTAAATAGTTACTCCAAACGTATTATATGTATATGAATAGGAGGCCACAAATGCAATAAAAGAACAATATCATGCAAGGTTTAAAAAAAACAGATGGGTGACTCGAATTGGTCACACCCATATATGTGTCGGATTGAAGAAACGGCAGATTGGATCAGAGAATCGATGGAATCGGCAATCTTTGTCTCAATTTTTTTCAAAAAAATTAGTGTTCTTTAAGGTTCTAAACGTATTTATGAGTGATGCATTATGTGCTATTATTACTTTGTAAAAATAGGCGAATACTGAGACAATGTTATCATGTCTGGATGTCGGTATAATTACTGATTATAATATTGTATCCAAATAATTTTAAAATATTAGTAAACTCTTCCATATTAAAAGATTAAAAAAAATTATTATATGAAGTAAAATTAGTATTACATCAAAGTATTAAATATTTATTAATTCTCTTTACTCATCCAAAATTATCACAACCTAACTAACTATAATATTATATACTGAAATTGAAATTATTGGTTTATAAATTTATATTTTATAATTATTTTACTATACAAATAAAAAAAAATCTAAAATATCTTTTAGTACCATCTAATTTTTTAAAAAAATCTTATTTACAACTATAAGAAAAAATAATATATTGCATAATTTATAATACAAATAAATTAATAAATAAAATACAAGATTTGGCTAACAATGTATAATATTAATAATTATAATAAATATGATTAAAAAATATTAAAAATGTTTCCATAGCATATGATTAAAAATAAAAATAAAACCCCTAATAAATTTTAATGTAATTATATTCACATGATTATACTGACATAAGTTTGACAACTTATTAAGATAAATAAACAATAATAACTTGAATATTATTATACTAATTTTTGTAACTTAATTACATAGAATTTCGTTTTGTAATTATATATAATTAAAACTTAACTATATATACTTTTATTTTTATTTTTATAAAAAATTATTAATCTAAAAAGTAAATAAATTTTATTTGTAGACTAGAATAGTCCCACATCCAAGGATTTGGCTCAAAGAATCTAGTATTAAAGGGTGACCTCAAGCGTATGATTAAGAAATGGCGCATGTTGAGTAAGCATCTCATAAGAGCGGTATCCATCCAATTAATGGCATACCTTAAATCCAATTAAAGGCTGGTCTACCTCAAAAACTGCGATTAGTGGCCTACCTTAAAAACTGCGATTTATGGCCTACCTTAAATCCAATGGCTAAGGGTGGCCTACCTTAAAAACTGCGATTAATGGCCTACCTTAAATCCAATTAATGGCCGGCCTACCTTAAAAACTGCATTTTTATATATCATGAATCCATCCAATTATACATTTTTATATATCATGAATCCATCCAATTATGCATTTTTATATGTCATGAATCCATCCAATTATGCATTTTTTTATGTCATGAATCCATCCAATTATGCATTTTTTTATGTCATGAATCCATCCAATTATTTTTATATGACATGAATAAATCCAATTAGTTTTATATATCATGAATCCATCCAATTATGCATTTTTATATATCATGAATCCATCCAATTATGCATTTTTATATGTCATGAATCCATCCAATTATTTTATATGACATGAATCCATCCATATTTTTATATATCATGAATCCATCCAATTATGCATTTTTTATATGACATGAATCCATCCAATTCTTTTTATATATCATGAATCCATCCAATTATGCATTTTTATATATCATGAATCCATCCAATTATGCATTTTTATATGTCATGAATCCATCCAATTATTTTTATATGACATGAATCCATCCAATTATTTTTACATATCATGAATCCATCCAATTATGCATTTTTATATATCATGAATCCATCCAATTATTTTTATATAATCATGAATCCATCCAATTATTTTTATATATCATGAATCCATCCAATCATTTAATGGCATAAATCCAATTAATGGCCTACCTTAAAAACTGCATTTTTATATATCATGAATCCATCCAATTATTTTTATATATCATGAATCCATCCAATTAATGGCATAAATCCATCCAATTATTTTTATATATCATGAATTCATCCAATTAATGGCATAAATCCATCCACTTATTTTTATATATCATGAATCCATCCAATTATTTTTATATATCATGAATCCATCCAATTAATGGCATAATATATCATGAACCCATCCAATTATTTTTATATATCATGAATCCATCCAATTAATGGCATAAATCCATCCAATTATTTTTATATATCATGAATCCATCCAATTAATGGCATAAATCCATCCAATTATTTTTATATATCATGAATCCATCCAATTAATGGCATAAATCCATCCAATTATTTTTATATATCATGAATCCATCCAATTAATGGCATACCTTAAAAAGGGAAGAGGGAAGAACATATCATATTTTGCATTTTTATATATCATGAATCCAATTATTTTTATATATCATGAATCCATCTAATTAATGACATACCTTAAAAAGGGAAGAACATATCATATTTTGCATTTTTATATATCATGAATTCATCCAATTATTTTTATATATCATGAATCCATTCAATTATTTTTATATATGATGAATTCGTCCAATTATTTTTATATATCATGAATCCATCCAATTAATGGCATACCTTAAAAAGAGAAGAACATATCATATTTTGCATTTTTATATATCATGAATCCATCCAATTAATTTTCCAATTAATAGCATACCTCCAATTAATTTTCCAATTAATGGCATACCTTAAAAAGGGAAGAACATATCATATTATTTGGATGTAAAATTCTCTTAGGAAACGATAACCCGGTACATCATGAATCTTTTTATATATCATAAATTCATCCAATTAATGGCATACCTTAAAAGGGAAGAACATATCTGAATATATCTTATTATTTGGATGTAAATTTGGAAATAAAATTCTCCTAGGAAACGATATCCCGGTATATTATGAATCTCGGTTGATCCTAAATCTCAGATCGGCTCACTGATTTTTTATATATCATGAATCCATCCATTAATGGCATACCTTAGAAGGAAAGAACATATCTCGCATACCTTAAAAGGGAAGAACATATCTTATTATTTCGATGTAAAATTCTCTTAGGAAATGATTCCATCCAATTAATGGCATAACTTAAAAGGGGAAGAACATATCTTATTATTTGGATGTAAAATTTCCTAGGAAACGATGTATCCAGCCGGATCAGGTCATCGGTTTTTTAAACATTATGTCATGAATCCCGGTATATCATGAATCTTGAATCGGGTCACCGATTTTTTAAACACTATATCATGAATCCATCCAATTGATGGCATACCTTAAAAAGGGAAGAACATATCTTATTATTTGGATGTAAAATTCTGCTAGGCAACGATGTATCTTAATCTAGACAAAGCTAGTAGAACCTAAAATCGAGTCATGATCATATACAACATCGGCACATACAATGTTTATCTGAACAATAAATTTCTCTATATTTATAAATAGAATGATATAAAATGCATTACAAGAAAGATATCTTGACAGGTAATCCTCCAATTAATGGCATAACTTCAAAGGGATTACTTACTTTTTATGAATTTGAATCTCATTTCATAAAGAGAAATATAATTACATAGATACATTTACCCCCACAGTATATTTTACGTCATACCATATGGATTTATATTTAGGAAAAAGTATATATAAGGTGTCAACGTACAAGTAAGGCGCACCCAAAAAATCCACGGTCTTTTCTATGCTGTAAAACTCACAAATCGATCATCTCAATCTCAACATTCATAGATATAGAAAATCAAAAGACGATTTTTAATCCTAAAAATAGTTCATCTCCGTACACATTATATGGACCATAAATTTCCAATATTTTCAAGTGTGTAATAGATCTGCTTGATCGTCATGATTTCTAAAACTTCAAATTTCATTTGAGGGCAGCAATAAATGTTCATATCATCACAAGACTATGCATCACCAGCCTTGCATTTGTGGTTTAGTTTTGAGGTGGACCTTACTTCAATAGTATAAGGTTGACACCTTATACAAACGTAATTTTGATTGTGAAGTCATACCATATGAATGAAGTAGTCACTCACACTTGATATGCTCGAGAGGTTAAGGGCACCAACTAATATTGAATCTCATCCCTGTCTTACCCAATTTTTTTTATTTTCCCTTTTTGTTCACAAATAAAAACTCTCTTTTTTCACCCAAAACACTCCGAGTTTTTCATACTGTTCAAAGGTGGTCTCTTTCCAAAATCCATTTTTGCAATGGATCATAATTAATCTTCATCACCAATATCATGTCTAAGAAAAATGGAATTTAAATCTTAAAAATCGATCTTGAAAGGTTTCAAAAACCCTATTCTTCATATATTTTTATACATTTCATTGAAGTAAACCACACACTCTACGTAGAAAGCTACTTTGTAAAGAAACCCAAGTAGGATGAGTTGGAAATTACTCTAAAAAAAAGGAAATTAATAATATCATACAAATTTATTTCTTATTCATGGCTCCCACTACTTAATAACTCCTGTTTCTAAACCCTCGACAGTCCCCCAAGATCACAACACAGAGAAGGAGAGAGAGAGATTAAATTTCACCTGAAAGACAGTAGAGAGAGAAAGAGAGAATGAAAAGCAGAGTGAGAAAGAAGATAAAATGGAGGACAGGGAGTTACCCTGCAACTGCTTGATCCATTGGAAATCACCCTTCGTCTATATATAAATATAGGACCACCCAGTCACTTTGAGCTCACCACCTAAACCTAAGAGAGAGAAATGGCAACTCAGTTAGTCCTCTTCCCAAGCCCAGCAGTGGGGCACTTGGTGTCCATGGTGGAGTTGGCGAAGCGCCTCCTCCACCATAACCCCACCGCCTTCTCCATCACAATCCTCACCACCCAATCCCCCTTTGGCCCTGGCGCCGCTGCCACCTACATTGCCAATATCTCTGCGTCCGCACCGCTGGCCCTCCAATTCCTCACACTCCCTCTCCCACCTCTCCTTCTCCCCTGAAAGCAAAGGCGAAGTGCTCCTCAGCCTTTTCATCGGCGCCCACAAACAATCCATTGCTGAAGCCCTGAAATCGCTCTCCCCGGTTCGAGCCTTCATCACTGATCTCTTCTGCACCACCATTCTTGACACTGCGGCTGAAGCTGGTGTTCCGGCGTACAACTTCTTCACTTCTGGCGCTTCACTTCTTTCTCTAATGCTCTATCTCCCTACACTTCATGACCAAATTGCATCGGAATTTACGGATTTGAAGGAGCCGGTGGCGATCCCCGGCATGACGCCGTTGCCACCACTCGACATGCCCACGACGCTCATGAACAAGACCAATGACGCATACACCTGGTTCTTGTACACTCCCGCCCCCTCCGTGAGGCAGAGGGAATTCTTGTGAACACCTTTGAAGAATTTGAGCCTCAACCCCTCAAGGCCTTACCCGATGGTCAGTGCCTACCTGGCCACCCCACGCCCCCAGTCTACGCTGTCGGCCCCCTCCTCAACCTTGATGAACAGCAGCCCCCTGCTAGCGAACCTCACGAGTGCTTGAAATGGCTCGGCACCCAGCCAGATGGCTCGGTCCTGTTTCTGTGTTTTGGGAGCTGGGGCGCCTTTGAGCCAGCCCAGGCCAAGGAGATCGCTCTTGGGCTCGAGCAAAGCGGCCATCGTTTCCTGTGGTCTCTGCGAGGTCCGCCAAAGGAAAAATTCTCAGGCCCCACCAATGCAGACTTGGAAGTGCTGCTCCCAGAGGGGTTCATAGACCGGACGAGGGAGCGCGGGATGGTGTGGCCGACATGGGTGCCGCAGGTGGCGGTGCTCGCACACCCTGCAGTCGGTGGGTTCGTGTCGCACTGTGGCTGGAACTCGATTCTGGAGAGTGTGTGGCATGGCGTGCCTATCCTGGCCTTTCCCCTGTACGCAGAGCAGAGGCTGAACGCATGGGAGCTGGTGAAGGACATGGGCGTGGGCGTGGGCGTGGGCGTGGGCGTGGGCTTGGGCGTAGGCGTGGACGTGGAGGTAGATAGCGGTAGCTGCGGTTTGGTGAAGGCTGAGAAGTTAGAGAAGGCAGTGCGGCGATTAATGGAGGCGGAGGAGGGGCAGAGAGTGAGGCGGCGTGGGAAGGAATTGAAGGAGGCGGCGAGGAAGGCGGTTGAAGAAGGGGGCCCGTCGTATGCCGCTCTAGCAACGGTGGCTGGCAAATGGGTCCAAGAGAAGTGAATGGTCTTCGTCGTCGCCGTTGCATAGCTTGATTGCCTTAATTGTTTTTCCATAAATTTCGAGTACTATCTCTCGCGACTTTTTTTTTTTTCTCTACGTTGACCTATTATTTGGCAAGGACAAACCTTGACATGAGGGTGTTTTCTTTTCACAAATGTAAAGAGTTGTCTGGTATTCGTATTACCAAATAACTAGATTATTTGTTAAGTTCATGTTTGATGGTGTTGGTAACTAGATTATTTGTTAAGTTGATGTTTGATGGTGTTGGTACCGGACAGTAATATAGTTCTATATTGTCTGGCATTCGTATTATTCAACAACTTTTTATAATCCCCAAAACCTTGTTTGTCCTTTATTCCCCTCATTTCTTTCACTTCTTTCTTCTCTTTCCACTCTTTCTGATATGACCCCACTCCCTACCATCCCCATCGGACCCACACAGGGCTAAGCTTGGGCCCGTTGGAGGACAATAGGGCGTGGAATCGCAACCACAGGTTGCAAGCACCACTCTGGTTGGAGTGCGCCCAATCACTTGAAAAAAAAAGAATTTTCATTATCAAAGCCAACTATGAAAGAAATGAAAAACAAAACACATTATACATAACCATAGTCTGATACACAAACAAGTCCCAAAATATATATAACAGTAATAAAATAGTACATATAAGTCTAAGGTACAAAAAATCCAACATCCAGACATTGTCAAAATAAAATGGACTATATGGCCAAACCACCAACTAAAACATATATTGCAATATGGAGTTTCAACTGAAGGGGAGTAAGAGACCCCAAGTGCAATCACCAAGTCACGCTGCTCCAAACACGCTGGCTATCACTCTACATGGAGGAGAAGTTGAAAGAGTGAGCTGTAAAGCCCAGTAAATAGATCTAGGTGCCATGAAATCATGTTTATCATGACAATAATCGGGTTTATGCTAGTCTTACAAAGCATGGAGTGATGAGTCAAATTCATATCTTACACACGTGTCTCGTACGATTCGTTTCATGGTGGAGTAATAACTAAATTGATCGATCTGATATGATATGGACAAAGAGTCGATCAAATCATTCAAGCATGAGTCTTATAACAGATCAAAACAATTAGGCATGTATATGTTAAGCATAATCAATATCAAGATATACTAACTAACTAACTACCTAACTCTTGAAGTAGAAGCTCCACTGATGCCTAGAGCCTCTACCATTTCATCAGGAGGGAAGCACCACTAACGGTTCACTCCGTTGTGTAGTGCCTTACACACAGTCCCCAATGCGCTTTGGGGCATTTTGATAGGCAGGGGCCTTACAAGATACAACCCTCTCATGTGTCTTTTTGGAGAGAAAGCATTACACTACCAAAGGGGTCCCAATGAGTAGTGCCTCACATAGATTTTGGGGGGCGCAACCCTCCCAAACACACACACTCCTAACTCTCATCCTATCATAGAGAGTTAGGAAAATATCACAACTACCAACACATATATCTCATCATATCATCGCAGGGGCATGTCTCCATGCACCCATAGCTTATCACGAGCATGTTATCATGCACACATATCTCATCAGTAGCATGTTGCCATGCACACATATCTCATCAATAACATGTTGCTATGCACATATATCTCATCAGTGGTATGTTACAATGCACACATATCTGATCAGTAGCATGTTGCCGTGCACACATATCTCATCAATAGCACCTTGCAATGCACACATATCTCATCAGTGGCATATTCCATACACATATATCTCATCAATAGCATGTTCTTATGCACATATATCTCAGCAAAAGCATGTTATACATATAAACAAAAACGCCACTATATCATATTATCATGCTTTTTAGCTCAATAGACATTATCATGTCAATATCATGCTATATATCAATGCAACAGACATCATCATGTCATATTATCATATTTATTAGCTCAAGAGACATTATCATGTCAATATCATGCTATATATCAATGCAATGGATATCACTATGTCATATTACTGGGTTTCCAAGATGAACATTGTCCACCTCTAAGCTCATATCATTAAATTTAACAATTATTTAACCTTGCAACCAAATTTATGAAAATGTAGACTCATAAAAAGACAAAAATATTGGTTTAAAGTTTGTTAAACTATTTGATGTTCTCGTCTTGCGCAATAGAAAATCCAAGGTGACACCTTACTGAAAAAAATGACCATATCTTTCAGACCATAAGGCATTTTATCATGATTCCAAAACTAATTTTAAACTAGACTAATCTATCTAGCATTTCAAAGTGGTTTGACCTCATTTGGGTACATTTTGGTATGTGAAATGCTTCACACAAAAACAGGTTAAATCCCTGGAATTTTATTTCATAAATCTGCTTCAATAAATGGTTAATAACTTTCAAATTAAATGATATATCAACAAAAGGTTTTTTCCATGTAGAAATACATTCAATATACTACTGACCCACCAAAATTCATGGTCTAAGGCAAGGTTCAAGGTAGTCTAATGATCTCTCAAACAGGGACCACAGTTCTGAAAATCAAAATGCTCTTCAAAAGATTATTAATAGCATGCACTAGCACCCACACTCACACCCATAATCGAATTTCACATTTTGATTAGGTAAGGAAACATGCATTAACATAAGTATTAAACCATGAAAACTAAATCCACTTACCTATTCCAAATCAAAACCCTCAAGATGCAATATTCTACAAGCTCCACTTCAATTGTCAAGCTTCAAGTGGAGTGGGTTCAAGGTTGAGAGGTTAAAGATGTACGAAGGTTAAATGACTAAGGGAGAAGAAGGAGAACGTGGGGGAAAGAGGGGCAAGTGAGGGAGTGGGAGGAGAGAAAAAGAAACCAAATTGATTAGTAGATGAAAGGGGTATAAATAAGCATGAGGGGTGGAAGCATACATGTGCCACATGACACTCAAGTGATCATGCATGAGGAGAGAGAAGCAAGCATAGAGAACACAATGATGAGGGTGGAAGCATGGATGAGGAGAGAGAGAATGTGAGATGAGAGATACTCTATACCACCATGCACCACCCGCGTGCTTATCCACCGCATTCTAACACATGTCCGTCAATCCACGCTTAATAGCGCTCATCTACACGCGCCCGTCAATCTGCGCTCAGCACTCATCCACCCGCGCTCTCAAAATGTGCCCATCAATCCGCTCTCAGCGCTCATCCACCTGCGCTCTCAACGTGCGCCAGTCTACCCGCGCTCAGCAACAACACTCTTATCTATCTGAGCCCAACTGCACATTTATCTGTCCGTGCCCAACTGCGCACTTATTCATTACTTTGGGAAAGTCCCGGACTTAACACTTTCTAACCCAACGCTCATCCTCTCTGTGGAGCAGCCATGTAAAGCTTCACATCCACGGATATTTGGTTGTGCTACACCATGCTAGAGAGTTTCCGGTAATACTACGACCGGACAAGAACTTAACAAAGAAATTAGTTGTCCGTTAATAAGAATGCCAGACAACTCTCCACATTTGCCGAAAGAATAGGGTCCTGTGCCGAACAAGAGGGCAACTTAAGAACAAAAAAACATCGTCGGGGTGGTACTCATAATTTATGGTAAAAATAACATCATACGGTAAAATCCCCCAAACAATGTCCATACAAAATTGCTCTTTAATGATTCATCTAGGGCTGGCAATTGGCGCGGAAAACTGTGGCATGAAGTCTAGGGTCGCCGGCCCCACCTAGCCATTTTTTATTTTTTCTCATTTGTTTTTACCTCGACCCTAGACCTGCTTGTTGCCACCCTTAGATGAATCTGATATTTAACCATGAGATTATTTTTAAAAATAAAGGATCTCCATAAAAGTCTCTTCAAAATTAAAATTTGGATTTTGAGTTTTGAACACAACTGTGACTATACAACCATACAAAAATTTTGGGCCTAAAAGTCGTTATATCGCTCGAGGGAGTGAACGCAGAAAATGCTCCGGCGGGCGCATAGAATCGTTTGAATTGTTTTATAATTATCTAATCCCTCCTCCCTTGGACTCCTCCGAGCCCATTCACCACCACCCAATCCTGCAGCGACTCTAATTTTTCCATCACCATGTCCAATTAAATTGGTGACTCAAAATGTGAACCTATTGCACTCGGTCCAAGTCTTTAAGCCGAGGGTTGTAAAATTGTTTGAATCGTCTGATCCAGATTAAGTATTATAGTTATTGTTCTGGATCTCTTAATATATCGAGATCCGACAGTGTCCCCAAGAACTAGTATGTTCAAGTCGGTCCGTACCGATCATTTATCAAAGAACCAGTTCATTTCTAATAAATTCGGATCTGGATCATGTATGTGGTAACCATTCCACATCCCCAATCTATCAAGATCTAGTTGTATCCCCTAAAACTAGACCCCCAATATATTGGGATCTAATCGTAATCCCTAGAAATAGCCGGTTCAATTCAATAGTTTGTACTGGTTATTTACCAAAGAACCAGTTCATTCTTAATAAACCATATTTCTTAAACGATTATCGAATAAAAAGTACTATTGTGGGGCACACCAATCTCACTTATATTAGCAAGTATTATAGGGCAGTGATTTTATGCAACAGTTGTATCATAATATAATGCAACAATTTTCAAAAATCATGTTAGAGCCATTTGTTTGATCCAAATTTTAAAATATACACTCTTAATGAACAATAAAAAAAAAAGAACTTAGAAAGTATTTTTTTAGTCCAATTAACATAGGCCATTCATTTTGATAAGATGCTTAGATCTAGGCCTTAAAAGGATTTTTTCGTTTCCATTTTTTTTAGGTGGCTTTATTATGAACAATGTTAAAAAAGAAAAAAATGATTTTGAGTTTGTAATGGCTAAGATATTGAAATTTACCAAATGAATGGCCAAGATTTGTTGTTGAAGGGGACTAATTTTGACCCTACCTAGGGTTCAAATTGAACTTTTTTGTTGGGGGAGGATTGATTATTGAGATGAAGAGAGTGCGTGTGCAAAATTATGGATCATACAAATACCATAAATATAATTTTTTAGAAATATGGTTGCATTATACTATGATACAACTGATGAATGCCAAAGTATTATAACATTTACCTCTCCCTTATACATATTTGACCTCATTGGCAAGACCTTTTACTATTGACGTGGAGTTCGCAAGGTGACTCTCTCTCACAATCTTTCGATGTAGGATATATCTACCTCTACTTCAAAGTTAGTGCTTCCCTTATCTCTCTTTCTTGTTTCTACATTCGTGATGTAAAAGATGGGTGGCTTGAACAATTTAACAATATAAACAGGCTCTACATTAGTGATTTAAAAGATGGGTGGCTTGAACAATTTAACAATATAAACAAGCTTGTGTATAATCCAATCCGTATTTGTTTCTACATGAGTGTGAACAATTTAACAACATAAACAAGGTCGTGTATAATCCAATCCATGTTGCGGCATGTAAGCAATTATAATGCTTATGTTGGTCTTTACTCACGATTAAATCATAAATTACAAAAACGAGGGAAAATGATGGACTAAAATTAATATTTATTACATTGGCAGAACCTATACCGAGTTTAACATATGCCATGTCAAAACAAAATAAAGACGTATTTTTCAATTGTCTGTTTCCATTTTATTTTTTAAGTTATTATATTTTATTTTATTACATTTCCATTAACATCTCTATCTCTCTCTTGCTCATACAAGGGTATGTTCGTCTACAAAACTGGAAGTCTATAAAATAAAATTTATTTGTCATTTTTAAATTAATAATATTTATTTTTTATATAATTTACCAAAAAATAAAAGTACATATAATTAAGTTTTAACTACATATAATTACAAAGAGAAATTCCATATAATTAATTTACAAAAATTAGGATAATTATATTGAAATTATTATTGTTTATTTATCTTAATAACTTGTTAAACTTATATTCATGTAAATATGATTAATTAAAAATAGGTTAATATTATTATGTTGAATGATATAATTATGTAAAAATTGTTAAATTATTTGCTATAATTGTGTTAAAATTGTTATTGCTGTACAGAAATTTTTATTGTTATAAATACATTAAAACATCACGTAATTTAATGTATTATATTGCTACATTAGTAATAAGTTGTTATTGTTGTATAAATTATGCTACTTTCATTTTTAATATAGATTGTAATTTTAAATTAATATATTTATAAATTACACATGTAGAAACAAATAACTTATTTTTAATTTGTTATATTTATAATAACTTATTTTATAGAGCAATAAAAAATAAATTTAATTTTAAATTGTATTAAGATCTTATTGTTAAATAGAATGTACAACAAGTTGTGCAGACAATTATGAGGCGTACATGATACGACTCAATGAATTGTCGTGACAATTCAATGAGTGGCACCGACACGATGAAGAGGAAGAACAACGACATGTTTCATTTTGGCATCAGGTTGTATTTTAATTATTGTATGTTCTATTTTAGACCATGTATTTATTTCCATGTTGATTATTATAAGCTCTTATTTTTTAGTGATATGGTTGAATAGAACAGGCATCCAAATAGGAAAACGTCTCATGATTCATATATGTTTACAAAATAATGAAAGTACATAATACACCACTCCCAATTTTTAAGAAACTCAAAAAACACAATTTTTAGAGATTTTTTGAAATGTTTTCAGCCAACACCGACTGATCCTCTCAATTCTTTGCTCTGGATTGCTGATCCGGGTGTCCAATCCTCTTCCTCTTATTCAAAAAAAAAGAAGAAGCTTAATAGTCTTGATAGTTGGAGGTCAAAAACATTAGTTTGAGAGAGATAGAAACTTGTTTAGGGTATCAAAGACCTTGATGTTTTAAAGAGAGAGATAATACGTTTGGGGTACTTTAAAAAAGAACCAACAAGGAGTAGAATATTTTACCATATTATTGGTGTTATTGTTGGGTTCATGTGGCCTTTAACAGCCTTATGAGTGCTTATAAAATGAAAGGATAGAGTGGAACATGAACTCAGTGGAAGTGTGGTCCCTCATGGGCTATACTAAGCAAACAATGTTTGCAAATAACGGACTGTACTTGACGATTTAGGACAGTCGATTGGGAAAAACCCATGTTACCTGAGCATAAAGAACAAACCGATAAGGGTCATAATGGGTTAGTTCTTGATGAGGTCGGAGAATATGCCCAGATGAGTGAACCGAGGGACTGTGTGACCCTTGTGTGTGATGGTGGCCTATAGAGATGGGGGCCAAAGCCTTATCTATAAATAGATAAGGCATGTACCATCACACGACATGCATATCGATAGATTGTTCGAAAAAGCCATAAATCCCCCTTTTAGGCTGAAGCGTATGCATGTGCGAGAGATACCCTATGTACCATAGGAGCTGTGGTCGCATCAGGTTTAGGTGACCTTAACTCGTCTCTAGGGGAGGACCTGAAATCCACAGACTAGGATTGCGATCCCTTGGCCTATTGGCTAGACTTTGGTGACCCGGTAATGAGCCTCTGCTTGGACTGTGGGTCGTGGAAAACATTGGGTTGGTCAGATAAAGTAAGTATGGTCTGTAGTCCACAGTTGAAGGTGGAGTGCCCCATAATTGTTGATTCCTAAACTATATGGGTCATTTTCCCATCAAATTAATTTAATTGTGTTTGTTTTATGATGGAAATTATTTTAATAGTATTATTTGAATTTTTATGAACCCCTGGATATTTTATTTATAATTTTTGAATTTATAAAATTAAATATATTGATTTTAAAATTATTTAAATATTCAAATAATATTTTAAAATCCTTTTATTAATTTAAATATATAAAAATATCATGGGGGCTCTTTCTGCACATGGGCCCGCCATATTTTTAGAAGATGGGGCCCATAAGTGCCTCCCTTGGGTGGCACGCCCCACTCTTATTCTCTTTCCTATTTTTTGGTGATATGGCATGTGGCCATATGGTTAGAAGCTATTGACTAAATATTGATTTGACATATCTTTGAAAGATTATGTGGAAAGATTTAGTAGACTTGTGTTATTTTATAGTATGCACAATATTTTGATTAGATTTAATTTATTTAATTTCTATTGATGAGAAAATGGTTTAGAAAAAGAGAATAACGGTTCATGCACCTTCTATAATGTTGATGACCCATCTATGGAATGGATGGCTCATATCTCTTACTCTACAAGTCACCATTCATCGACGGTCTATGTTCAATCTCACAAAAAAATGCAAGCTAAAAAAAATCCGAAGAAACCCTAATCTTATTCAAAGCCTATTAAAAATGATTGTCTCTACCAAAAAAAATCCTACACCTTATCTTTTTATATATCTCTCTATTAAGAACGTTTCTCTCTCTCATGTTTGATCTCTCTCTCCCGCATTGTGAAAGAACCTAAGGGTTTAGATTATGGAGTTCTTCTCTCCTATCTCTCAAATATAGATTTATGACAATGATTTTAGGGGTTTAGCAAAAAGAGAATCCATCTCTTTCAAATTAGGTTGCTAATAGAATTCACCTAGGGTTTGAGTTTGTGATCAAAGGGGTTCATGTTCTGTTGGTGTGGCTTGGTCGAAATTTGCTTTCTCGATTCGAGATTGAGTTAGATTATTGATCATGTACCATCAGATGGTGGTGACTGGGTGTGGGGTGTAATAAGCCCGGTTGAGGTATCTCCGGCACTCTTCCTTTTGTTTCTTGCAATCTTATCGTTTATTCTCAAACATAGGTGCATAGTTGTTTCAATGGCATCAAGTTGTTGAGATCTTGGTTTTATTGTTATGCTGATTTTATTATGAAATTTATCTTATTATAATAAATACCACATATAAGTGATCTTTTGCCAAAAAAAAGGGGTGAAAAAAAAAAAAATGTATTCCCCGGTAATAGATCACATAGGTCTTTCTTTCATTGGTATCAGACCTATTAATATTTGATGTCATTAATTATTATCTTGTCTCTTTATTGAGTTGAGATCAAGTTTGAGAATGAGATATAAGAAAGTCAATGACCTTTGTAGTCAAGAAATGCACTCACGGTTAATAATTATTGAAATATTCCAACACCAAAAATGCACTCTGCATAATGAGTATTACGGGTTATTTTGGAGTAGTAATATCAAGAATATAATGAGGTATTTTTCTTTTACATACTTGAGTGATATTTTGTGTCTTTAAAAGCAGGATCTACTTGAAAACTTTTCGTGGGAGATCCTAAGGGAATTGAGAGTTATAGAATCATCAATGATGGGTGTTAGTTATGACCCTACAAAATCCAGAAACTATCTATTGAGTTCCGTGATTTTTCTCATAAATCATATGATTTTATTTCTTGTTGAAATTTTAATTCAACTCACAAAATTGAGTCTACTTTCAACCAAAAAACGTTTCATCAAGAAATTCCTTGTGGTTTAAAAGATATGATCAATTTATTGAAGGTCACGCAAGTGGTGTTTTCTGCAACAAAAACTATTTCCATGACTTGGAAGTCATGATTTTATTTCTATACTTAACAGAATATTTTATGGTCCACACTAAATTTTTAGACTTCCATTCTGAGTCTATTTTCTAATAAAATTTATTTGAAAGAGAAATATCTATAGGAAGAGAGGAATAAAAATTTTGGATTGAAGAAAGGTCATCCTAAATTTTCTACAATTTGGTATGTTATTCATTTAGACATGAATAACTATATTTATCAAGCCTACTTAACAAAATCATATGAGGCTTGTGGAAATATATGTGTTATCATTATGTGTCTAATTTCAAACAAAGGTGATTTGAAGTGGAAACTCCATGAGAGTAGAGAGAAAAGACAATTTTATTAAATAGTGTTCATCCTGGAATTCTTCAGTATGATTTATTTTGTGATATGAATGTCACTTTTTTTTTTTTCTCTGAAGAAAAGTATTATTTGGGATTCAAACTATGATGTTGTGATTTTATTTTGAGTGTAGTTTTCAACACTAAAGATTTTAGGAAGAAGTTCTTTGAGAATTGAGAGAAACAATTTTTTATTGAGAGATGCTCAATCTGATTTTCTACTGAGAACATTGCATTGTGACCTAAATGTCACTGAAACGAAGACTCACTATATGATATGATTTAGGAATGGAACTGAGCATTATTTTATATTTTTTAGTCTATTTCAATACTCAAAAGGATACAAAGATAAACTTTTTATGAGTTGACTGATATCATATTTTAGTCATGGGATGCTCATGTTCTATGCTGCAGTAAATTAAAAGATGTGGCATGTTAAGGCACATCATTGAATTCCCAATTATGGAGATCTTTAAGACTCATTTGAAAAGGCTTTACAGCGTACCATGGGTATGATTTATTATAGTACAACTTCAGAGAGATGTAATGCAGAGTTAGCAAGATGAGAGACTATATATGAAGAGTATTCGATCTATAAATAGCAGAAAAAAAAAGAAATACAATGCGTATAAAAGCATCTTGGTTTCTTCAAAATGAAGGGATATATAGAGAGATTTGGTAGTAGCATAGAAACGCTAAAGATCAGTGGAGAATCGAAATTGTGATATTTGAAATAATAGAATGAAGAAGATATTTTCTTCATGGTGTAAGACAGGAGTATCCAATTGCCAAAGAGATGGACACTTCGTGACATGTGAAACTAATGACCAATATATTCTCCATCAGTTGCGCGCACTTCCAAGATCATAAAAGCTTGTCAAACAAGTAAAAACGACGAATCAAGAAAGCCCAAGTAACACACTTCATGGTTTTGAAGTATGAAATCTATCCCACATTATATGGTAAGGTCATATGGGAAAAGAGGATTCAATAACTTTGTTTAATGTGTTTTGGTTATATTTTGGCTAATTGTTTTATGAATATGTATGGAGTGTATGGACATTAAGTAATAAGTGCTAACAATGTGAAAGTGCCAGTTTTTAATACCTTGTATTTTTGTGCCTCTTTGTGCTTGAGTATGAACTACTTAAGGTAGTGATACACATAGAGATGTGATTTGATCTAGGGATTTAAGCCCTAAGGATGAAACACGAGAGATAAGTGTGACTCATTCAAATATATAAGCATAAAGGGAGTGTTCTGATGGAACTTAGTCTTGGTGACCATCCTCTCAATAATGTCTATAATATGATGTGTTGCATGTGATGATGATCTCTAGATAAATTCTCCATAATTGCCAAAAAGGAAGTATTTTGTCAAGGCTTTAATAAACATTATTTAGTCGTACTTTATTTTGGATAAAATTATAAGATGGTATATTCGATTTGTTTTTATGGCCATGAACTTGACTTGGTAGGAAATTAAAGTTGAATGCGATAAAATGATTTATGAAGGCTAAACATGTGTTTTATAATTAAATTAGATGATTTGAGAAAAGCCTAAGTTTATGAATATGGTTTTGAGAAAGCCACATAGTCTTGCAAGGTCCATTAAGTTTTTATGAAAATCATTTTAAATTGTCATGCTACTATATAACTATTGCTTGTGAATGCATATATATATACCAAGTCAATTTTTTTTATTAACAAGAAAAACATTATGTCTTGAAGGTATATATAAAAGTAGGAGAAAAACTATTATGCACGCTTTTTTTTTTAATACCTATATGCCTTGACTCATGTTTCTAGTTATTTAGAATCATCAATTACTTAAAACTTTGAACCATAAGGAATGTTGTAGGAATGTCATCATGATGGGCTTCCCTGACACATATTGTGTTGATTAGATAACTTAGTTTGTATGAATTTACTACCAATATGTCTAATGTGGTTGAACCTTTGTGGTTTATAAAGGTTTTTGCATATTGTGAAACCAATGGGTATTGAATTACATATTACATGAGACTTGATATGCTACCTCATGATATATGCATAAGAATGTTGAAAATATATATGTTGTATGTGCAATAATTGAGTGGGAGCTGCTACAGTCTCACGTTTTTTTAGCTGCTTGGATATTCAGATATACAGGTGCAAGATATCTCACATATCCAGATGATGCAAAGTCTACATTTGGATATGTATTTATGCTTGGAGGGGGTGCAGTTTCTTGGAAATCAAAGAAACAGAATGTGCGAAATTGTCTATCATGAAGGCAGAATACTTAGCGTGCTGTTTGGTGATCGAGGAGGCTATATAGATTAAGAAATTTCTTAATCGATTTGACATTCACCTCGTGCGTTGTGAGGCAGTAAGAATTTTTCGTAACAACACAGTGACGATATGTGTGTCAAAGAAGCCACGATTTCATAAGAACTACACGCATATAAAACCATTTTTTTATTACCTAGGGAATGAGGTGAGATTGAGAAAGATTGAGATCCAGATAAACTAAATATTCCAGTGGGAGCACCTGCTAGTATTTGGCATGCCAAATGGAACAACAGACTATATTGTTATTCACCCATGGAACCCAAATGTTTGGTGATGGTTGTATGGCTACAAAATGGATCAGCTTATTTGAGGAAGTCTTTTGAGCCCATGAACATACGACCTCATGCGATGAGGTACGTAATGGTCTTTTGCAATAACAGGTCCATGATTCGCGATGTGATGTGAAAGATGAGCTATGACCATTTTTGGGATGAGATCCGAGCAGCAAAGAGAAAAATGTGTTGCCTCTGTAAATCCTTTCGTGAAAGTATTGATGGCGAAAGCCATGTTTAATGTATTGAGAAAATAAATAAAAATACATGAGAGAGATTGTAATTGGGAGAGAGATATGGGAATGAGAGAAAGTGAAAAAGATAGAATGTAAGGTCTTCAAAAACCAAGTAGGAGATGTTGGGTTCATATGACCTTAAAGGCCTTATGAGTGCTTGTAAAATGAAATGATAGAGTGGAACATGAACTCAGTGGGAGTGTGGTCCCTCGTGGGCCATACTAAGCAAACACGGTTTGCAGATAATGGACTGTGCTTGACGATCTAGGCCAGTCGATTGAGAAAAACCCATGTTACCTGGTCATAAAGAACAAACTGAGAAGGGTTTTAATGGGTTAGCCCTTAATGAGGTCAGAGAATATGCCCGGATGAGTGAGCCGAGGGACTGTGTGACCTTTGTGTGTGATGATGGCCTACAGAGACGGGGGCCAAAGCTTCATCCATCTGCCATCACATGGCATGCATATCGATAGATTGTTCGAGAAAGCCAGAAATCCACCTTTTAAGGTGAAGCGTATGCATGTGCGAGAGATACCCTTATGCACCATAGGAGCTATGGTCGCATCAGGTCTAGGTGACCTTGACTCATCTCTAAAGGAGGACCTGAAATCCACAGACTGGGATTGCGATCCCTTGGCTCATCGGCCGGACTTTGGTGACCCGCTAATAAGCCCCTGCTTGGACTGTGGGTCATGGGAAACACTAGATCGGTCTGATAAAGCAAGTGTGGTCTGTAGTCCACAGTTGAAGGTAGAGTGCCCCAGGATTGTTGAATCCTAAACCATATGGATCATTTTCCTATCAAATTAATTTAATTGTGTTTGTTTTATGATGAAAATTATTTTAATATTATTATTTGAATTTTTATGAACCCTTAGATATTTTATTTATAATTTTTGGATTTATAAAATTAAAGATATTGATTTTACAATTATTCAAATATTCAAATAATATTCTAAATCTTTTTATTAATTTTAAATATATAAAAATATCATTAGGGCCCATTGTGCACATGGGCCCACCTTATTTTTAAATGGGGCCGATGAGTGCCTCCCTTAGGTGGCATGCCCCACCCTTATTCTCTTTCCTATTTTTTGGTGATATGGCATGTGGCCATATGGTTAGAAGATAATAACTAAATATTGACTTGATATATCTTTGAAAGATTTTGTGGAAGGATTTAGTAAACTTGTACTATTTTATGGTATGTACAATATTTTGATCAGATTTAATTTATTTAATTTCTATTGATGAGAAAATGGTTTAGGAAAGGGGGATAATGGTTCATTCACCTTCCATAATGGTGGTGACCCATCTATATAATGAATGGCTCAGATCTCTCACCCCACAAGCCACCATTGATCGATGGTCTATATTCAATCTCACAAGAAGAGGCAAGCCAAAAAAATCCCTAAGAAACCTTAATCCTATTCCAAGCCTATAAAAAGTGATTGTCTCTACCAAAAAAAATCTCTACACCTTATCTTTCTATCTCTTTCTCTTAAGAAAGTTTATCTCTCTCATGTTTGATCTCTCTCTCTCCTACATTGTGAAAGAACCTAAGGGTTTAGGTTATGAAGTTCTTTTCTCATATCTCTTAAATATGGATTTATGGCAAGGGTTTAGGGTTTAGCAAAAAGAGAATCCATCACTCTCAAACTAGGTTGTTAAGAAAGATCACCTAGGGTTTGAGTTTGTGATCAAAGGGGTTCATGTTCCATTGGTGTGGCTTGGCTGAAATTTACTTTCCCGATTCGAGATTGAAGCTAGACTGTTGATTCCACGCCATCAGATGGTTGTGACTCGATGTGGGGTGTAATAAGCCCGGTTGATGACACTGTTCCTTTTGTTTCTTGCAATCTTATCTTTTATTCTCAAACATAGTGCATAGTTGTTTCAATGGCATCAAGTTGTTGACATCTTGGTTTTATTGTTATGCTGATTTTATTATGAAATTTATCTTACTATAAAAAAGACCATATGTAAGTGATCTTTTGCCAAAAGAAATGGGTGAAAAAAAAAAAATGTATTCCCCGGTAAAAGATCACATAGGTCTTTCTTTCAGTTATGTCCCTGGAGTCGTTAATCAAATGTTGAACCCTAATTTAAAGAAACAAGGGCCCATTACTAGGGTTATTGCGGTTCGAGTCTCTAGTCTTTTCTGAAGAGAACTCTCAGTATATTGATTTGTAAATGTTTAGCATCCATGTATATACTCTTGGATATGGTGATATCCAAAAATCACCAACATAAAGAAATCTTATATTATGTGGGATTGTAATTGATAATGATAAGTTTCCTAAAAGAAATAAAAATTAAAAAAGATTAGGACTCAAGGATATATCTCTTGGTTCCTGAGATATATGTACCATCTATAGGGAGTTTCCTACTTAATGTGGACTCCTAGCCTCATATATATGGGATGAAAGATGAAAGTCTATGCAAGCCCTAATTGGGTTACCATATCGAAAAGGTGGCTTCCTCTAAAGAGGAAAGTGTTGGGGCGTGATGCTAAATCACCCCCATGTGGCATTTTTCCTCTTTATGAGGGCAATTTTTGTCTTTTGGTTGAGACCCTTAAAAGAGGTTATAGAGAGAGAGAGAGAGAGAGAGAGAGAGAGAGAGAGAGAGACGCATGGATGAGTTAGAAGTAAAAGGAGGTGCGTGGGTGTGAAGAAGAAAGAAATGCGTGAGAGAGAAAGAAGGTGCACGGGCGTGAGATTAAAAGGGGTATAAAAGGAAAGAAGACATGAGAAAGAATAGTGAGGTTTTGGGGAAAAAATAGTGAGAGAAATTTGGGGTTTTACCATTGGGGCTCATCTTGAGCCATTTTGTCCGTATTTCTTCACTGCTGCAGTGAATCGAAAAAAGGGATCAATTGTAGATGGTTTTATGATAGGAAGTTCTTTGTTTGAGCATTCATTGAGATTGTATGAGGTAACTATATATTACTCCAATCTTGTAATTTTTCCTCTTGATAGTGAATACATCTTTGCTGTCTTGCCTGTGGACGTAGCCCATCTTGAGTGAACCACATATATGTGTGTGTCCTTCTCTATTTCTATTTGTGTTGTGCTTGGATGATTCCCATATTGTTTGATTTATTGTTCTTATATTTTTTCCAATTATATTGCACTCGTTATTACATCTTGGGCAATTTATTTGAGTGTTGAAATCAGTGTGGTGTAGTGCTCACTACATCTAGTGGTGTTTGAGATATCCCGATTTGCTTAAATGGGGTGATTGGGTTACCCCGATTTATCAACAAGTGGTAGCAGGGCTCAAGGAATTAGTATAGTATTTTTGGAAAAAATGACATCTCACAAGTTTGAGGTGGAGAGTTTAATGGAAAAGATAATTTTAAAATTTGGAAATTAAAAATATAAGATTTATTAGTACATCAAGGGCAACACAAAGCATTACTTGGAAAGGATAAGAAACACATAAATATGACCGATGACGATTGGGATGAACTCGATATGAAGGCATGAGTCACTATTCGCTTATGTTTAGTGGATGAAATTTTGTTTAATATTGTCGAGGAAAAGACGGTAAAAGATTTGTAGGAAAATTTAGAAAGTTTGCATCAAACAAAATCTCTCATAAACTAAATTTTCTTGAAAAGAAAATTGTATACCTTTAGAATGAAAGAATGTTCAAATGTGCCACAACACGTGAATGAGTTTAATAATCTCATTTGTCAACTTGAGAGTATTGGTGTGAGAATGGACGATGAAGATAAGGCGGTCACCTTACTTTGTTCATTGCCTGAATCCTATGATAACATTGTTACTACATTGAGTTGTAGTAAAGAGGATTCTCTTGATTTGGGCTCGGTGTCAGGTGCCCTACTTGCCGATGAACTTCGAAAGAAGACATCTTTAGGAAGTTAGGTAGAATCGAAGACTGAAGCTCTTGTGGTAAGAGGTCGATCAAATGAACGGGGTGATTCAACGAGGAGTCATTCAAGAAGTAACTCAAGATTTTGATCAAAATCTAGAGGGCCCAATAACAAAAATGTGTGTTGGCATTGTGGGAAGCCCTTTTAGATAAGGAAGAATTGTTTTAAAAGAAATGGAGTGAATTCTTCCAAAGCTCTTAATGCAGGAGGTGAAAAGCCAAGTGAATCCGAGAATGGAGCAAATCAAGTTGAAGAGTTTACATCCAGGTTTATTGAAGATGAAATATTGATGGTGACATATAATTCAATATTCTATCAAAATTGGATACTTGAGAGTGGAGCCACCCATCATATGAGAGTGGAGCCACCCATCACATGTGCCCCCATAGATCATCGTTTGATTCATATGAGTCATGTGAAAGAGGATCGGTATCCATGGAAAACAATTCCATTAGCAAGGTGGTTGGAATGGGTTCGGTTTGCCTAAAGATGTTTGATGGGTCTATTCGAGCAATTAAGGATGTTAGGAATATACCAGAACTCAAAAAAGAACTTGATTTCCCTCTCTTTTCTAGATTTAGAAGGCTATAAGTTCACCGGTCAAGGTGGAGTAATCAAAGTATCAAAAAGGCCTCTAATTATGATGAAAGAAGTCCTAGTTGGGAGCTTGTACAAGTTATTGGGAAGGACAATAACAAATGATGAAGTGAATTCTGTGGTTGAAGGTGAGGAAGTTTCATATCGCATATGGCATAAAAGATCAGGGCATATGAGTGATGGGGGTATGAAGGTCTTGATGAAGGGGAATTTTATTCATACTGTTAAAGTTGATGGATCTGAATTTTTTGAGCATTGTGTCTATGGGAAACAATATAGACAACCTTTCAAGGCCAGGAAACATACAAGCAAGCGCGAGCTTAATTACATTCACTCGGATGTGTGGGGCCCTTCACCAACCACATCTTATGGCGATGCATTATACTTTGTTTCATTTTTTGATGACTTCTTAAGAACAGTATAGATAAAAACTCTCAAGTCCAAAAGTGATGTGTTTTGTGCATTTAAGAATTTTAAAACTGAAGTTGAAAAATCTACGGGGAATCACATCAAAGTTCTACGAACTGATAATGGTGGAGAGTTTGTATCAAATGAGTTCGAAAATTTTTGCAAAGCCGAGGGAATTACTAGGCATTACACAAATGCCTACAATTCTCAACAAAATGGTGCGGCCGAGAGGATGAATCGCACTTTGATGAAGCGTTCGAGGTGCATATTAAGCAATGCCGGCCTAGAGCAAGAATGGGCGGAAGTCGTATCAATGACTTGTTATCTTATCAACCGATCACCTTCGGTAGCATTGGGAAGCAAAACTCCTAATGAGATATGGTATGCAACTCCGAGTTACTACTCCAATTTAAAATGTTTTTGTTGTAATGCATATGCACTTATTCCAAGTTGTCAAAGAAACAAGTTGGATTCAAGATCAAAGAAGTGCATCTTTGTGGGTTATAGCAAAGGTGTGAAGGGGTACCTCTTATGAGATCCAAGTACCCGAAAAATAATCTCTAGCCGTGATGTGCATTTTGATGAATCCAAGATATTGGCAAATGAGATGATGGTGAAGGACAATAGTCAAAACATGTAACAAGAGAGCCAAGAATTTCAAGACAACTTCGAAATACTTCCACCAAGTACAATTATGCCTAATGAGAATATACATATTGATCACAATGAAGAACATGGTGAAGAACCAGGAAGTCAAGATGAAGAACCACATTGTGCCTTTGTTACAAAGGCACTCTACTAAAGAAACTCGTGCACCCGGGTGGCACAAAGATTATGTGGATCCAAATACTATGCATGCTTTGATAGTCGAAAATAAAAAGCCAACATTAATTTGTGAAGCCATTGATATCAATGGTACCGAGCATTGGAAAAGAGCTATGGAAGAAGAGATATTGGTCCTTCAAATAAACAAAACTTGGGATTTAGTGGAGCTACCAAAAGATAGAAAGACCATTGGTTGTAAATGGGTGTTTCAGATAAAGAAGTGGCTTGATGGCAAGCTTGAAAGATATAAGGCGAGATTGACGGCAAAAGGTATTTTGCAAAAGGAAGGGATTGACTTTGATAAAAAAATTTGCACCAATAGACAAGTTGGTCACAATTCGCTTGGTGCTTAGGTTAGTTGCTATGCACGATTTAGAGCTTGAGCAAATGGATGTGAAGACAGTTTTTTTGCATGGTCAACTTGAAGAGAAAGTGTACATACAACAACTGGAAGGCTTCATAGAGAAGGGCAAAAAATGACTTGTGTGCAAATTGAAGAAGTCCTTATATGGGCTCAAGCAAACATCAAGACAATGGTATAGAACATTTGATATATTCATGTTGAGCCTTGGGTACACAAGAAATAAGTATTACCATTGCATCTATTTAAAGTTCTTTGATGATGGTACATACTTGATTTTAGTCTCATATGTGGATGACATGCCTTTGGTGTGCAAAGATAAGGCAAAATTGATGAGCTCAAGACTTCTTTGAGCAAAAGATTCGAGATGAAGGATCTCAGACCGGCAAGGAAAATCCTTACGATTGAAATTGAAAGGGATATACAAAGAAGAATTTTGTCATTATCTAAAAAATATTACATAAAAAGGGTGCTTGAAAAATTTGGTATGAAAGATGCAAAGCCGGTGAAGACACCCTTAGCGCCTCACTTCAAATTGTCTTCAATGCAAAGTCCCAAGACAGAAGAAGAAAAAAGTAGCATGACTAAGGTTCCTTATGCAAATGTGATTAGAAGTTTAATGTTTGCCATGGTATGTACAAGACCGGACATCATGCATACGGTTGGTGTTCTAAGTCGATTTATGGCAAACCTTGGAAAGGTTCATTGGGAAGCAACAAAATGGGTGCTTCGGTACTTAATATGTACAACTAGTTATGCAATCACATTTGGTAAGGGATTGTCACACCCCAAGAATTTACAATACTATTATTCCTGAGATGTGACAGACAAAACATATATACATCTATTGATAGGATAAATTTACAGTGGCGAGGTCTTACAAAGTAAATAAAGAAAGCTAGCACAACAACAGTATCTTCCAAGGTTGATCTTGACTATCACGCAAAATGAATCCGCAGTTATCCTG
>NW_006500347.1:3945783-3958039 GCF_000471905.2 Amborella trichopoda
AAAAGTTAAACGAAGTAAATTTTTTTGAAAATAGTGATGGTCCCCAAGGACCATCATACTCAAACAGACCATCACCTATTTAAAAGAATCTTTTCTCCTTTTTTTTTTTTTTTTTCTCATATTCTTTCAACTTCATTATTATTTTAAGTACATTTTTTTAAAAAAAAAATTTTCTTAATAATTTTATACCTATTGCTCTGATACCATAATTGTCACACCCCAAGAATTTACAATATTATTATTCTTCAGATGTGACAGACAAAACATATATACATCTATTGATAGGACAAATTTACAGTGGCTAGGTCTTACAAAGTAAATAAAGAAAGCTAGTACAACAACAGTATCTTCCAAGGTTGATCTTGACTATCACTCAAATGAATCCGCAGTTATCCTGAAAAAATGTTTATCATAGTTTGATGAGTTTGGCTACTCAGTAAGTGATCATCATAATCCTAAAAATAATCATGATTGGAAGATATCAATATTTTCCAAAATGAGATCTATTAACAGAAATGCATCAACAGTTTCACTTTCAATAAATGCATAATTAAGTATAATCCGAGTAATTGAAATGCTTATAACACTTTTAACGGCAATACATAATTCAAAGGATTTCACAAAATACCCTACTGGCGTCCCAAGTAGGTCACCTATATACCCCATAAGCGTCCTGATGGGTCCACTTAATCCCTATCGATGTCCCAGATAGGTCCACTTAATCCCTGCAGGTCCACTTATACCTCACCGGTGTACCGGATGAGTCCACTTAATCCCTACCGGCGTCCCAGATAGGTCCACTTATACCTCACCGGCGAACCGGATGAGTCCACTTGCATACTTAAATTATTTCTAAATCTCTTTAAACATTCGAAAGCAGCAATATCATGTACTCAACATATCACTGAAATCATTAATATGAATTTCACTTAAACCATTAATAACAGTCACTCTCTATAACATTTAAAAAATAACCAATCAATTATTTTGGGCTCAAACTTAGAAAGGTAACAGTTTGTAAAGGCATTCTAGCATAATTGCCAATTTAATATGTATAGAAAAACTCTTATAGAAATTCAAGAATACGGAATTACCACAATTTATGGGATATCAATCCACAAAAAAACATTTCACAACAATACTATAATCAATTGCAAAAATGTGAATTTTTAATAATCAGGCAGTCATTTGCACATGAATTTTACATTGTCTAAATATTCAAAACAATAGAAAGAAATATCACAATTTTACTAAAAGCAAAAATATCACATTTATTTCTAACAATAGACAAGAAAAATAAATAAATTTATTTTTCTAATTTACAGCAGTCAAAATTTCTAACATAGATAAAATATCACAATTTTACTAAAAAGATTATTTTTCAAGATAATGAAGTCACGTTCGCATAAAATTTATCTCGCCTAAAATTCATGATAATAAGCAGAAATAATTATTTCATTTTATTTTTAAAAAGAATGGATTATTTTTCGAGACAATGAGGTCACTTACACACAAAACTGATAAAATACAGATCCTAGACGGAAATATCACTATTTATTAAAAATAGACTATTTTTCAGAAAGACGATGTCACTTACACACAAAACTTATAAAATAAAGATCCTGGACGGAAATATCACTATTTATTAAAAACAGACTATTTTTCAGGAGGACGATGTCACTTACCCACAAAACTTATAAAATAAAGATCCTGGACGGAAATATCACTATTTATTAAAAACAGACTATTTTTCAGGAAGACGATGTCACTTACCCACAATTATTTGAGAGGGAGCTTCCGATAAAAAATTCGGTTCGAGAGAGAAGTTCACTGTGTTTCGACCAGAGAGAGAGAGATCTCAAAATTTTGTTTTAGGGTGGGATTGCTCACATCCCCTATTTAAATTCTTATAACGTATTATTATATTGTTTTATTACGCTCTACCTCATACCTGAGGTGTCGCGTTAAAAGTCTACTTTTATCGTACGAAAACCACGTCCGCTAAAGGATGTTGCCAGCTGCAAGCAGCAGGAGGCAAAAGCAGACAAAAGAAAAGTAAAGGCAAAGGCAACCAAGCAAAACAGGCAAGCAAAAGTTAAACGAAGTAAAAGTTTTTGAAAATAGTGATGGTCCCCAAGGACCATCATACTCAAACAGACCATCACCTATTTAAAAGCATTTTTTCTCCCTTTTTTTTTTTTAGGATTGATACCGGGATCAATTCCAATACAAGGTTTTGTGGATGCAAATTTGTCGGTGATCTTGATAGAGGTAGGTCGACTATCGTATTTGTTTTTCGGTTTGCAAATAGACCTGTTAGTTAGATATCAAGGCTTAAAGACACGATAGCATTGTCAACTACCGAGGCTGAGTACTTGGCGGCAATGGAAGCATCAAAAGAAGTCGTGTGGCTTCAAGCGTTGATAGGTGAGAACGGCATTATGTGCAAGCCCATGGAACTATTTTGTGATAATATGAGTACTATCCATTTGGCCAAGAACCCAGTTCACTACAAGAGGTCAATGCACATATTGGTCCAATATCATTATATCCGTTAAGTTGTTGAAAATGGAAGAGTTCGATTGCGAAGACAACCCTGCGGCTATGCTTACGAAATCCATCCAAGTAGAGAAGTTAGATTGGAGCCTAACCTCTCTAGGTTTTAAGAAAGGAAAGAAGTGATGGATTGGCAAGGCAAGGGTGTGATTTCGCATCAAGGTGGATATTGTTGGGGCATGATGCTAAATCACCCCCATGTGGCATTTTCCCTCTTTATGAGGGCAAATTTTGCCTTTTGGTTGAGACCCTTTAAAAGTAGTTATAAAGAGAGAAAGAGTCGCGCGCGCGGATGAGTTGAGAAGTAAAAGGAGGTGCACGAGCGTGAAGAAGAAAGAAGCACGCGAGAGAGAAAGAAGGTGTGTGGGTGTGAGCATGAAAAAGGTGTGCAGGCGCGAGATTAAAAGGGATATAAAAGAAAAGAAGACGTGAGAAAGAACAGTGAGGTTTTGCAGAGAAAATAGTGAGAGAAATTTGGGGGTTTTACTGTGAAACCCTAGCGCCACCATTGAGGCTCATCTTAAGCCATTTTGTCGCCATTTCTTCACGGCTGCAGTGAATCGAAGAAAGGGATAGACTGTAGGTGGTTTTATAGTAAGAAGTTCTTTGTTTGAGCATTCCTTAAGATTGTATGAGGTAATTGTGTATAACCCCAATCCTGTAATTTTTCCTCTTAATAGTCAATATATCTTTGTCGTCTTGCCCGTGGACGTATCCCATCTTGGGTGAACCACGCATATGTGCGTGTCCATCTCTATTTTCATTTGTGTTGTACTTGGATGATTTCCTATATTGTTTGATATATTGTTCTTATATTTTTTCCAATTATAGTGCACTTGTTATTGCATCTTGGGCATTTTATTTGAGTGCTGAAATCAATGTGGTGTAGTGCTCGCTACATCTAGTGGTTTTTGAGATATCTCGAGTTGCTTAAAAGGGGTGATTGGGTTATCCCGATTTATCAACAGAAAGGCTTCCCCTTTGAGAGAAGAGAGCTTCCTATGGAGAGAAACACCACAATGCACCTTATATAGATTGACAGGCTGGTTTCTTGTAGAGAAGCGGTTGTCATGAAGATTTTTGGTGGTTTCTCTTTTTAGTGAGAGAAAATCTCAGTTGCTCTCAAGGGTATATTCCTAGACAGCGGTTTAGCTGTGGAATAAAGGTCTCTTCCTAGACAGTAGTTTAGCTATATAATAGAGATGAGAGATCAGCATGATCGAGAGAGTGGGTCTCAAAAGGTATGAAGATTTTTAGTGGTTTCCCCTTTTAGTGAGATAAAGTCTCGGTTGCTCTCAAAGGTCTATTCCTAAATGTCAGTTTAGTTGTGGAATCGAAATGGGTCTCTTCCTAGATAGTGGTTGGTTTAACTGTGGAATAGAGATGAGTCTTTTCTTGGATAATGGTTTAATTGTGAAATAGAGATAAGAGATCAGCGTGATCAGGAGAGCGGGTCTAAAAGTGTTTACTCGTCTAGGTTTTGTCGAGGGTTAGAGAGGCAACTCTATGTCCCAAAATCTATTATGTAATTTTCATTGGTATAGAGAATTTCAATTTAGTCATGCCCGTGGATGTCGCTCTCTTGGGGTGAAACACATAAATCTTTGTGTTCTTGTGATGTGTGTGTTCCATGCTTTATTTTTTATATGCTCTACCTTGGTATGGTGAACATGTGATTTTCATATCAAGGTGGAGCTTGTTGGATATGGTGATATCCAAAAATCACCAACATAAGGAAAACTTATATTATGTGGGATTGGGATTGATATCGATAGGTTTCTTAAAGGAAATAGAGATCCAAAAAGATTAGGACTCTAGGATATATCTCTTGGTTCTTACGATATATATAATATCCTTATGAAATTTTCTACTTATGGTAGACTCATAACCTTACATATATGGGATGAAAGATGAAAATCTTTGCAAGCCCTAACTATATGGGAAAAGTGGTTTCCTTTAAGGTATAGCCTCCTCTGCATCAGAGGCAATGCTTCCCCTTAGATAAAAGAGAACTTTCTCTGGAGAGAAATATTACAATGTGCCTCCTGTTGATTGATAGACAGATTTCTTGTAGAGAAGTTGTTTGTTGTATATCATTTTTAACGTACTTACATATTTGGTACAAATAAGAAGAGTGCCAGTGATGATTTGGTCCTGCTAGTACCCAAGACACAGCTAGACACAGGGAACACAACCTTGGAAAAAAGTATTATCATGCCAAAAAGAGACGTTACAACTATAGCTCTATGCTAGGGCCTTCCAAAAGGTACCAGACCACTGCCATTGCATCCAAAACATTGAAAAACCCATAGGGACCAAATTTGGGCTCAATCGGGCCTCACAAGAACATTCTGAGCCTAAATTACCACAAAACGAATAGATCGTACACTATTGCGGTGTGTGTCACGCCCCCAGAATTTACAATACTGATATTCCTGAGATGCGACAGTCCAAACATATATACATCTCTTGATAGGACAAATTTACGGTGGCGAATTCTTACAAAGTAACAAATGAAAGTTTAAGCACAGCTACAATATCTTCCCAAAGTTGATCCTGACGAGCACTCAAAATGAAACCTCTGTTATCCTGAAAAATATTTACCATAGTTTGATGAGTTTGGCTACTTAGTAAGTGATCATCATAATCCTAAAAATAATCATGATTGAAAGATATCAATATTTTCAAAAAAGAGATCTATTAACAGAAATGCATTAACAGTTTCACTTTAAAAAATACATAATTAAGTATAATCCGAATAATTGAAATGCATATAGCATTTTAATGGAACTGCCTAATTCAAAGGATTTCACAAATTACCTTACTGGCATCCCAAGTAGGTTACCTATATACCCCATCAGCGTCCTGATGGATCCACTTAATCCCTATCGGCATCCCAGATAGGCCCATTTAATCCCTGCAGGTTCACTTATACCTCACCGGCGTACCGGATGAGTCCACTTAATCCCTACTGGAGTACCCGATAGGTCCACTTATGTCTCACCGGCGAACCGGATGAGTCCACTTGTATACTTAAAGTATTTCTAAATCTCTTTAAACATTCGAAAGCAACAATATCATGTACTCAACATATCACTGAAATTATTAATATGAATTTCACTGAACCATTAGTAACAGTCACTTTCAATAACATTTCAAAAATAACCAGTCAAATATTTTGGGCTCAATTTAGAAAGGTCGTTATTCGTAAAGACATTCTAGCATAATTGCCAATCTAGTATGTATTGAAAAACTCTTATAGAAATTCAGGAATACGGAATTATCACAATTTATGGGATGTTAATTCACAAATAAACATTTCACAGACAATGCTATAATCAATTGCAAAAATATCAGTTTTCAAATAATAAGGCAGTCATTTGCACATGAAATTTACAATGTTTAAATATAAAAAAAAAACAGTAGAAAGAAATCTCACAAGTTTACTAAAAGCAGAAATATCACATTTATTTTTAATAATTTTACAGTATCTAAAATTTTCTAACAATAAACAAAAAAAATAAATAAATTTATTTTTCTAAGAATTTACAGTATTTAAAATTTCTAACATAGATAAAATATCACAATTTTATTAAAAAGATTATTTTTTCAAAATAATGAGGTCGCTTGTGCATAAAATTTATCGCGCCTAAAATTCATGATAATAAGCAGAAGTAATTATTTCATTTTATTTTTAAAAAGAACAGATTATTTTTCAAGATAATGAAGTCACTTACCTAAAATATTTGAGAGGGAGCTTTCGATAAAAATTCGGGTAGAGATAGAAAATTCGGGTAGAGATAGAAAAAGCTCACTGCGTTTCGACTAGAAAGAGAAAGATCTCAAAAATTTTCTAGGGTGGGAGTCCTCGCCTCTCTTATTTCAATTCTTAAGATACCTTATTATATTATCTTATTAAGTTACACCTCATACATGAGGTGTAACAACTATATTACACCTGAACGTTTCAAGCCCATGTCCACTAAAGAACGTGACAATGCAGCAAAAACTTTAAACCAAAAGCTTTTGAAAGTAGTGATGGTCCTTAAAGACCATCATGCTCATATGGACCATCACTTATTAAAAGTTTTTTTTTTTTTATTTGAAATTTTAAGATTATTACAGTGTATCATCATGGAACCAGTCTTCAATCATGGAGGTTGCATTCTTCACATCTCATGATGTACTTACAAACACCCTCACGTCACTCGTTTGAAATAGAAACAATCTCAACTTCGGACACAAGCTGGGTCTCAACCTTAAAAGCTAGGTTGTAAGGAAACCCAAGTAGGATGAGTTGGAAATTACTCTCAAAAATAAAAAAATAATAATATCATATTAAAAGTCAACGATCTCATTGAACACAGTTGTCTAATTATGCAAAAAGAATTGAATCTCGTCTTAAAAAGTACAAGATAAATTATTCTTAAGGTTCAAATCTTTTTCCTAAATGCCGAATAAATAGTACTTTTAGTTGCCAAAAAAAAAAAATATTTCCTCAATTAAAATTCACGGTGTTTAGCGGCACATTACGGAAATACATTATCCAGTTTTTTAAAGTTTCTCTACAAATTTATTACTTATCGATGGTTCCTATTTACTCAATAACTCCTATTTCTAGACCCTCAACAGTCCCCCAAGACCAAAACACAGAGAAGAGAAACAGAGAGAGGATCCCCCAAGACCAAAACACAGACAAGAGAAGCAGAGAGAGAGGAACATCAAATTTCACCCAAAAGAGAGAATGAACGTAGAGTGAGAAAGAAAATAAAATACATTCGAAATCTCCCTTGGTCTATGTATATATAAATACGCCCACCGACTCACTTCGAACCTCACCACCTAACTCCAAGAGAGAGAAATGGCAACTCAGTTAGTCTTCTTTCCAAGCCCAGGAGTGGGGCACTTGGTGTCGATGGTGGAGTTGGCGAAGCGCCTCCTCCACCATAACCCCACCGCCTTCTCCATCACAATGCTCACCATCGAATCCCCCTTTGGCGCTGCCACCGCTGCCGCCTACATGGCCAAAGTCTCTGCCTCCGCACCCCCGGCTCTCCAATTCCTCCCACTCCCACCTCCCCTGAACTTCTCCGTATCCCCTGAAACCAGAGGCGAAACGCTCATCAGCCTTTTCATCGGCGCCCACAAACAATCGGTTGCTGAAGCCCTGAAATCGCTCTCCCCTGTTCGAGCCTTCATCATTGATCTCTTCTGCACCACCTTTCTTGAAACCGCAGCTGAAGCCGGTGTTCCGGCGTACATCTTCTTCACTTCTGGCGCTTCACTTCTTTCTCTAATGCTCTATCTCCCTACACTTCATGACCAAATTACATCAGAATTTAGGGATTTGAAAGAGCCGGTGGCGATCCCCGGCATGACCCCGTTGCCACCACTCGACATGCCCATGCCAGTCATGGACAAGACCAATGACGCATACACCTGGTTCTTGTACCACTCCCGCCGCCTCCGGGAGGTCGAGGGAATTCTTGTGAACACCTTTGAAGAATTCGAGCCTCAACCCCTCAAGGCCATACGCGATGGTCAGTGCCTGCCTGACCACCCCACGCCCCCAGTCTACGCTGTCGGCCCACTCCTCAACCTTGATGAACAGCAGCCCCCTGCTAGCGAACCTCACGAGTGCTTAAAATGGCTCGGCACCCAGCCAGACGGCTCGGTCCTGTTTCTGTGTTTTGGGAGCTGGGGCGCCTTTGAACCAGCCCAGGCCAAGGAGATCGCTCTCGGGATCGAGCAAAGCGGTCATCGTTTCCTGTGGTCTCTGCGAGGTCGGCCAAAGGAAAAATTCTCAGGCCCAACCGATACAGACTTGGACGTGCTGCTGCCAGAGGGGTTCATAGACCGGACGAGGGAGCGCGGGATGGTGTGGCCGACATGGGTGCCGCAGGTGGCGGTGCTCGCACACCCTGCAGTCGGTGGGTTCGTGTCGCACTGTGGCTGGAACTCGATTCTGGAGAGTGTGTGGCATGGCGTGCCAATCGTGGCCTTTCCCCTGTACGCCGAGCAGAGGCTGAACGCATGGGAGCTGGTGAAGGACGTGGGCGTGGGCGTGGGCGTGGGCGTGGGCGTGGGAGTGGGCGTGGGCGTGGACGTGGGCGTGGGCGTAGGCAGCGGTTTGGTGAAGGCAGAGGAGCTGGAGAAGGCAGTGCAGCGGTTAATGGAGGCGGAGGAGGGGCAGAGATTGACGCGGCGTGTGAAGGAATTGAGGGAGGTGGCGAGGAAGGTGGTGGAAGAAGGGGGCCCGTCCTATTCCGCTCTAGCAACGGTGGCCGGCAAATGGGTTCAAGAGAAGTGAATGGTCTTCGTCGTCGCCCTTGCGTAGCTCGATTGCTTTTTTTTTGTTTCTTGTGTCTAAGTGTTTTTTTTTGTTTAGTGTTTAAGTTCATGTACGAAAGTGGACAGTAATGTAGTTCTATTAAGTGTTTGTATTATTGAACTAACTCTATCTTGCCCTTTATTCCTCATTTCTTCTCTTCCCTGCTCTCTCTTTCCAACCCAGAGCTCCTCTCCGTGGAGCACCCATTGAAGCACCACATCCACAGATATGTGGCGGTGCTACACCACTGCTCCAGAGTTGTCCCGTAATACGACTATTGGACAAACATTTAACAAAGGAATTAGTTTACCGTTAATACGAATGCTGAACAACTTTTTACGTTTGTGGAAAGAATAACCCTCATGTGCAGAATTAAATAGCAACTTAGAAAAAAAAAACACACATCATTAGGATAGTACTCTTAATTTATGATAAAAACAACATCAAACGGTAAAATCCTCCTAACAATGTCCATACATAATTTGCTCTCTAATGATTCATCTAGGGCTGGCAATGGACAATGATTCATCTAGGGCTGGCAATGGACGCAGCACATTGTGGCATGAAGTATAGGGCTGCCGGCCTGACCCAGTCATGTTTAATTTTTTCTCATTTGTTTTTACCTCAGCCCTAGACCTGCTTGTTGCGGCCCTCAGATGAATCTGATATTCAACCATGAGATTATTTTAAAAAATAAAGGATCGCCGTAAAATTCTCTTGAAATTTTAAATTTGGATTTTGAGACTTGAACACAACTGCGACTATACTACTATACAAAAATTATGGGCCTTGAATTATTTGAATTGTTTGAATGCCCCGGCGGGAGCATAGAATCGATTAAATTGTTTTATAATTATCTAATCATTCCTCCTCCGACCCCATCCCTACCACCCAATCCTACAGCTACTCTAATTTTTCCATCACCATGTCCAATTAAATTGGTGACTCAAAAAGTGAACCCATTGCACTCAATCCAAGTCTTTGAAGTAAGACGCCGTTTGGATACTTGAACATATATGGTCTGTAAAATATATTATTGGTGTAATACATTGCTGCGTAATACATTATCTGTAAATGGATGGTTACCGTTTAGGTAATATTTAGACGCAACCTAGAAAATTTATTGTTTGGGTAATATTTAGATGCAAACTAGAAAATACATTACTACTCTTTGGTTATGTCTGGAAAAAATATATGGGAAATGCATTATCAATATTTTACCCTATAAGCTATCATTTCTTTTCTTTTTTTGGTCATAGAATTCCACTAAAATGTGGAATTAAAGTCATCATCGTACTATTCGAAAAAAATTTTCTAATAATAACATCATCACCATTTCAAAAAGATTTTCTAATAATAACTTGTATCATTCTAACGTCATAATGACACCATTTCTTACTTATCTTGCATGTCTGTGGCACTTACATGGAATCACATTTCTTCTAACATGATTAGACTTTGGTTTCAATATGATAAGTCATTGGAATAATATGATTAGAATAACAAGATTTTATTGTGATAAGCTTTATTTTTATTTATGTTTTGTAAAAGTTTTTCAAATGTCTCCCTATATAATTTTAAATAACCAATAAATTTATCATACCAGATTCATTCAACAGTTAATGGTTCCAATTAGTCAAGAATTATTTAGTCTTCTGTGACTAGAAATTCTTTTTTTATCCTTTTCAATCTAAAAATGAAGTCGTTAGGTGTTGTGATTGTGGTAGACAATCAATCGTAGAAAAAAATTTCAACTTGATCAATAAAATAAAATGTGCATTTTTGGAAAAGGATAAGGGAAAAGGGATTCAAGATCAAGATGAAATAAAATAAAAAATTATTCAATAATCTCCCCATCTTAAAAGTACAAGTTAAAAAATGAGAAGAAGTTTGATTAGTAAACTAGAAGTTTTCATAATAGGAGACTAAAGATGTATCTTATTTCAATTGAGGTTTTACTAATCATGTTGTGTGAAATTTTTTATTATGATTGTGTAGGGCTTACCAGCATTCTCCTGCTTCTCTCTTCATGTTAGCGGCAATGACTCTCTTGATTCTCTCTCTTCAGTTTAATAGCTCAAAGGAAAAAGTCTAGACCAGAAAGTGGCTTAAAGAGAGTAGAAACATCTTATACAAACCCAGTTATTATGGTTCAAGAGAGAGGGTGCGGGCTAATAAATAGAGAGAACTCTGCAAACCAAAGGTTTTCTAAAAATATTTTTTTAAACAGAAATAGGGTAGAGAGGGAGGCCTAGCCAAGATTACCTGTTATCCCTCAGCGACTAATGAGTTTGATGATTTTTGGGAAATCTTAGGTAATCACTCGTTATCTCATTCCATTTCTCTACTATTAAAATGTACCCAATAAAAATATCATATTTCCTTCTAATAGTGGCATGTAAAATTGTTTGAATCGTCTCATCCCAATCGGGTATTATAGTTATTGTTCTGGATCTGTTAATATATCGGAATCAGGCAGTGTCCCCAAGCACCAGCATGTTTGAGTCCGTCCATACCGATCATTTACCAAAGAACCAGTTCATTTGTAATAAATTCCGATCTGAATAGGGTATATGGTAATCGCTCCGTACCCCAATATATCTAGATCCATCTGTATGCGCCTAGAACTAGACACCAATATATCGAGATCTGATCGTAATCTCTAGAACCAGCCTATTCGAGCCAATAGTTATTTACGAAAGAGCCGGTTCATTCTTAATAGAGCGGATTTCTTCAACGATTCACTCATAAAAATTACTATTGTGGGGCACACCAATCTCACTTACATAGGCAAGTATTATAACAATTACCTATCCCTTTTACATATCATCATCGCATGTAAGCAAGTATTATAACAATTACCTATCCCTTTTACATATCTTCATCGCTTACCTTATTGGCAAGACCTTTTGCTATTGACGTGGAGTTCGCAAGAGTGACTTGCTCTCTCGTAATCTTTTGCTGTGGGATATGTCCAACCTCTACTTCAAAGCTACATCGGTGATTTAAACATATGAACAATTTAACAATGTAAAGATTTAAACATATGAACAATTTAATAATGTAAAGAAGGTCGTGTATAATTCAATCCTTGTTGCGGCAGTAAAGACTAAATCATAAATTATAAAAAAAGACAGAAAAAAGATGGATTAAAAAATTAATATGAAATTATAATGCGTACTTATGTTGGTCTAAATCATAATTACAAAGAAGAGAGAAAAAGATGGATTAAAAAATTAATATGAAATTATAATGCGTACTTACGTTGGTCTTTACCCACGGTTAAATCATAAATTACAAAAAAAAAAAAAAAAAACGTAAAGTAAAGAAGACGGTATACTAAAACTAAATAATTATTATTATTGGTAG
>NW_006500347.1:3958181-3974567 GCF_000471905.2 Amborella trichopoda
TAATATGAAATTATAATGCGTACTTACGTTGGTCTTTACCCACGGTTAAATACAATAAATTAACTAAAAAAAAAAAAAAAAAAAAAAAAAGAAGGAAAGAGACGGATTCAAAAAATAATATTTATTATATTGGTAGGATCTATATAGAGTTTAACATATTCCATATCAAAACAAAATAAAGAAGGATTTTTCAATTTTTTTGTTTCCATTTTATTTTTTAAGTTTTCATATTTTATTTTATTACATTCCATTAACATTTTTATCTCTCCCTTGCTTAAACAAGGGCAAGTTCGTCTACAAAAATAAAATAGTCTATAAAATAAATTTTATTTTTTATTTTTAGATTAATAATATTTATTCTTTTTTCATAATTTACAAAAAATAAAAGTACATATAGTTAAGTTTTAACTGCATATAACTACAAAAATAAATCCATATAATTGATTTATAAAAATTAGTATAATTATAAATTTATTATTGTTTATTTATCTTAATAAATTGTTAAACTTATAATCATGTAAATATAATTAATTAAAATCATGTTGAATGAAAATAATTATATAAACATTGTTTAATTATTTACTATAATTATGTTGAAATTGTTATTGCTATACTGAAATTTTTATTGCTACAAATACATTAAAACAACACTTAATTTAATGTATTAAATTGCTGCATCAAGGGTCTAATCCCAGACGTCGGTTTAGCAGTGGAATAAAGATAGCTCTCTTTCTGAACAGTGATTGGTTTAGCTGTGGAATAGAGATGGGTTTCTTCCTGGACAGTACTTTAACTGTAGAATAGACATAAGAGATCTATGTGATCGGGAGAGTGGGTCTAAAAGGGTTTGCTCGTCTGGGCTTTGTCGAGGGTTAGAGAGGTAACGCTATGTCCCAAAATCTATTATGTAACTTTCATTGGTACATTGGGTTTCAATTTGTCATGCCCATGGATGTAGCCCTCTTGGGGTGAACCACATAAATCTTTATATTCTTGTGACGTGTGTGTTTCATGCTTTATTTCTCGTATTATGGCACGTGCTCTCTCCTATTTTGTTTCTAGCAGTATAAGTACACGATCTTGGTGGGATCCAACTTTTGAGACTCCTGTTTTCGCATCTAAAAGGGTTATTAAATCCTAACAATTAGTATCAGAGCACATAGTTCAGTACAGAGCTAGTGTTTGTGCATTCGGTTGAACAAAAACACATGGCAAAGTATGCAAGTGTTTTATTTGAGGTGGAGAAATATGATGGCAAGCACAATCTTTCTAGAAAGAATGATAATAGAATTTACTTGGCAAAAGAAAATGAATTCATAAAGATATCCATTGGATGTTGGTATGATGAGCATGTGATTTTGATATTAAGGCGGAACTTGTTGTATATGGTGATATAAAAAAATCATCAACATAAGGAAATCCTATATATGCAGGATTGAGAATGATATTGATAAGTTTCCTCAAGGAAATAGAAATCCAAAAATATTAGGACTCTGGGATATATCTTTGGGTTCTTGATATATATATATATATATATATATATATATAGGAAAATACTATGCAATGCTTATAGGCGAAAATGAACAGTGATTTCGCCTACTCCCATTATCGTCCAAAGTATTTTGTTTGCTTATTACAATTGATTAGTCTTAGATTCAATTCGGATCCACTTCTGGTCCGAGCTGAAACCTTCTGGGTCGACGTCCAGGAATGTACCCGGTCTAGCCCAAGTCCGAACCAGGGTCACACCCAGGTCCAAACCTAAGCCCTTTTTGGTCTGAGCTACGGCTCACGACAAATCTCACCTAGACCTAAGTCTGAATCCACATTCAGTATAAATTTGAAACCTTTTGGGTCCAAGTCCAGCCTTGTGCCCAGCCTAGCCCATGTCCGAACCAGGTTCACACCTAGGTCTGAACCTAGGCCCCTTTTGGTCTGAGCCAAGGCTCGTGCCTAACCCAACCTTGATCCAGTTTGGGTCAACAACCGGTCTGATATTCAAAACCCTCTAGGTTTAAGCTCATGCATGTGCTTAGCCTAGCCCAGGTCCAAACCTAGGCCCCCTCTCGGTCCGAACAAGGACTCGAACCCATATAGTCTAGATATCAGTCTAGGTCCTAGCCTAGGTCTAAGTATATAATTGCCTCTAGAACTAAACTAGGTTCATCTTAGCTCAAGGTTCAAACTGAAATTCATCGAGTCTAGCAAGATTCATCCAGTCTGGTCCTAAATTATGTCTAGATTCAGAGTTGTCCCTAGACCTAGACAAGGTTAACCTGTATTCTGTCTAGGTTTAGCTAGGTTCGAGTCTTAGTCCAACTAGGTCCATTGAGGCTCAAGCAAAGCCTAGTTTACGCCCATGTCCAAGCCAAGTCTAACCTTCTAATTTAGCACAAGTCTAGGAGTCATAGCCCAATATCAAAGCAGAGCAAGGTCCAACCCTATGACTCCCACCTAGTCAAGTTCCAGGGAACCCAGTCAGTCTGAGAGGCACCATCACAGTGCTCCCTCACAAATCCATAACACTTGTGTTAGTGATCCGAGTTTCTACCCACATAGAACCATACCTAATGGTCTGAGACACTCAATTGGTAACCCTCAAGGCCATGATGTAGAAGCTGCGAGCCGACAGGTTAGTAAAATCAAGGAGTTAAGCATGGGGTAATCCTCTAGGACATGGGGGTTAGACTTACATCTAGTCAGCATCCCAAGAGTAAGGCCCCAGCCCAAATCCTTGAATCAACCAATCCCAGCCGTATTAACCCCAATGTTCAGCATTCTAGGCTTAGTAATCACCCAGTTAGGGAGTAAGTGGGTTCACACACAGTTAAGGAAAGTCTACCAAAGCAACCCAGCATCAGTAAAATTCAAAGTTTTGACCTAACTAAGTATCAAGACAATCTTAGGGTGCATGCATACTTTCAAGACCTGTTGAGGTGAGGGTATACCATCCAACATAGTCAATCCAAGCATGTTAGGTCAGAAGCACAAGCTATAAGGTATGCCCAACCTGTTGGCCCAAACCAGGATAACCCTACAGGTGCTAGCTTGCCAATCCAATCGACTAGCGGCCAGGGGTCTAACTCTAGTCATCACTCAAGCCCAGGACTACTTAGGGGGCTGACTCCATCTGACAATAGCTATGGACTCCCTTCACTCTTCCGGTCTAGTTTTACGACAAGAGAATATCCCAACCTCTACGTCAAATCATCCAATCAAGGTCAGGGACAGATGGACCTCATTGCCCAAGGTCAGAGGTCTAGCCATCATAGCAGCTCAAATTGTCCATCCTAGTCAAGTGGTGATCCTATCATGCAGGCCTTCTTGCATGGCCATGTAGTTCAAACTCCGAGAGACAGGTATGCTCTTGCCCCAATTCAACTCGGGTGAGTCTATAAGCCGACAACCGGCACACCAAGTTCAAGATACTCCCCAGGCTCAATCTTTGGGGCAACTTGCTACATGGGTCCAACAGTCAATCTATACAAGCCACATACCACAAATCCAGGTTCAACAAACCATGCAATCGAGCCAGGTCACCGTTATACCAAGCCAAGTCACCGTTATACCAACGGCCCAATTCATCAACATGAAATGCCTTCAAGAATCTTTTGAGAGAATAAGAATATGAGATTTCTCAACTCCTAAATCATACGTACAAGAGACTCTAGGATACCTAAAAGATCTACCAGTCGGGTTTCTGATGCCACAATTCAAAAAGAAGTTTTATGGAAAAGAGGACCCTGAGGTACACATCAATGCTTACCTATTAATAGCTCATACACTGTGAGACTTACCTAACCAACTTAAGGTCATATTCTCTCATATCGTATCAGAAGAGCCTCTGATGTGGCACTGAAACTTCATAAAAGATAACCCTCAAACAACTTCTAATGAAATATTCATGCAATTTTCTTCCCGTTATTATGGGGGAAGACCAAGACCCATCACCCTTGGTGAGTTAACATCCACCAAGCAAAAGTTAGGCGAGTCTCCTTCTGACTTTATAATAAGATTTAGAGAGGTCGCTATACGAGTCGCTGAAACTTCACTCCTTGAATCTGTGAAGATAGGCATGGCATTAGAGAACATGACCCATGAATATGTCACCTTCTTCAGTAAGGGGGTGATCCTTTACTCGTTTGATTTTATGTTTGAAATAGTATCACGATATGAGCGAGTCAAGGATGATGAAGCTAGAGTCTTTCGTAGCCTGATGATAGTCAACCCTCCACAAGAAGGAGAAGGGAATGATGACTCGACTGGTGAGGAACCCTCTTAAGAAGGAGAGGTGAACTTGATTGAGAAAAGTGTCCATTCTACAAACCATCCATGAGAAGAGACTAAAACTTACTCAACTACATGGAGAATGCAGACTTTCATGAAAAGGGAATTCACTCCCGTTGATGATCCTTTTAACCCATCAGTATAAGTGAATGCGATAAAAGACGTCTCACATGCGTGGGATGGTGAATTAAACTCACAAGGGATTCGAGATAAACTCGAGCATAAGCTTGGTCAATGCTCCAAAACTAGCGATTCCTTGAATCATGGAGACAAAGTTAGTTCGAGGCTAGTTATTCAAGAGAAAATAAAAGAACAAATATTTAAAGAAAACTTATCACCTTGAGAACTAGAAACACTAAGGAAAGATGACCTGTTAAAAATTCTAAGGGGACCTCCCGAACCACCTTCATAAGATTTATTGAATGATCCACCAATCTGGGATAAAGAATTGGATATTAAAAATCCAACCATGTTACCTCTTCAAGAGGCAGGCTCTCTAAAAGTCATTAACGACATGAGCACAACTGCGATAACAGGAGCACCCCCATATCAAGTCTCATGAAGAACATGTTCCTAACGAAATAGAAAGCTCTGCAAGGGCAACCCCATCAAACTACTTAATAGGGGCAATATTCTCTCATGAAGAGAGCACAGTAGGAGCAGTTAATGAGATTGAGCCCTTATTTGTTAATTCTTAATATTAACTCAGTCACTCTTCTTGTGCGAGTGTCACCCAAGTGCGAGCACTGAGAAGGAGCCTACTACATAATTAACTCTTGAAGAGAAAGATAATATTTGGAATGAAAGAGACAATCGAAAAAGAGTTGGGTGATCACTCACCCCTTACAAAAAACAAATGGGGCATTCATGCCTCAAACTTCAAAAGGCATTAACACTTAATGAGTAACACAAATTATCCCATTAACGGAGAGGACCTAATGAGTTTGTCCATCCAGGTAAAAGATTGAGGGATTAGGAAACTAAGAGTGATTCTTAGTCCCAAAATCAAAGTTCAAGTGTGGCAATTCAAAGGATAAATCCAAGAGGAACTCAACAACCATTGTCAAAGAAATATTGGATGCCAAACTGGGGCAAGGGAAATCAGAGGATGACTGATATCAGAACCTCCCCACCACCTGGATAAGGGAAAGATGATCAAATTCTTACATAGTCTTAAAACGAAATGCCAAAAAAAAAAAACGCCACTCACTCTTCTTCTTGCTCCTCCTCCTCCTCTTCCTTTGTCATCATTTTCTTCTTCAAAACTAAATAAGTAAAAATCCGCTGGGCTAAAAATCTAAAAGAAACCCCAAGCGTTGGAAAAAATGCAACAAGGCTGAACACCTGAAAGGGACCTTGAGACGATGAAAAAATAAATAAAAAAACAAATCTGCTGGGTTTAAAATCTGAATGGAACCCCAAGCGTTGGAAAAAAAGCTACTAGGCTGAACACCCAAAAGGGACCCTAGGGGCGATGACAAGAAGAAGTTCTTTTATTTCCTTCTATTATCCAAAGTCTTCTCTCTCTAACATTTTCTCTTCCTTCTTCTTGAGTCAAAAGACTGTCAAAAGAAAAATAAGTGAGCATTAGCCTGATGGACCAATCTTAAGGACCTCGATCATCTGGACTTCAAAAGGCGAATAGTGGAGGAACGAATTCGAAAATCCAAAAGAGATTCTAAACACACAGGGGCAGTATCATGTATTTTCAAAATTATGTCTCACTCGAAAACTTCAAAGAACTCTCATTTGAATTGAAATACAACAGTTGAGGTTTGAAGATAAAGAAATGTTTGATGATTCATCGTCCTGAAGATTCAAGCAATGACCTAACATGCTCATATAGGGTCACAAGTGGTTAAACTATAAGACCCACATTCAAAAAAAAAACTAAAAGTCTTAAAAATTTCATTTTAAAACTTTTCTTTTTAAAAAAACACTCCATGGTTGTATGAGTATAATTGGCAAGTACCGTATCCATCACTGCATGATGGTAAACTGCTTAGTGGGCTCTACGGTTATTTTTTCAAAATATCTTTCTCATTTCAAAATTTTCAGTATATGTCTTTTATTTTCAAAAAAATTTTATTTCTTTGTTAAAATCGTGACCTGTCCAAAGCTCCGGGTTCTATTTCCAAATCCCCCCTTGTTTTCAAAATTACTAAAAAGACTTTTAAAAACGAATGAGCTTGGACAGTCATATATGATGATTACCGCGTTGCCGCCTCATCTCTCTCTTTAGAATTGACAAGAAAAACCTTTTTCTAAACAAGAAAAAACTATAAAAGACCTTAGGAAACCCTAAGGGAATAAAAAAAAATGTCAAGTTTAAGAATTTGAAATTGTGAAAACCCCTGAAGTTAAGTAGCATGGCCGAAAAATCCAACTTGAGATTCAAGCTTGTGTAACTCATCAACATCTCACATCAAAAACCCTAAGATGAAAATGCACTAGGTAAGTGAGCGGGGAGGGCAACGTCTTGGATGAATAGTTGGTGTGCCCTTTAACGACGAAATGTCAGGATCAAATTTAAAATGTCTGCATTAACTTTGTCACTCACGTGCCCCTTGAAGGACATGGAGCACCAAAGAGTGTCTACTTATTTGCCACTCACCAGACCCTCGAAGGACAGGGAGTGTCAAAGAGGGGCAACTGTAGACACCCCATTTTAAAAAACTGGCAAATTGTGTGATACTCTTGAACCCTTAGGACTAAACCCTCGAAGCATAGATCATCATAGTCTGTGATCCCTATCATGTGATCCAGAATCCTGCAATACTATTGTTTTAGTAATAAATCAAAGTAAAAATAGCAAAATAGCTTATTTTTACCTAATATTTGGTGAGCAATATCACAAAAACGCAACCACTAATTTTGGTCTGACTTGGGCTGTCTTTGACCCCCAAAAATAGAAATTTGGCTGGTAAATCTACTTGAAATTGGTATACATTCATTCTAGTATGATTTGAGCCTATATATAAACACATGTTGTGACCCATTTAGGGTGGACTTTGTTAACTCATAGGCCAAGAAATTTGAGAGATAGAGAGAGCCTAGAGAGAAAACCTATGAACAAGCCCTAGATATAGGAAGCTTAAGCTTTTGGCCACCTGCAGCCCTTAGATTAAGAGATTCATCCAACCAAACCAAGGCATGGTCAAAACCTGAAGAGAGACAAAGATGATGTACGACATAAACTTAATTGGTCCTGATACGGGCGAGCCCTCGAAACCTCGGGTTTGCGGGGCCAACTGGCCCAGCCCGGTATTTTCTCATCATCTTTTCTTTTATTTTTCATTTATTTTGTTAGATCTAGGTTTTTATTCTTATTTCATTTAATATTTTGTGCATTTGAATTTATTATCCTCTTTTCCTTTATTTTTCAGTTATTTTGTTAGATCTAGGTTTTTATTTATATTTCATTCAATATTTTGTGTTTTTTGAATCGATGCTAACTTTGTCACTGATATCTATTTGATTTTTAATAGATCTGGCAGTTGGTGGTATAAGACCAATAGGCTAGAAATGCAATCTTTTAAAAAAAAATTCCATTGTATAAAAACTTTAGGGTTTAAATGCATGAATATCTCAATACAAAACCATAATACATATATTCCAGTCTACAAACATGGTTTATACACATTTGAATAATAAAATTCAACCCTAATAGATCCCTTAAAAATCCTTTACTCAAAAATACAATTAAACTGAATACAATATTCAAATATTCACATTGTACATCTCTGCAACATATTACTTGACTTACACTCGCAATTCCTCATTATATCAAAACTATATGATAATTTCATCTTCATTCTTCATCCTCATCATATATCATAATATCCCATACACATCATACACATGATCATAATAATTCAATAAGATTTCAATTCGCATAAACAATAATGCATAACATTAAAGCTCATACCGTAAAAAAACCATTTCAATATTCACATAACATACTGAATTTAACTAATCATGAATCCATTTAATAATTGTAAATACATCAAATTAACATGCAAACATACATGGGAAAACCATGGTTCGAACCCCTTGTGCCCGGGCCACGAATGGGCCTTTTGAGGAATTAATTTTGTCTCATTGTCTAAGGCATGGATGATAATAATAACTCAAGGAGATCAATCCAATGGGAAACAAATGATCACATTTATTTCACTTAATGGGGATCAAATCATGAGAGAGGTATGTATCAAAATAGCCCTTCAAAGTTTGAAAGAGATACTACACAAAATAAGGAAGTTATGATGAAACTACACGATGTGGTCAATAAGGGACAACAAGAAATTTTCAACATTAAAAAAAGGAAACTCAATGGACTATTTCTTATGCTCAAATATGATGAAATAAACCTCTCATCGGTTGTATATTCTCAGTAAAAATTTCAAAAAAATAAAATCGATAAATCAAGTTGAAACTACACAAGATCATGGAGTAAGCAAGCTAGTCTATACATACTATGTGTATGGACTACACTATTGCTTTGAGACTCTTCAAATCTCAAGTTTTTATGACAAAAAATGAAGAAAGCTACTGTAAATTAAGAATTACAACAAGCTTTGATAATGGAAATGAGGTAGGAATTAAAATATGAGAAGAAAAAGCAATACCTTAATGAAGCAATAGTATGGGCTTGATCACATAAATGATGGACTACTCCATGAAAGGGTTTCAAATGAAAGCTTAAGGAAGAAGATAGTCTCATGGGTGACCACATTTTTTTCAAGAGCTCTCTCTCTTTTTCTCTTTGAAATGAATACTCAAGTTACGATAATAATTGATCTCATAAATTACTTAAATCATAAAGATGGATTTGATCTTGATCCTTGATGTTTTAGATCAATGGCACATGAGAGGCTTTTATCCAAGCCACTCATCCATATCATATCATCAAGATCAATGGATAAGCTTTTGACACCCTTCACGCCTCAAAACCTAGGTTTATAGTCATTTTACCTTGAAGCCCTTAGCTCCGTATTTTATTTCCCAATAAGTCAAAATTCATATTTACTCTTATGCCCATGGTTTTTGAATAAGTTGTGAGAGTCAATAAAATACAAGGATATGGACATAAAGGTAATATAGGACATCTACACATGTGAATAAAATATCTTATAACAACACTAAAATTTCACATGGGTCAAGCCCATAAAGTGGTGCCACAAAAGATATACTCACATGCTACAAAATCATATGTGGATAATAATATGAATTAAATTAATTCTCAAAATCTCATGACTTCACATATGCCAAAAATGACACATATGAGAAAAAAAAAAAAACATGTGACTTAAATCAAACTTAAGTCATAACAATATATAACCCTTTAAATAACAAGATAATCATGTTATAACATAATACCAACAAAAATATTAATGACAAATAAGTCCCCACATGCATATGACGTCAGCATGATGTCATCCACGAGTGGGGAGGTGGGGTGCCACGTGGCATCCCTATGGCCACTTGGGATCCATGTGGTAGCCTCATAGGATGTCCTTGTTTAGTATTTGAAAATCACATTTTTTATTGTTTAAAAAATCTGAAAAATTCTCCAAAAATATCAAAAATTCTTTAAATGATTTCTAAACATTATTACACAATTTCTCATCAATTTTAGATTAATTTGGGCCAAAGGTTAATGAGATCTCTAGACTTATAACACTAGTCGGAGTCTTCCATTGGGCTAACCCGAATGACGTTCCACCGATGTCTCAAGCCGACCCAATGGACCTATGCTCCACAGTCTATGGCAGGGACACATAATTGGTCACATCAAAGTCACTGATCCAAAGCTTCCGGTTACCGAGGGTTTAATGGATTACGGGTGCACCCCTGTGGGACATATTCCTACTTAAATATAGGGGTCCGCTCAAAGCACATGTGCACTAGCACTTCTAAGTCGGATAATACTATAGAAGCCATGGAACGGTCTCGTGTCAGGATACAGGCTCATGTCCCATAAGCCGACTATTCCATATAGGGCGAATACTCTTTTAAATACTCTGGTTCTATTATTCTCGTTTGGATTCTTCAAGCCCTGGCTTATCACAGCAACTATGAGGCATTCTAATCAATTTATTTCTGACTGGGAGGTGACCCTCACACCTCCCCGAGAGTTCACATTTTCAAAACGTATACTCTCAATGCCTCAAATACTTGGGGTATATGAATATGGGCCCCAGTGCGTTAAACACCCAGATTCAGTCTCTTTGTAACTCCCACTGAGCGTAAGACTATTGGCTTTAAGGCTTTGAAAGGTCACATGGCCACACTGGCATCATATCAAAATTTGATTTTCCCCACTCTCTATCAGTCTTTTAAAAAAAATCAGTTTTTCATAGGGATCTTCCTTTGAAGATCTCTCCGATTTACATCATAAATAATATGACATCTCTATGAAATTCCATACTTAGTTTAGACTCATAACCTTATATGTATGGGATGAAAGATGAAAGTCTATGTGTGCCCTAACTATATGGGAAAAGTGGTTTCCTCTAAAGAGAGAGGCATTAGAGGCTGGGCCTCCCCTTAGAGAGAAGAGAATTTTCTATGAAGAGAAACATCACAATGTGCCTCTTGTAGATTGAGAGGCGGGTTTCTTATAGAAGCGGCTCTCATGAAGATTTTGGGTGGTTTTCACTTTCAGTGAGAGAAAATCTCGATTGCTCTCAAGGGTCTCTTCCTGGACAACAATTTAGCTATGGAATTGCCTTCCGTAGATTGAGAGACTGGTTTCTTATAAAGAAGCGGTTCCCATGAAGATTTTGGGTGGTTTTCTCTTTTAGTGAGAGAATATCTCAGTTGCTCTAAGGGTATCTTCCTGGACAGCGGTTTAGTAGTGGAGTAGAGATGAATCTCTTCTTGGATACTGGTTTAGCGGTGGAATAGAGATGAGAGATCGACTGGTCATGCTGATCATGAGAGTGGGTCTAAAAAGATTTACTTGACTGGGTTTTGTCGAGGGTTAAAGAGGTATCTCTATTTCCCAAAATCTATTATGTAACTTTCATTGGTATAATAGATTTCAATTTCCTGTGCCCGTGGATGTAGCCCTCTTAAGGTGAACCACGTAAATCTTTGTATTCTTCTGGCATGTGTGTTTTATGTTTTATTTCTCGTATTATGGCTCGTGCTTTCTCGTATTTTATTTCGAGCTGGATAAGTACACGATTTTGATAGGATCGAACTTTTGGGATTCTTGTTTCCACATCTAAGAGGGTTCTTAGATCCTAGCATATACATCCAATGAATGGTAGAAATGGAAAGAAATCATAAAACTATACTACTCTTAACCCATAAAATACCCTGTAGACAACATCCATACAATATACACTTTCCTTGACACGAATATGAGGAATGAAGAAAGGATTTGCTCACCTCATTCTCCAAGTTCCTTGTTATTTCATTGAATTTGATGATTCTTCAAACCCTTTTGTATGCAACTGCACCTTCACAAAGTGATAGTGGTATAAATTTCTTTGTCCTCAAAATATCTGGGGATATTTAAATTTGTTCACATCTCGTTTTTTCTTAACCGAAAAATGAGAAAGAGTACATATAAGGAGAAATAAAATAGAGATGGTATACTATGAGATCATTTACTATTTTTACAAGGAGGTCACAATCATACCTAGTAATTAGATGTTAAATTGAATGGCTTGTGGTGCATCATGAAGTTTGATTTTGTTTTTGTTTTTTTGAATTTTGAGTCTAGCCAACTTATCAACTACCCAATTTAAAATCCGATGGACAAAAGTGATTGAGACCTCCTTGTACTAGAAATATATAGTCTCTTTGTACACTTTTCCAGATATGTAGTCATAAAATCTTCAATCTAGAGAGGGAAGTATTGTTGGTGTTCATTGTAGAAAGGGTGCGGTTTGCATACGGATGCATCCATAGGTGTAGAGGTACGGTGCACCTTCAAATTTTATCATGGTATATAATTTTGATGTAAAATGTTCTTAGGATTATCTGAAATCTATTTTTATATCTAATTATAAAATTTTAAATTTAAAAAGTGGTTAAAATCAAGTAGATCTATAAACATATGAAAATCTTGAAAATAGACGATGTAGATAATATGTCGTAAAATGCACTATTTCTGAGACTTAAAATATTTTTATTGTTCATAGTCATACATCTCAAAGTCGAGATGATCAATCAAAGGGTTTTTCAACATTAAAGCTATCCTTTTCCGGATTTTTGAGGGGCATCCGTAGTCTTACATTATAAGGTAGCATCCTTATATAAACTTTCCTTGTAGAAAAGGCAGTAACGCAGAATAAGAATAAGAAGAGGTTTCCAGAGGAAAAACCACGAATAGAGATTAGAGAGTCAAAAATTTTATTTTAGCCCAAAATTTTTTTACTCGTGCGGAAATATACTATTCATTTACTACTTCGGGCAAATTACCAGACCCATACCCTAACGGCGGTAATCTGGTCCAAATGTTGGTGATAATTTTCTTGGATGGTTGATGAAAAGAAAAATTGTTCTCGGGTACATTGTATGAAGACCATGTTGTGTGGGTCCCACGTGTGCATTTTTTAACTAGGGGTCCATGCGATTTTCCCTTGTAAAAAAGATTCGGTAGTTGAAAGCGACCATGATATATATAGTCCCGTCAATGCAAGTAATGGTTAGGTCAGTCTTATTTAGAGCTTGCAGTGGGTGGGTGGCCCTGCCGGCTCGGCCCCTAAAAAAGTAGGGCCTAAGGCACAAACTGTGGCCCAATGGTTTGGCTGGGGTAAGTGCCAGCCTACTTAGGCTTGACCTGACCCTCTTTTGTTCTTGTTTTTTTTATTTATTTTCATTTATTTTTAGCCTAGCCTTGGCCCTGTTAGGGTCGGGCTGGGAATGGGCCAATCCTATGGGAATAAGGCTGGCCCGCCCCATTGCCACCCTTTGTCCTGATCATCCATTGAACAAGCGATGATATGTATCCAGGCTTTTAATAATTAAAAAAATATAATATTTCGTCTAGATTTTAGAAGTGGGTATGGTTTGCATCAGGTTGTAACTTTAAATAATCAAAGTAAGGCATACTTTCAAACTTTCTTGGGGGATGTAATTTTGGTGTCCAAGAGTATTAGAATCGCCTATAAATTTATTTTTACTTCGAATTGTAAAATTTTGAATTCAAAAATAGTTCCGATCAAGCAAGTATATAAACACTTAAAAATCTTGAAAATAGACAGTCCAGAAAATGTGTTTACATGATTTTCTATTTTTCGGACTCGAAATCCTTTTTCCTTTAAAGAGATAGTCACTTTTTTAAAGATGACTTGGACCTTTGAGAGAACATTTTAAAAGGGTGTGATTTCTATAAGGTTGCAACCTTCAACAATCCAATTAAGGCGTACTTCCAAATCTTATCATGTAACTTTGGTGTAAAAAATTCTTAATATTATCTTAAAATCTATTTTCGTGTCTAATTATAAAATTTTGAACTCCAAAAATTGTTAAAATCAAGTAGATCTATAAACATATACAAATCTTGAAAATGGACAGTCTAGATAATCTGTTGCAAGATGTATTATTTCTAAGACTCGAAATCTTCTCTTTTTTTTTCATATTTATACATCTCGATGTCGAGATGATCAATTAGAGGGATTTTCAACATTTAAACAACCTTTTCCCATTGATTTTTTAGGTGCGTATGTAATTCTACATTTTAAGGTTGCAACTTTTTCCTTTTAAAAAATATGCTTATTGGAGTGGGGACCTACATATTTCGAGGGTGATCGACCCAAATTATTTTTTCGTTAATAAAGTCTACATTCAGCAATTCAGCCTCAGCAATTCAGCCTACGGGAACATGCATCCCACCTACTCAGATTACTACAATGGGTATACGATCCAAAAACTGAGCTTTAAAACATTGATTTGAGAGCATAGGTCCCTGAAAAAATTATGTACAGCCTGATCTATAATATCAAAATGATATTTTTGTTCCAATTTTTTGTAATTTTATGCGGAGACCTCTATTTTTGTGTTTTTTCATTCTAATTTGGAAAAAGTTTATATAAGGTTGCAACCTTAAAATGTAGAACTATGGATGCACCTCAACAATCCATCAGTAAAACTTGTTTTATTGTTAAAAAAACCCTCTAATTGATCATCTTGACATCAAGATGCAGGACTATGGCAAAAAAAGGATTTTGAGTCTCAGAAATGGTACATCTTATCATATATTATCTAGATCGTCCATTTTCAAATATTTCATATGTTTATAGATCTACTTGGTTTTAGTCATTTTTGGAGATTAAAATTTTATAATTACATTTGAAAATAGATTTTGAGATAATCTTAAGAATATCTTACATCAAAATTATGTGTTATGATAAAATTTGAAGGTGCGCTTTAAATGGATACAACCTTATGGAAACCACACCCTTGTAATTTTGCTCCCAGTCTGGTGTTGTAAATTTTAAGCCGCATTTCTTTTAAATTTTAGTTTTGTGATTTTTAGGGCAGTTTGATGCCCTAGATATAATGTCAAATACAATTTAATATTGGAGACATCAAACCATAATACTTAAAAAATACTGACTATGGCTTGATGTTTCAAATATTAGTGTCCCCCTAAAATGAATCATCCGTTAATGTGGGGCATTACAGTACCCCGGAAACCAGAAAATTAAAAATAAAAAAATATAGTTTGATGTTTGTATCAATATCCTGGGGCAAATTTTGGAATAAAAAGTACAGCAATGTAGGACCTCCGCAATTTGCAAAATTTGGTACCTTATTGTGTTTTGAATATCTGAAAATTAGGTTAAAAAGATGGTGTTAATATTTGGGAAAGATTTTATAACGCTAGGTTCCGATACTGTTTGAGAAGAAGGCTTACTTCTGGGTACACACCAACGCCATTTAGGGTTCTCTTTATCCGAAAAATCAATTTTGAGCATTTCCTCTATTGGACAGGTGAGTCTTCCTGAAAAGTTTGAGATTGGAACGAAAAATCGAACTAGCCTAGGAAACCGGCCATTCCGAGTAACCACTAAACTGGCCAGTCCAACCGGCTTTATCAAGCACGTCTTGGCCCGTCTAAAAGGTGTTAAAATAATACAAAAAAAATCTAAAAAATATATTTAAAACATGATTCAACAAAGTATCTCCAAATAAAGTTGAAAATTAGAGAAAGAAAATAAATTTTAAAAAATCTATTTTTGCCCATGGGTATTTTTGAAATTTTCTAAAAAAAATGATAAACCATAAAAATAAATATTGATAGTCAAAACACTTTACAATCTCTGTCAAAATGATAGAAAACATTCAAAAACACATTCCAAACAAATTTCTTATAGTTTGGGTTTTTATATAAACTTTTTTAACTTTTAATTAAATACTCGACCGGACCATCAAAATCAACCAAAACCAAATCGGATAGTGCGCGATTCCAGTTTGACAGACCGGTTCTGAGTTCGACTGGTCGAGTTTGCAAACTATGGTTAGAACCGGTGGTATAAAAAATAGATCAATGCCCCGTATCGGGCACCCAAAAAACCCATCTGGATCGGTGAATCGGCTTTTCGGTTAAGGAATTAGACAAATCGGTCGAATTTAGCCTTAAAAAATTTCAAAAAAATTATTAAAAATCATGATAACTTTTGTTTTTTAGGAATACAATAGGAAATGAGGGTACTACATTAATAACTTATTTTATTGCATCAATATGCGAATATTGAGATGTTCTTTCCCTGTATGAAGATTCTCATCAAACATTTATTAAAACCTAACTAAGTACAATATTATACATTGAAATTAGAATTATTAGTTTGTATTTTATTATTTTATCATCATTTTACTATACAAATAAGAATAAATTTAAAAGGAAACCATTGTGGGATAGAGGTCTAACCACAATGGCTTCTATATCAGGGGGGAAGCCCTTGTGTGATAAAGAAGCCCTTGTGGGATAGGGGGAAGCCCTTGTGGGATAGGTGTGTCCTCGGACTTCTTTGTCCGGGGGAAGCCCTTGTGGGATAGGGGGAAGCCCTCACAATGTAGGACAAAGAAGCCCTTGTGGGATAAGGGGCCCTCGTGTGATAGGGGGAAGCCCCACAATGT
>NW_006500347.1:3982401-3994474 GCF_000471905.2 Amborella trichopoda
GCGTACCTTCAAATAGTATTGAAAGATGTTGTTTTGGTACTAAAAATCATTATGACGGCTTGAAAGTTTATTTTATCTCTAATTATAAAATCTAAACTTTCAAAAAAGAATGTAGATTAAGCAAATCTATGAACACTGAAAATTTTGAAAATTGACAGTATAGGAAATGTTGTATAAGATATACTATTTTCAAAATTTGAAATTCAGTTTTTCTCATGTCCATACATCTTAAAGTCAAGATACTCAACTTGAGAATTTTAGGGTATTGGAACAACTTCTCCAATAAAGTTTTGAGGTGTGCCTTACTTCGATTGTTTAGGGCCTCACCTTTATGCAAACTATTTCCTTTTAGGGCTGGCAATGGGCTGGGCAGCCCTATCGGGTTGGTCCGTCCCTAAAAACATAGCGTAGGGGTCACAAACTGTGCCTGACAGCTGGGTTAGGGCTAGTGTCAGCTTGGTTTGGCATGACCTATTTTTTTTCTTAAATTTTCTTTTCTTTTGTTTTATTTATTTTTGGCCAGGCCTTGGCTCTGTTAGGGCTGGGTTGGGCTTAGGCCAGCTCCATGGGGACAAAGGTTGGACTAGGGCCAGGGCTGGCTCGGCCATTGCCACCCTTTGTCCTAATGTCCACTGGATGGGGGATCATCTAATATTTCCTTTAGATTTTAGAATAGGGTATGGTGTGAATAAGGCTGTAACTTTAACTAATCAAACTATGGCATACTTCCAAACTTTATCCGGAGATGTAGTTTTGGTGTTAAAAAGTATTAGGATGGCCTAGAAATCTATTTTTACATCAAATGGTAAACTTTTGAACTCTAAATATTGTTCTAATCAAGCAAATATATAAACATTTAAATATCTTCAAAATTACAGTCTAAATATTATGTTACATGATTTCTATTGTTGGGATTCAAAATCTTTTTTTTTTTTCCATATCAATATATCTTGAGGTTGAGAAAATCAATTTGAGGGTTTTTAATGTCAGAAGAACTTTTTTTGATGGATTTTTTAAATGCTTTTTTACATTATAAGGTTGAACCTTGTATTTTCTTTTCTTGTAAGGTTGACACCTTATATATACTTTTCTTTTGAGCAAAAAGTCAAATTTTTAAAGATGACTTAGGGGTTTGAGAGAACATGTGATTTAAAAAATGGATCGATGCCCAGGATCGGGCACCCCAAAAACCACTTTGGATCTGTGAATCAGCTGGATCAGTCGGACTTGGCCCTAAAAAAATTCAAAACAATTATAAAAAATCATTACAATTTAGGAATCCAATAAGAAATGGAGTTACTACATTATTAACTTTCATTTTATTTGCATCAATATGCGAATATTGAGATGTTCTTTCCCTGTATGAACTATTATTAACAATTAAATTTACATCACAGAAAAGAAGCATAAAATTATTATGGATGAAGTATGTAATCATATATGGATTACAATAAGGCATATAATTCGTAAAATACTGCCTAAAACGAAAATGAAAGACGATGTTGTTCTTCATTTTGGTCATGATGTTTTCACTCGTTGAATTCATGTGACAATTCATTAATTCAATCTCGGAACTATAAGTTATGGCACTACAACATATATGTTTTTTTAGTACAAGAAAACTGAGGGCAAAAAAATCTAACAACATATATGTTTTTTGATATAATGTAAAAACAAAACCAAATGCATGAATAACTAAAATCGTATTACATGAAAGAAAAACACATGTGATCTAACTGGGGTATATAATAATTTCTTTCTTTCTTTTTCAATTCTTTCTTTTCTTTACGGTTTAGATCACTCACAAGAAGTCATTTTACAATATAACAACTTCAAATAAAATAAAATAAAATAATACAATAGGATCTCAAGAATTTGAAGCCATTCAAAACAACACTTTTCATTAATAAAAAAAAGACACAACCTATGCTTGAGAATAAAAGATATAATAAATAAATATAGAAACAAAATAGGGTGCCGGAGATTACCTCAATCGGGCTTCTTACACCTCACGCCGAGTCACACATTTTGATGTTGCGGGATCTAATGGTCAACCTTCAATCTCAACCGGGAAAGCAAGTTTGAACAAGCTACAACAATGTAACATGAACCCATTTGATTACAAATTTAAACCCTAGGTGAATCCCCTTAAGAACTAGTTTGAGAGTGAGAGATGCTTATCTTTTCTACCACAACCTTATAGTCTAAACCCCAAAAAGAGATCAGAGATCATTGTTAAGTTTGGGGATAGCCAAATCACTATACCAATATTTTCAAGGGTATTATGGTAAAAAGAAAAAAGGCTTTCTTGAGAAGCAAGAAAGTAAAATTTATATATGGGAATCAAAGAAGACATAATACCCATCCTTTTGAGGGTCTCTCCTTTGGGGTTTATAGGAATGGATCTCCAAAGATGAAGATTGGTCTCCAAGAGAGAGAGACATGGCCTCCAAGAGAGAGTCACTATTCTCAGGAGTTTTGGGTTGATTAACTTTCACTTCTAAAGAGAGAAAGTCTTTCAGTTGCTCGTGAGGTTATATTTCTAGTAGCAATATTGCAGTGGAAAAGAATGTATTAATCGACGATACTGCTCGGTCGGGAAAACGTGTTTAGAAGGGAAGATCAATGATGGTTTTTTACTTATGTTTAGAGATATGTATATCCCTTGTAACCCAAAACTGTAATCTTTATTGTGATAATAGATTTCTACTTGTCGAGACCCTACGGGGTGAACCAAGTAAATCATGTGTTGTGGTGGTGTCTTTTATATTTGTTTTATTTCTTTTTTTTTGACAAAGATTTAAAGATTTTATTACTAAGTAGGGAAAGAGATTACATCATTTGAAACAACAAGAGAAGGTAAAAGAGCCCCACCCTTCGCCAAGGAATCCACCAAAGAGTTAGCTTTTCTAAAAAATATGGATGAAGGAATCAGAGATTGTTTCAACTAAAATCCATCACTTGTAGCTAGAGGTCGCACAATTCCCAAGGAACTCTTTGTTCCTTATTACACCATTTAACAATATGTTAGGAATCCCCTTCACAAATACAAGATCTACCTGGAAGTCTATCAGCCAGAATTTTAACCCCACACAACAAAGCACTTAGCTCTACATAATTGTCTGTTTTAGCTCCAATCGGGCCAAAAAAAGAAAAAATAATGTTGGCCGAAGAATCACGCAACACCCCACCAATTCCTGCAACACCTGGATTCCCCAAAGAACTGCCATCAAAGTTTAACTTAAAGCACTCACCAATAGGCGCCATCCAAAAACTTCTTGATCTTGTACTAGGCCTTGCAAGAAAGAAAAGCCTACCAAGGTTAGCCTTGACATCTACCTTGCTAATATTCCTCCCCTCCTTATTAACAGAAATCGAAGCCCAAATAGAGACATACATATTGTTTAATAAAATTGAAAGAGGCAATGATTTCACCTCAAAGGTCCGTCTATTTCTCTCTTTCCACACTTCCCAAAGAATAACACTATTTGCTATCTGCCAAATAATGTTAGGCAAATGAGGAATAGATAATTGAAAACTAAGCCCACCACATAAGAAAGAAGTACCAAAGAAATCCCAACCAAAGCAAAAAGCCAAAACCAAATTCTCATCGTAAAGGAACAATGAATAAATAGATGCGCACTTGTTTCCTCATCCGCTTTACAAAGGAGACATACATCGGGTAAAATTTTCCCCCTTTTGATAAGATTATCAGTAGTGAGAACCTTATTCAAAGCTGTCAACCAAATAAATACCTGAACTTTACGAGGAACATGCCACTTCCATACCTTAACAATCATGGGGCAAGAGTCTCTCCACCGATCATGAAAAAGAATGTTGTAGCACGATTTAACTGAGAAAATACCATCCTATTCAATCTTCCAAATTACCTCATCCATTGCATTACAAGAAACATAAACCCCACTCAACAACTCCATTAGAACACACCACTACGAAAGGACAACAACACTCAACCGACTATACGCAAGTGCAATATTCCAGGAAATTAAATTGCCCCTTCAATCTATGGCCTCATAAACAGTCAAATCTAGTTGGGTAGTAATCCGAAATAAATCCGGATAAGCCAATTTTAGAGGATACTCACCCAGCCATTTGTGATGCCAAAAAGAAACTTTCCTCCCATCCCCTAAATTCTATTTGAAGTAGCCAGACACTATTGGTCTACCATTATAAACTTCCTTCCACATATGCAAAATCTTATTACCTCTTCCACCCCCAATCCACATATTTTCTCTCTCAACCCCATATTTGGAAACAATCACTCTATACCACAGTTGGTCTTTAAAAAGAAGGCTACGCCACCACCACTTACATAGTAAAGCCTGGTTTACTAATGTAATCTTTCTAATGCCCAATCCACCTTCCTTCTTTGGGGAACAAACACTATCCCAATTTAATAAATGAAACTTCCTATTCTCATTAGATGAGCACCAAAGGAAATCCCGCATCATTTTATCTAATCTCTTAGCAACAGAAGTAGGCATATGAATCAAGGACGTTTGGTACACCTTGAGATTAGCTAAGCAAGTTCGCAGTAAGGTAACCCTACCTCCTAAGGATAAGTATTTGTGCTTCCAAAGTGCCAATCTACCTTCCACTCTATCAAGCACAATATCGCAAACTACAATAGTGAGTCTCAAATCAGAAATAGGGAGCCCCAGATATAAGATAGGGAATGAGTCAACCTTACACCCCAACAAAGTGGCCAAATCTTCTATCAACTCCCCCTCATAATTAATCCCAACAAGTGATGATTTGTGAAAGTTAACTTTAAGACCCAAAGTCACTTCACAAATCTCCAAAACTCTAGCAATATTAGAGATCTGAGCAGACTCCGAATCATAGAATATCAGAGTATCATTCACATACTGAAGATGGGAAATTAAAATTTTAGAGTTAGGGATCTAGAACCCCGAAAAATACCTAAGATTTTCCATCGTGCTAAGCATAAGACTAAAGCACTCAACATATATTGTAAACAAAAAGGGGACAACGGATGTCCTTGCCGCAACCCTCTAAAAGTACTAAAATAACCAATCGGGCTCCCTTTGAATAAAATAGATAAGCACGCCTAAGACAAACATCCCTTCATCCAATACCGCCATTTATCACCAAAGCCCATAACTCTCATGATTTCTAGTAAAATATCCCATTCAACCCGATCATAGGCATTTTTCATATCCAATTTTAACAAAATCCCCGGCTTCTTGCTAAGGACTCTAAATTGAATACATTCTTGCACCACAAGAGCACTATTTGTGATTTGACGATCCTGGATAAATGCCGACTGAGTGCAGGAAATAAGATAAGGAAGTACCATCTTAAGTCTTTCAGCCAAAACTTTAGTAATGATTTTATAAAGACTGGTTAAAAGGTTGATCGGTCTAATATCAGATCGGCTAGAGATGGTGGCCCTTTTTGGAATCAAGGCCAAGAAAGTGGAGTTAATCCCTTTAAAAAAAAATTCCCCTTGCTATAAAGGTTTGCACAAACTCCAGCAGCTCTCCCTTGATAATATTCAAAAAACGATGGAAAAAACTTAAAAGAAAGCCATCAGGACCTAGGGCCTTATCTCTGAGCAAAAACAGCCTTATACAATTCCTCCATGGTAATCTCCTTTTCCAGTTGTGCTTTCCTTTCCATTGACAAAACTTTAAAAGGAACTCTATTCAGAGAGGGCATCACCTAAACTTCTTTATTAAAGGCCTTTCTAAAATGACTAATCACTGCATCTTCCATTGCATTAGCATTTTTCAGAATCCACCCTCGGAATAGAGATGACAGAAAGGTCATTCTATTTTCTGCAAGCACTGGCAATTGTATGAAAAAACTTGGTATTCAAATCACTTTCTTTAAGTCATTTAGCTCTAGACCTTTACCTCCAATAAATCTCTTCTAAGCTTCGTAACTCCTCTAACTCATTACACTTAATAGCACGATCAATAATAAGAAGTTGGGAGATGCTACAATTCTCTTGAATAGAATAATCAATCACTTGTATTTCTGACAACACCCTATCTATTTTGGCTTTAACATCAAATTGATTCTCACGCTTTCATATAATCAGCTTATGTTTGATATTAACCAGCTTTTTATGCAGCTGAAAATTCAGGGAGCCTTCCACTACCGTGTTGACCCATGTGGTTCTAATTATTTCGAAAACCTCCTTTTCCTCCAACCAACCTACTTCAAGCCTAGAAGGTTTTGACCTGCCTTTAGCCAAGCCAATATTGAGCATTATGGGACAGTAGTCAGAAGATAGCTTAGTCAAAGCCCTCACTGTAAAAAGAGGAAAATATTCCAACCATTCTATAGAAATAAGAAATCTATCTATTTTTGACATAGACATATTGGCCAAACTATTATTTGACCAAATAAATTTTGCACCAACAATTGGAGGGTCCATAAAAGAATTGCTCTCATTGAACCTATTGAATAACCTCATAGAGGTATTAATAGAAGTCATAGCCAAACAATCACTCGGCCATCGAATAAGGTTAAAATCCCCCCCAACCACAACAGGAAAACCAAAGAAACGAATGATAGATTGTAAATCACATTAAAAGACTTCTTTCAAAGCTACTATATATAACCCATAAACGTTCACAAAGCCCCATTTAAAACTAGAATTGGGTCCACATAATCCCAATAAAAAAAAATGGTCTCTAACAATAACTTCAAAATTCTGAAGAACTGTGGGATCCCAAAGGACCCACAATCCTCCAGAAGCACCATTAACATCTATACCCTGAAAACCAACTGCACCCGACCCCCAAATCTCTTGAACCCCTGAAACATTGGGGCTTGGGAGTTTTGTTTCTTGCAAAAATAACACCACAAGTTTATACTTAGCTACCAAGAATTGAACATATTTCTTCCTACTGGGGTGCCCTATTCCCCTTACATTCCAAGAAATAAAATTCATTAAAAATCAGAAGGGAAAGGGTTAGAGGATGCACCTATTCCATCGGGACCAAAGTCAAAGTGCATATCCTTCATATGCGAAGCCACTTCCTCATCCTCATCACTCAGCGAAGATTCAGACGAGGTATCAAGATTCTCCACTGCAGGTTCACAAATAACCACTCCCTTTCTCGAAGGGACAGATTTAATAACCCCTCTAGCTTGGGGCCTTACTGAGGAGCACGAACCCCACTCTGCAACTTTCTTCTTCTTTCTACCATCCTCAAGAGCTCTAGTAGGAGATTTCACAGTGTCAGCAGCAATACTTTCAGGCTGCGGACCATCGGTCGACATCATCTTCTCACGCTGAGCCACCATCCTAGCACAACGGCGAGCCTTGATATCTTCAATTACCACACTTAGGGCACATCATCCATGCCCATATCCACCATCATTTGACCCACCAATGTTGTATCATCGCAAACTGATCCTTCACCTTGAGATTGTTCTACACACAGACCATTCAACAACAAAGGAACTTGCTCCTGTTGAAAAACACTAATAGGTACTGGCATATCCAACTCAGCCACCATCAAAGAACCACCATCGCTTTCTTCTGCCACAGAGTCCCCAACCTCCACCATTCCAGTAGCGGGCTGATTTTTCGGCACATCCCTATCAATAGGGACAATTGATACCGGGTTAATAAGAAGTGGGTCGAAATGTGATCTGGACTTCTTTCCTACACCTTTCACCATAGCAACTCGAAAAACGAGCAGATACATTCTATACTCCAAAAAAACTAGGAGCAAGAAGCTTGAGAACCTCTGCTTAAAATCCCATAAGGAAATCTTCTTCAAGACAGCAAGGCAAAAGAATAGTATTATAGAAGAAAGATCGAAACCCAATTTCCTCTTCAACTCTCTCTTTCCAATTGGAGAAGAGAGAGAAACAATTTTTTTTGTAAATGGAATGGGAAAGGATAGCCACGTGTACCATACTATCTCTAACAAAAAAGGAACCATCAATATTGGGTAGTTCAGCCGCTCTAAATCTCTTTTTTCATCACCTCTTTCCTGATTCAAAATCGATGGTCCTACCAAACCATTTAAAGGAAGCTTGGGAGGGCCCACAACAAGCTCATGAAATTTCGGGGTCTTATCAGAAACGGTCATCTCACATTTATCCTTCCCAACATTTCTAATATTGTTAGAGAAACCTTGCGCTGAATACGGGAATCGTCGAATAGGAATCCACCTTTTCTTAATTTTTGGGGTAACGTATTTTTTTTTTAATTTGAAATTCGTAGCATCACTATAGTTTTTCCAGTAAAGATTCCGGCCAAATTTACCGAAGGAGGCATCCTTACCTTGACCAATATGCTTAGCCTCACTCTTTGGATCAACAGACATGATCTTCGGCTCCACCTTTTTCCTCCCCACAGAAGTACATCTCGCAAACAATTTGGAAGGTCGCTGACCATCATCATCCTAGATGAGTACTTCAAAAAAGACTTCATGTAGACAAATAAACAGATCTAGGGATAACCATACCTGCACACAAACCAATCGTAACTCGAACAAAATGACAGGTTGGACTAAGAAAGGAATCCCAATCTAAATCCTGGTTCACCCCACATCGACTTGCAATCCTTTTTATAATAGATGAGTTCCATACCAATAAAGGAATACCCCAGAGTTTGATCCAAACATATTCCATACGTTTGCACGACGCATGGTCCGAGGCCTCCCATAAGTCCAGAGACAAAAGACTACCTCAAGCTCTGTAAAATCTATTAGACAACACCTTGTACACTTCCTCCTTCGAGCGCAATTTAAACACCACCTTATTGGAACCGATAATCTTCATATCAGGACGGTAAGACAAATTCCAGCCTCTCTGCACCCAATCTACCAAACCAAAGAAATCCTTCACAGGACGGGAAAAGGAACCCGATACAAAAAAGTCAATTTTAATATCGAATTGTTCTAAATCCTTACGATCAACCACTACTAAAGACGAGAAGGGATCAGGAAGATCTCCTCTCGCAACTTCACCATCAATAGCATTCCTTACCAAAACCTTTCTCCAGTCCATTTTGTTTTATTTCTTGTACTCAATTTATAGTTGTATTTATCTACTTCACATTTAGTTAATTATGTACATGATCTTGGAAGTGCTCCCGGTATTTAGGATTCTCAGTTTTGCAAGCTAGGGGTTCCTAAGTTCCCTACAATTGGTATCAGAGCATAGTGTGTGTACGGGGCTAAGGCTTGAATTAAGGAAAATATAAATGGTGGAGTTTGATGGATACATGGTTTGAGGTGGAGAAATATGGAGGCAAAGTGTTTGTGAAAATTTCACAATGGATGCAAGTGTGAAGAAATCAAGAAATCCATTTAATGAAGGTCTCCAAGGCAATTATAGTGATTTTACAATCAAGGTGGAGATTGTTGGGTTTGGTGATAGTCAAATCACTATATTCATATTTTTAGGGGTATTATGGTAAAAAAAAATGATTTTCTTGGGAAGCAAGAAAGTAAAATCTATATATGGGAATCACAGAAGGCATAATACCCATCTTTTTAAGGGTCACGCATTTGGGGGTTATGACAATGGATCTCCAAAGATGGAGATTGGTTTCAAAGACAGAGAGAGACAAGGATTCTGAAAGAAAAGCGGTAGTCCCATGAGTTTTGGGTTGATTAACTTTTACTTCTCAAGAGATAAAGTTTCTCGGTTGCTCTTGAGGTTATCTTTCCAGTAGCGTTAATGCCGTGAGAAAAAATGTATTAATCGACAGTGTTGCTAGATCGAGAGAACGAGTTCAGAAGGAAAGATCATTGATGATTTTTTACTGATCTTTAGAGAAAGATATATCGCTTGTAACCCAAAACTATAATCTTAGTTGTGATAGTGGATTTCTATTTGCCGATGCCCTATTGGGTGAACCTCGTACATCGTGTGTTGTGGTGGCGTGTTTTTTATGTTCGCTTTATTTTTTGCACTTGATTTATAGTTGTATCTATCTATTTCGCATTAGCCAATCATATACTCGATCTTGGGTGGGATCCCGGTATTTGGGATTCCCAATTTTGCAAGCTAGGGGTTCCCAATTTCCCTACAATCATGAGAGACACCATGAGAGAGAACCATATGATGAGAAAGAGTAGGGCGTGCCCCCCACTTTAGGGCTTTTAAGAGAGAGAAAGAGAGTTTCTATTGGAGAGAGAAAGATATTCTGTGTGGGGTGTGCCCCTTTGGTAGGTTAAGAGAGAGAGAGAGAAAGAGAGAGAGAGAGAGATGGAAACTATGTATAAGAGATAAGGTGTAGAGATTTGGGTTAGGATCAATCTTTTTTTTATAGTTCTTTGAATAAGATTAGGGTTTTTTATGGTTTTTTTGGCTTGCCATTTATGTGAGATTGAATATGCCTCATTAATCTTGGGTAATTTGTGAGGTGAAAGATATGAGCTCTCCATTCCATAGATGGGTCATCCCAATCTTATGGAAGGTTCTAGACCATTATCCCCCACTTCCTCAACTATTTTCCCATCAATTAATTCAAAATAAGAAATTAATATATCATAATATTATCCTTTCTTATTTTATCCATAAACCTTCTCACACATACCCAAATATCATTCAAAATTTCCTCAAGGCTTAAGCTTTCCAAAATCAATACTTTCTTATCTCTCAAGCTTCAAAGCTTGAATATGAAATTAGAAGGTTCTCTAGGTGGGGTGCGCCACCCATGATGGCACAAAATGGGCCTCACCCAATATGCAATGCTGGACCCATAAGACCTATTGGGCTTCCAATGCAATTAAGTTATTTTTATATTTTTAAAAATAAACAAAATTATTATTTGAATATTTAAATCATTTTTGTTTTATAAATCCAAATTTGATAAATAAAATATCGTGAGATTTAGAAAAATTCAAATAACAATTTTAAAAATCATATGTTATTAAAATAAATAAAATTAAAAACTTTGGTGGGAAAATGATCCATACGGTCTAGGAATAAATATCCACCGGGGCACTTCATATCCAACCGCGAACTATGAACCACAAATGCTTTCTCAAACTGACCCAGCATTGCCCATGACCCACAGTCTATGCAGGGGATCATTAGTGGGTTATCAAAGTCCAACAAATGGGCAAGGGGTCGTAGTCACAGTATATGGATTTCAGGTCCGCCTGGAGACGAAACCAATGTCATCCTGACTTGATGCAATCCATAGGTCGATGGTGCACAGGGGATAACTCTCGCATATGCACACGCTTCACCCTGAAAGGTAGTATGTTTTCTCGAAAACGACAATTAATGTGTACTCCGTGTGATGGTACAAATGATGAGGCTTTGGCCCTGTCTTTGAAGGCCTCCATCATACACAAGGGTCACATAGTCCCTCGGCTCACTCATCTGGGCATACTCCGACTTCTTCAAGGGATAACCCATATAACCCTCATCGGTTTGTTTCTCTGAGCCTAAGTAATGTTGGTTTTCCCCAACCAGATAAATCTAGTACGTCAAGCACAGTCCAGTATCAACAAACATCGTTTGCTTAGTATGGTCTACAAGGGACCACACTCCCATTGAGTTCATGTTTCGTTATATAATTTAATTTTATAAATACTCATAAGGCCTTTAATGGCCACACTCACCCAACATCACACTCACCCAGCATTACAATAGTTGACAATAGTTCAGACACCTTTGATGAGACTGATGTGGAAATGAGTGGATATCTGAATCCATGCTTTGAGAAACATAGAGATGTGTATTCTACAACAATAATTTATAATAATTAATGTATATTATAATATATGTAATAATAATATATAATATCATACATTATTTAATATAATATTATATTAATAATATTACTATAATACACTAATATTAGTACAAATCAAACAATGGTCATGTATCTTCTAGACCCTCATATTAGATGATTCAAATAGCAGACATCTATACTCTAGGAGATGCCAATTCCAGGAACACCCAGGGAAGCAAATGGGGCCTGAGAGAACATTGTAAAAAACATACTAATTCATGTGGGGTCATACATATTCAAAGGGTGGTTAACCCAAATTATTTTTTATTAATAACTTTTAGAGTTTTTTAGGAAAAAATCATGTGC
>NW_006500347.1:3994494-4014566 GCF_000471905.2 Amborella trichopoda
ATTCTCTATTTCTTACGCGTAGTGTACTATTAGAAGAAGGAGCTGTTCTATTGGATAGAGTTCTAAGGAAATTTGCCATTTCAGATAATTGTTGATCACAAAGTCAGTCGGAAACAATCCCTGTACCTTTCGCGGCTCTTCCTGGCTTAATGGTAGTTCGGGTCACGACGACTATTTGGTGTCAATCTGATTATCTTTATAGGAAATTTCTTTAGTCCCTAAACTCTAGCATTGTTCTTTAACTACAGTTCACCACTGTAAGCTAATGGCTCTGATACTAGAAAGACTCACAAAAGCAAAACAAAAGCACGAAGCTACATGAAATATATACGCAAAGAAATTTTTAAAAGAAAGATAACTATAGATAATATAGAAAAACAGATTCAGAATTGGAATATCCCTAAAGTTCCAGCCATAGATGTTTATAAAAAAGGAACTTTTGAATTCAAAACCAGTTTTTCTATTAAAACTGTAGAACAAAGTATTTCTATTAGTAGTGAACAAAATAGTTTTCAACTTCTCTCAAATCGAATGATACAAGATCATAAGAATAAGAATTACAAATATTTACACATAGGACTTGTCCAAATTGTAATAAAACCGCTCACCCGAATTGGTTTAAATAACTCTGTTCTTCTCTGCCTCAAGGACGAATGGCATAATAAATTCTCTAATTCTCTCTTAGGTATAGTACAATCATGTTTGTGTAGTGGCCCTATATACTTCAATTGCTTTCCCAATTATTATGTGGCCTTAACAGATCCTAACCTCCTAAAGGTTCTTACCTTAAACATAAAAACCCAAGGGTTTGATATGGATACAGGATCCCAAAATATTGCTCTAGTCTATAGAATTTGTTATAAAGTGATGAACACTTTATGTCCAAACACACTCTAGATGGATACTAAAGGACAAACAGTGTTTTTCCAGACCAATATGGAAAAATCTAATACTGTGATACCAAGGTCAATGGCCTGGTCATAAATAAAACTTCCTGAAAAGTGGTCTCTTCACTGTGCAAACCAACAGTCTAGAACCCCAATAAATAGAGAATCAGAAAAAAAAATAGAGTACCCAAATGGGGATGTAGAAATACAATTCAACTCGAATAGACGAACCCGAATAAATATTTCTGAAGCCCCTTCTAGAATTCCTTCAAGATGCTCTACGTCCTCCGTTCCGCAATCTGAACATGAGCAAACTCATAGAAGACGAATAGTCGAAGGACTGACTAGAACAAATAGTCAAATGCAACAACCAGTTTATAGAATATATGAACCTAGTTCTCCATATAAAGAGCCAATACCTTCTGACTTAGATTTTAAAACTCTTACCCTTCAAAAGGAAGAAAAATTTAATATAGATAAAGAAGGGATCAAACAGGACTTTTTATCCGAAGAAAATAAGAAAATCAGAGACTGGTATCTGGCGGAATTTCCCCAAGAATTATTGGATGCTCTGCATAAAAGGTTTAATAAATTTATACTAAAACGTGAAAAGAATATAAAATTCTTCGATTGGTTAATATACACCCTAATGGAAAAAGAGGTCGAAGTTCCAGAGTTTGATCTCGATACTGTTGAGAATCAGTATCAAATATTTTATACTACTCCATTCATTCCCCCTGAAAAAAGCCTTCAGATGAAAGGAAAATCAAACAATAAACCTAAGGCAAAGGCTTCACCTTATAAGATTACCCGAAAACATAATGATCACCATACCCCATAAAATAGATGCAATCGCAGATATAATTGAGCAAAATAATTATAATAATATCTGTCTACAAACCATTGGAAGACAGACAACCAGGATTGAAAATATGATGAATAAACCTCCGGATAAGAAAACGAATCATAGTCTGAAGGAAATAAAGCTTTACAGTTCAAACCTCCTCCAATCATCAATAAAGAACAGTTTAGTCTTCAAGGAATAAAAAAGAAAGATGACAACAAAGAATTGGTGGATGAGTTAGTATAAAAATTAGCAAAGTTAAATATAAAAGAGAAGGGAGTAACTTTTAATACTAGTTCTGATCAAGCAGCTATGGTTCTTCAAGAAGAATCCTCTTCCAATAACGAACTTAATGAAATAGAACAAGCTTTCAAGACAGAGAGCCTTGAAATAAACATAATAAATTACGAAAAAAAGTTTAGGCCTACTTCTCAAACAAGAATGTATTATCCCAGGCCTACTCTTGTAGATCTTCAGTTCGAAGAAGATTTAATCACCAGCTTTATATCTTATTCTGGGAGATCCATTGTAAATTGGAATATTGACAGGATGTCTGAAAATCAGATTCTGAATCTAATGAAACATATGACTATGTACGCAACTGCGTGCAAAATAACAGGAAACCACGATCAAAAAATTGTTAAAGCCATCATTTGTGGATTTATGAGATGGCTAAGGGGATGGTGGGATTTCCATATGGAGGAAAATACAAAAAATGAAATACTAACTGCCACAAAGCAGTGGGCTGTCAAGAATGAATTTGGCCAAGATATAATAAATAATGAAAGTGATGCAGTTAATACTTTAATATATACTATTACTCTCCACTTTGTGACAAGTATTGCATTGCTCGATGCTAGATCGTAAGACTTACTTTCAAATCTCAGATGCCCAACACTATCCCATTATAAGTGGTATAAAGATGTGTTCTTCTCCAGACTTCTCTCTAAAGAAGATAGTAAATCTGATCATTGGAAAGAAAAATTAATTTCTGGTTTACCCCATCTTTTTGATGAGAAAGTTAAGACCCGATTAAAGAATAAACATGGAGGAATAATTCGATATTCTTTATATACATTAGGAGAATTGTCTGCTGAAATTTACGTAGAAGGTCTTGCCCTCTACACAGACCTAAAGCTGAAGCGACAGCTAGAAAAACAGAGAATGACTGGAAGAAAAGAGTTAGGAGATTTTTGTGAACAGTTTGGCTTTAATACTCTGCCTTCTTCCAAAGATTATGAAAGAAAAAGATATAAGAAAAGAAAATATAACAGCAAGCCAGGATCCAATAGAAATACTATCAAAGAAAAATTTCAATGAATTTTCCCCCCAAAAGTAACTTTAAAAAGGCCAGGGGAAAAAGAAGAATTCATGTTTTCTATAACTGTGGAAAAGTAAGACATTATAAGAATAAGTGTAGAATCAAGAAAAAAATAGATGCCCTACAATTAGATAATAATATTAAAGATCAACTATTTAATATCTTGCAGATTAATGAAGAATCTTTTGATAATTCTTTTGATTCTGAATTAGAGATGCTAACTGGAGAATTAGAAAACGAATATTTAATCCTTAACAGTTCAGACTCAGAATATAATAATATGGATACCAGTTGTTTTTGCAATACTCTTACCAAAGAAGAGAATTTAATTATAGATATAATTGATAAAATAACTGATCCTGAGACTAAGCGAGAAGCTTTAGTCCAATATATAAATAGAGCCAAAATGAATAAAAAATATAAACCCCCTCTAGTTCATACTCAAGAGGACTATAGTTTTGCCAAAATTCTTAGAAGGGTTGAGGATAAAAATAATAGTCCCAAAGAACCTTCTATCTCTGAATTAAGGCAGGAAATAAAGGAAGTCCGGAATAAATAATAAGCCTACAAAATAGATTACAGATTATAGAGTTAGCCTCTAACCCTGTTGAAGATAGCCCTATTAATACAGATGATGAGATAGAATTTAATAATATTATAAATAATTATAAAAATCCTCTGCTCCCTACGGCAGAAGAATTTCTCCTTAAAATAGTTAAGGATGAACCAGAATCCTTTAATACAACACAAGATTGCAATTACGTTAGTCTTCTTGACAAAGTAATTACTCAAAATGGTTCACTATGATAAAAATAATAGTCCAAAAAGAATATAGTTTTCAAACTCTTGCTCTAATAGACTCAGGAGCAGATTTGAATCGCATAAATGAAGGATTGGCGCCTACTAAATATTTTAGTAAGACCACGTAAATCTTAAACACGGTAGATGGCAGTAAGATGATCATAAATTATAAACTTCTGATAATTCTTTTGATTCTGAATTAGAGACGCTAACTGGAGAATTAGAAAACGAATATTTAATCCTTAACAGTTCAGACTCAGAATATAATAATATGGATACCAGTTGTTTCTGCAATACTCTTACCAAAGAAGAGAATTTAATTATAGATATAATTGATAAAATAACTGATCCTGAGACTAAGCGAGAAGCTTTCGTCCAATATATAAATAGAGCCAAAATGAATAAAAAATATAAACCCCCTCTAGTTCATACTCCAGAGGACTATAGTTTTGCCAAAATTCTTAGAAGGGTTGAGGATAAAAATAATAGTCCCAAAGAACCTTCTATCTCTGAATTAAGGCAAGAAATAAAGGAAGTCCGGAATAAATAATAAGCCTACAAAATAGATTACAGATTATAGAGTTAGCCTCTAACCCTGTTGAAGATAGCCCTGTTAATACAGATGATGAGATAGAATTTAATAATATTATAAATAATTATAAAAATCCTCTGCTCCCTACGGCAGAAGAATTTCTCCTTAAAATCGTTAAGGATGAACCAGAATCCTTTAATACAACACAAGATTGTAATTACGTTAGTCTTTTTGACAAAGTAATTACTCAAAATGGTTCACTATGATAAAAATAATAGTCCAAAAAGAATATAGTTTTCAAACTCTTGCTCTAATAGACTCAGGAGTAGATTTGAATCGCATAAATGAAGGATTGGTGCCTACTAAATATTTTAGTAAGACCACGCAAGTCTTAAACACGGTAGATGGCAGTAAGATGATCATAAATTATAAACTGTCAAATGCTGCAGCATGTAATAATGGCAATTGTTTTGAGTTCACCTTTATTATGAAAAAGGATTAAGCCAATCCGTAATTCTGAGAACTCCATTTCTAAATACGCTTTACCCAATAAAAATTTATAATATCGAAATTGAAGCAAATATAGAAGGACATGATGTGAAATTTGAGTTTTTCGAAAAAACCAAAAACTCGAGAAATTAATAATATAAGAGAGAAAATTTCTAATAAAGAAAAGTTCTTATATTTCCTTAAAGAAGAAATAAAAAAGAAAACAATAGAGACTAAACTTTTACTTCCTACAAATAAAAGGGTAATAGAAACCCTCAGAAAAAATATTGAAAAAGAAATATGTGCCGAAATTCCAAATGCCTTTTGGAATAGGCAAAAACATATTGTTCATCTGCCCTATGAAGCCAATTTCCATGAAGAGAAAATTCCTATCAAAGCTAGACCAATCCAAATGAATCACAGGCTTCTGGAAATATGTAAAAAAGAAATTGTTGATTTACTTCAGAAAAAGCTCTTTAGAAAAAGCTCCTCTCCTTGGAGCTGTTCGGCATTCTATGTGGAAAAAGCTTCTAAAATAGAAAGGGGGGCTCAACGATTTGTTATAAATTATAAACCACTAAATAAAGCCTTACGATGGATAAGATATCTCAGTCCCAATAAAAGAGATACGTTTGATAGACTTGTTAATGCTTGTATCTTTTCTAAATTTGACCTAAAGTTTGGATATTGGCAGATCCAAATTACTGAAGAAGATCGTTATAAAATCGCTTTTAATGTTCTTTTCGGACAATATGAATGGAATGTTATGCCCTTCGGGCTAAAAAATGCCCCTTCAGAATTTCAAAATATCATAAATGACATCTTTAATCCCTATACTAAATTTATGCTTGTCTATATTGATGATGTCCTAGTATTTTCTGAAAATCTAGAACAACATTTGAAACATCGCAACATTTTTGTCAAAGCAATCAAAATAGCTAGGTTGGTAGTTTCTGCCAAAAAGATTAGTCTTTGTCAAACAAAAATAAGATTTCTAAGACACAATATTTTCCAAGGTAGAATAATTCCTATTGATAGAGCCATTGATTTTGCCAATAAATTTCCTGATGTGATTAAAGACAAACTGAGCTCCAACACTTTCTGGGTTGTCTCAATTACATTGTTGATTTTTATAAAGATTTAGCCATTGATGCTAAACCGTTATTTTACCGATTAAAGAAAAATCCTTCTGAATGGACGGATGTGCATATTCAACAGCTAGGAAGATAAAAATAAAGGCTAGAGAATTACCATGCCTTACACTCTCCAACCCTACCGCTTTTAAAACAGTTGAATGTGATGCTTCAGAAAAGGGGTTGGGAGGAATTTTAAAACAAAAAATTTCTAATACTGAACAATTGGTTCGTCTTACTTCCCGCGCCTGGAATCTGACCCAGCAAAACAACTCCACTATTAAAAAAGAACTCCTTGCTATTGTCCACTGTGTTACAAAATTTCAGAGTGATTTACTCAATCAAAAATTCTTCATTCGAACCGATTGTAAAGCTGCAAAAGACATACTCCTTAAAGACGTCAAAAACCTTGTCTCAAAAAAAAATTTTACTCGATGGCAAGGTATTCTCTCCTCGTTTGAATTTGATATTGAACATATTAAAGGCATTACTAATTAACTTCCTGATTTTTTAAATCGTGAGTTTTTGTAGGGGGGACAAGAGGAGTTTAGCACAAAAAGGGAAAATGGATATAGTTCCCGTGCCAAGTAAAGCCTCGACAACATCTTCATCACCAAGAACCCCAAACTAAATAATTAAAAAACAAGCCCAAAAATAACTTTTTCCCTTGAAATAATACCTATAAATGCAACTGAGAAAAGCAAGTTCATAGAAACGTCTTTCATAACCATTACTGTAATAGAAGACATTCATAAAACCAAGGACCCATGGGAAATAGCCGCTATATATTTAAAAAACCATTTGCACCCAAATAATGGAGACAATTCCCGAGAATGGTTTGAAACCATCCTCCTTGAAACCGGATCTGTTACCATAGTCTATTTTTATAAAAAGAATACTAATATGATAGCATATTCAAAATTTCAAATAAGGAAAATAATTTCATACAAAGAATGGGGCACAGACCCCTTAAAACCTAGAAAATTACAAAATGAAGGTTTCACCGATAAATATTATCAATATTTCCAATACAATAAAGCATGGCATGAGATCTTTGCTTTCCAGAATATTAATAACTCCCATTTATGTTCATACAAGTAAAATACCAATACCAGGAGAATTTCCAAATTGGTTAAGAAATTGGTTCCAATTATAGGGATCTGGAACAGAAACTGCCACCCAATATTCAAGATTCGCAAAGGAAGTTCATAGAATATAATAATAATAATCCTAAAGTAGATCTCCATATGTATTTTATGGCTTTATATCAAATACCATGGATCATGAAATGGTTCTACAATATATCAGAAGACTATAAAAATAATTGGGAATATATCCCAGAAATAGGCAAACAAATATATATAAAGTGGTGGGATGTGTACGAAAAAGAAGCCCTAAACCCTGATAAAAAAAGGATGAGAAAGGTACCCTTTTTACCCCCTGATACAGAAGTAAAATTGGAGGACTATATAAATAAGCTTCGACAACAGAACCCTACTTCAACTAGGGAAGAACTCAAAAAGAAGTTGTTCCACATATTTGATGAAAAAGAAGAGGCTATGTCTACATCAACACAGAATGAGGAGACCTATGAACAAGAAAACGAAGATCTGGATTTTGGGATATCGCAATAGAGGATACCACAATATACAGGACGGAACGACTGCAACCTAGAAGCACACGAGTCCTGACCTGCCGGCTAAACAGTAAAAACCTGCTGGCAAAATAGTAAAAGCTACCAACAACATCTTTTCCCTGTTCATACGTTTTACTTTTCCCTGTTCATACCTTTTAGTCTCATCACCGACACCTTTTATCTTTTAATCTAATCACCGACACCTTTTGGTCCCATCATTGACACCCTTTGGTCCCATCCAGCATCATCAACACCTTTGGCGTCTAGCAGCAACGGACTTGAAATAAAACTTTGGCGTTCACAAGCTATAAAAGGGGGAAGGAGGCCATTCGTTAGGGGATCGAGAGTTTTCCTCAGTTCTCGGCACTCTTTGTAATCTCTCGACCAGGAGTTTTCCTCAGTTCTTTGCTTTCTTTATAATCTCTCGACCGGGAGTTTTCCTCAGTTCTCTGCTCTCTTTGTAATCTCTTGACCGGGAGTTTTTCTCAGTTCTCTGCTCTCTTTGTAATCTCTCTACTCTCTCTCTGTAATCTCTACTCTCTCCCAACTGTATATCTGGTGGTGTATCCAGCCAACTAGATTATATTTTTATAAGAGTATTTTCTATATGTGTGATTGTAATTGGCACTCGTTACCCAACTACTGTCCAGACGAGTGGAAGTTGTTTTCTAGTTTTTGCAAGTGTCATATGTAAGTTATTTATTTCTTTTCTCTTCTTATGCAGTTTAAAATAGTTTTGTATATAAAAGTTTGGCATGTTATTTATGCAAATTGAATCATCATTAGTATATCACATGCATTATGTGTTCTCTATTTAATAATGTTGATATTTACAAGACTGTTATCTTTTCTTTAAAAATTTCTTTGCATATATGTTTCCTGTAGCTTCCTGCTTTTGTTTTGCTTTTGTGAGTAAGCTATAGAAAACATATACACAGGAATTTTTAAAGGAAAGATAACAGTCTTGTAAATATCAATACTTTTAAACAGAAAACACATAATGGAGGTGATATACTAACGATGATCCAATTTGCAATATGCCAAACTTTTATATAGAAAACTATTTTAAACTGCATAAGAAGAGAAAAGAAATAAATAACTTACATATGACACTTGCAGAAACTAGAAAACAACTTTCACTCGTCTGGACAGTAGTTGGGTAACAAGTGCCAATTACAATCACACATATAGCAAATACTCTTATGACAATATAATCTGGTTGGCGGGATACACCACCAGATATACAGTCGGGAGAGAGTAGAGTTACAGAGAGATTACAGAGCGAGAGTAGAGAGACTACAAAGAGAGAGAGTAGAGAGATTATAAAGAGAGAGTAGAGAGATTACAAAGAGAGCAGAGAACTAAGGAAAACTCCCGATCGAGAGATTACAAAAAGAGAGTAGAGAGATTACAAAGAGAGCAGAGAACTGAGGAAAACTCCCGGTCGAGAGATTACAAAGAGAGAGTAGACAGACTCCAAAAGAGAGCAGAGAACTGAGGAAAACTCCCGATATTATCAATTTTTAGAGTGATTACAAAGAGAGCAGAGAACTGAGGAAAACTCCCTGCCGAGAGATTACAAAGAGAGAGTAGAGAGATTACAAAGAGCGCAGAGAACTACGGAAAACTCCCGGTCGAGAGATTACAAAGAGAGAGTAGAGAGATTACAAAGAGAGCAGAGAACTGAGGAAAACTCCTGGTATTATCAATTTTTATTGGGTAAAGCATATTTAGACATGGAGTTCCCAGAATTACAAATTGGCTTAATCCTTTTACCATAATAAAGGGGAACTCAAAATAATTGCCATTATTACACACTGCAGAATTTGATAGTTTATAATTTATGATCATCTTACTGCCATCTGCCGTGTTTAAGACTTGCATGGTCGTACTAAAATGTTTAGTAGGGACCAATCCTTCATTTATGTAATTCAAATCTTCTCCTGAGTCTATTAGAGCAAGAGTTTGAAAACTATATTCTTTTTTGACTATTATTTTTATCATAGTGAATTATTTTTGAGTAATTACTTTGTCAAGAAGACTAACGTAATTACATTATTGTGTTGTATTAGAGGATTCTGGTTTATCCTTAACTATTTTAGGGAGAAATTCTCCTGCCATAGGGGGCAGAGGATTTTTATAATTATTTATAATATTATTAAATTTTATCTCATCATTTGTATTAACAAGGGCATCTTCAACAGTTAGAGGCTAACTCTATATTCTGTACTCTATTTTTTAGGCTTATTAATTCATTCTGGACTTCATTTATTTCCTGCCTTAATTCGGAGATACAAGGTTCTTTAGGACCATTATTTTTATCCTCAACCTTTTTAAGAATTTTGGCAAAGCTATAGTCCTCTTGAGTACGAACTAGAGGGGGTTTATCTTTTTATTCATTTTGGCTATATTTATATATTAGACTAAAGCTTCTCGCTTAGTCTCAGGATCAGTTATTTTATCAATTACATCTATAATTAAATTCTCTTCTTTGGTAAGAGTATTGCAGAAACAATTGGTATCCATATTATTATATTATGAGTCTGAACTGCTAAGGATTAAATCTTCATTTTCTAATTCTCCAGTTAGCATCTCTAATTTAGAATCAGAAGACTCTTCACTAATCTGCAGTATATTAAATAGTTGATCTTTAATATTTTTATCTAATTGTGGGGCATCTATTTTTTTCTTGATTCTACACTTATTCTTATAATGTCCTACTTTTCCACAGTTATAGCAAACAGGAGTTCTTCTTTTTCCCCTGGCTTTTTTAAAGTTACTTTTGGGGGAAAATTTCTTAGAAAATTTTACTTTGACAGTATTTTTATTGGATCCTGGCTTGCTACTATATTTTTTATTTTTATATCTTTTTCTTTCAGAATCTTTGGAAGAAGATAGAGTATTAAAGCCAAACTGTTCACAAAAATCTCTTAACTCTTTTCTTCCAGTCATTCTATGTATTTCTAGCTGTTGCTTCAGCTTTAGGTATGTGTAGAGGGCAAGACCTTCTGCGTAAATTTCAGCAGACAATTCTCCTAATGTATATAAAGAATATGAGATTATTCCTCCATGTTTATTCTTTAATCGGGTCTTAACGTTCTCGACAAAAAGATGGGGTAAACCAGAAATTAATTTTTCTCTCCAGTGATCAGATTTACTATCTTCTCTAGAGAGAAGTCTGGAGAAAAACGCATCTTTATACCACTTATAATTGGACATCTGAGATTTGAAAGTAAGTCTTCCGATCTAGCATCAAGCAATGCAGTACTTCCCACAAAGTGGAGAGAAATAGTATATATTAAAGTATTAACTGCATCACTTTCATTATTTATTTTATCTTGGCCAAATTCATTCTTGACTGCCCACTGCTTTGTGGCAGTTAGTATTTCATTTTTTGTATTTTCCTCCATATGGAAATCCCACCATCCCCTTAGCCATCTTGTAAATCCACAAATGATGGCTTTAGCAATTTCTTGATCTTGGTTCCACATATTTTGCACGCAGTAGCGTACATAGTCATATGTTTCGTTAGATCCAGAATCTGATTTTCTGACATCCCGTCAATATTTCAATTTACAATGGATCTCCCAGATTAAGATATCGAGCTGGTGATTAAATCTTCCTCGAACTAGAGATCTACAGGAGTAGGCCTGGGATAATACATTCTTGTCTGAGAAGTAGGCCTAAACTTTTCTCCATAATCTATTCTGTTTATTTCAAGGCTTTCAGTATTGGAAGCTTGTTCTATTTCATTAAGTTTGTTATTAGAAAAGGATTCTTCCTAAAGAACCATAGCTCCTTGATCAGAACTAGTCTTAAAAGCTACTCCCTTTTCTTTTATATTTAACTTTGCTAATTTTTTTACTAGCTCATCCACCAATTCTTTATTGTCATCTTTCTTCTTTATTCCTTGAAGACTAAACTGTTCTTTATTGATGGTTGGAGGAGGCTTTAACAGTAAACCTTTCTTTCCTTTAGACTTATGAATCATTTTCTTATCCTGAGGCTTATTCATCATATTTTCAATCCTGGTTGTCTGTCTTCCAATGGTTTGTAGATAAAGATTAGTATAATTATTTTGTTCAATTATATTTGGGATTGCATGTATTTTATGGGTATGGTGATCATTATTTTTTCGAGTAATCTTATGTGGTGAAGCCTTAGCCTCAGGTTTATCTTCTGATTTTCCTTTCATCTGAAGGCTTTTTTCTGGGGGATGAATGGAGCTTATTTTTTCCCCTTGCGTAGTATAAAATATTTGATATTGATTCTCAACAATATTGAGATCAAACTCTGGAACTTCGACCTCTTTTCCTTTAGGGTGTGTCATAACCAATTGAAGAATTTTATATTCTTTTCATGTTTTAGTATAAATTTATTGAACCTTTTATGCAGAGCATCCAATAATTCTTGGGGAAGTTCCGCCATATATCATTTTTTTTTTTTTCTTCGGACTAAAAGTTATGTTTGATCCCTTCTTTATCTATTTTAAACTTTTCTTCTTTTTTAATATTAAAATCTAAGTCAGAAGGTGTTGGCTCTTTATCTGGGGAACTAGGTTCATATATTCTATAAACTGATTATTGTATTTGACTATTTGTTCTAGTCAGTCCTTCGACTATTGGTCTTCTGTGGGTTTGCTCATGTTCAGACTGCGGAACAGAGGAAGTAGAGCATCTTGAAGGAATTCTAGAAGGGCTTCAGAAATATTTATTCGGGTTCGTTTATTCGAGTTGAATTGTATTTTTACATCCCCATCTAGGTACTCTATTAGTTGTTCCGATTCTCTATTTGCTGGGGTTCTAGATTGTTGGTCTTCACAGTGAAGAGACAACTTTTCAAGAAGTTTTATTTGTGACCAGGCCATTGACCTTGGTATCACGGTATTAGATTTTTCCATATTGGTCTCGAATAACATTGTTTGTCCTTTAGTATCCATCTGGAGTGCGTTTGGACATAAAATGTTCATCACTTTATAACAAATTCTATAGACTAGGGCAATATTTTGGGATCCTATATCCATATCAAACCCTTGGGTTTTTATGTATGAGGTAAGAATCTTTAGGAGGTTAGGATCTATTAAGGCCACAAAATAATTGGCAATGCAATTGAAGTATATAGGGTCATTACGTAAACTTGATTCTACTATACCTAAGAGAGAATCAGAGAATTTATTATGTCATTCGTCCCTGAGGCAGAGAAGAACACAGTTATTTAAACCAATTCAGGTGAGCGGTTTTATTGCAATTTGGACAAGTCCTATGTGTAAATATTTGTAATTCTTATTCTTATGATCTTGTGTCATGCGATTTGAGAGAAGTTGAAAACTATTCTGTTCACTATTAATAGAAATACTTTGTTCTACAGTTTTAATAGAAAAACTAGTTTTGAATTATTAATAGAAATACTTTGTTCTACAGTTGTAATAGAAAAACTAGTTTTGAATTCAAAAGTACCTTTTTTATAAACATCTGTGGCTGAAACTTTAGGGATATTCCAATTCTGAATCTGTTTTTCTATATTATCTATGGTTATCTTTTCTCTATTTCTTACGCGTAGTGTACTATTAGAAGACGAAGCTATTCTATTGGATAGAGTTCTAAGGAAATTTGCCATTTCAGATAAATGTTGATCACATAGTCAGTCGGAAACAGTCCCTGTACCTTTTGCGGCTCTTCCTAGCCTAACGGTAGTTCAGGTCGTGACGACTATTTGGTGTCAGTCTAATTATCTTTATAGGAAATTTCGTTAGTCCCTAAACTCTAGCACAGTTCTTTACCTATAGTTCACCACTGTAAGCTAATGGCTCTGATACAAGAAAGAATCACAAAAGCAAAACAAAAGCAGTAAGCTACAGGAAACATATACGCAAAGAAATTTTTAAAGGAAAGATAACAGTCTTGTAAATATATACACTATTAAACAGAAAACACATAATGGAGGTGATATACTAACGATGATCGAATTTGCATAAATAACATGCCAAACTTTTATATAGAAAACTATTTTAAACTGCATAAGAAGAGAAAAGAAATAAATAACTTACATATGACACTTGTAGAAACTAGAAAACAACTTCCACTCATCTGGACAGTAGTTGGGTAACGAGTGCCAATTACAATCACACATATAGCAAATACTCTTATAAAAATATAATCTGGTTGGTTGGATACACAACCAGTTATACAGTCGGGAGAGAGTAGAGGTATAGAGAGATTACAGAGAGAGAGTAGAGAGATTACAGAGAGGGAGTAGAGAGATTACAAAGAGAGAGAAGAGAGATTACAAAGAGAGCAGAGAACCGAGGAAAACTCCTGGTCCCCGGACGAATGGCCTCCTTCCCCCTCTTATTGCATGCGGACACCAAAGTTTTATTTCAACTCCGTTGCTGCTGGACAAAACCTAAAGGTCTCGGTGATGCTGGATGGGACCAAAGGGTGTCGATGATGGGACCAAAAGGTGTCGGTGATGGGATCAAAAGATAAAAGGTGTCGGTGATGGAACCAAAAGGTATGTACAGGGAAAAGATGTTGTTGGTAGCTTTAACTATTTTGTCAGCAGGTGTTTACTGTTTAGCCGGCAGGTCAGGACTCGTGTGCTTCTGGGTTGCAGTCGTTCCATCCTGTATATTGTGGTATCTTCTATTGCGATGTCCCAAAATCCATATCTTCGTTTTCTTGTTCATAGGTCTCCTCATTCTATGTTGATGTAGACATAGCCTCTTCTTCTTCATCGAATATCTGGAGCAGCTTCTTTTTGAGTTCTTCCCTAGTTGAAGTAGCGTTTTGTTGTCAAAGCTTATTTATATAGTCCGTCATTTTTACTTCTGTATCAGGGGGTGAAAAGGATACCTTTCTCATCCTTATTTTATCAGGGTTTAGGGCTTCGTTTTTGTACACCTCCCACCACTTTATATATATATGTTTGCCTATTTTTGGGATATATTCTCAATTATTTTTATAGTCTTCTGATATATTGTAGGACCATTTCATGATCCATGGTATTTGATATAAAGCCATAAAATACATATGGAGATCTATTTTACGATTATTATTATTATGTTCTATGAACTTTCTTTGCGAAGCTTGAATATTGGGTGGCAGTATTTCTGTTCCAGATCCCCATAATTGAAAGCCAATTTATGAACCAATTTGGAAATTCTCTTGGTATTGGTATTTTTATTTGTATGAACCATGTATGGGAGTTATTAATATTCTGGAAAGCAAAGACCTCATGCCATGCTTTAATGTATTGGAAATATTGATAATATTTATTGGTGACACCTTCATTTTGTAATTTTCTAGGTTTCAAGGGGTCTGTGCCCCGTTCTTTGTATGAAATTATTTTCGTTATTTGGAATTTTGAATATGCTATCATATTAGTATTCTTTTTATAAAAATGGACTATGGTAATAGATCCGGTTTCAAGGAGGATGGTTTCAAACCATTCTTGGGATTTGTCTCCATTATTTGGGTGCAAATGGTTTTTTAAATATATAGCGGCTACTTCCCATGGGTCCTTGGTTTTATGAATGTCTTCTATTACAGTAATGGTTATGACAGAGGTTTCTATGAACTTGTTTTTTCTCAGTTGCATTTATAGGTATTGGTTCAGGGGAAAAAGTTATTTCCTGGGCTTGTTTTTTAATTATTTGGTTTGGGGTTCTTGGTGATGAAGATGTTGCCAAGGCTTTACTTGGCACGGGAATTATTTCCATTTTCCCTTTTTGTGCTAAACTCCTCTTGTCCCCGTTGCCAAAAACTCACGAGTTAAAAAATCAAGAAGGTAATTAGTAGTGCCTTTAATATGTTCAATGTCAAATTCAAAGGAGAAAAGAATACCTTGTCAACGAGCAAAAATTTGTTTGGAGACAAGGTTTTTGATAACTTTAAGGAGTATGTCTTTTGCAACTTTACAATCGGTTCGAATGAGGAATTTTTTATTGAGTAAATCACTCTGAAATTTTGTAACACAGTGGACAAATAGCAAGGAGATCTTTTTAATAGTGGAGTAGTTTTGCTGGGTCGGATACCAGGAGGGGGAAGTAAAACGAACGAATTGTTTAGTATTAAAAAAATTTTTGTTTTAAAATTCCTCCCAACCCCTTTTCTGAAGCATCACATTCAATTATTTTCAAAGCAGTAAGGTCGGAGAGTGTAAGGGGTGGTAATTCTCTAGCCTTTATTTTTATTTTCTTGACTGCTGAAGTTTGCACATTCGTCCATTCAGGAGGATTTTTCTTTAATCGTTAAAATAACGGTTTAGCATCAATGGATAAATCTTTGTAAAAATCAGCAATGTAATTGAGACAACGTAGAAAGCGTTGGAGCTCAGTTTTGTCTTTAATCACATCAGGGAATTTATTGGCAAAATCAATGGCTCTATCCATAGGAATTATTCTACCTTGAAAAATATTGTGTCTTAGAAATTTTATTTTTGTTTGACAAAGACTAATCTTTTTGGCCGAAACTACCAACCCAGCTATTTTGATTGTTTTGACAAAAATGTTTCGATGTTTCAAATGTTGTTTTAGATTTTCAGAAATACTAGGACATCATCAATATAGACAAGCATAAATTTAGTATAGGGATTAAAGATATCATTCATGATATTTTGAAATTCTGAAGGGGCATTTTTTAGCCCGAAGGGAATAACATTCCATTTATATTGTTCGAAAGGAACATTAAAAGCGGTTTTATAACGATCATCTTCAGTAATTTGGATCTGCCAATATCCAGACTTTAGGTCAAATTTAGAAAAGATACAAGCATTAACAAGTCTATCTAACATATCTCTTTTATTGGGAATGGGATATCTTATCCTTCGTATGGCTTTATTCAGTGGTTTATAATTTATAACCAATCGTGGAGCCCCCCTTTCTATTTCAGAAACTTTTCCACATAGAATGTCGAACAGCTCCAAGGAGAGGAGCTTTTTCTAATGAGCTTTTTTTGAAGTAAATCATCAATTTCTTTTTTACATATTTCCAGAAGCCTGGGATCCATTTGGATTGGTCTAGCGTTGATAAGAATTTTCTCTTCATGGAAATTGGCTTCATAGGGCCGATGAATAATATGTTTTTGCCTATCGGCACATATTACTGTTTCAATATTTTTTTTGAGGGTTTCTATTACCCTTTTATTTTCAGGAAGTGGAAGTTTAGTCTCTATTGTTTTATATTTTATTTCTTGTTTAAGGAAATATAAGAACTTTTCTTTATTAGAAATTTTCTCTCTTATGTTATTAATTTCTCGAGTTTTTGGTTTTTCGAAAAACTCAAATTTCACATCATGTCCTTCTATATTTACAAGATCATAAATTGGAATATTGACGGGATGTCAGAAAATCAGATTTTGAATCTAATGAAATATATGACTATGTACGCAACTGCGTACAAAATAAGTGGAAACCAAAATCAAGAAATTGCTAAAGCCATCATTTGTAGATTTACAGGATGGCTAAGGGGATGGTTTTCCATATGGAGGAAAATACAAAAAATGAAATACTAACTGCCACAAAGCAGTGGGATGTCAAGAATGAATTTGGCCAAGATATAATAAATAATGAAAGTGATGCAGTTAATACTTTAATATATACTATTTTTCTCCACTTTGTGGGAAGTACTACATTGCTCGATGCTAGATCGAAAGACTTACATTCAAATCTCAGATGCCCAACACTATCCCATTATAAGTGGTATAAAGATGTGTTCTTCTCCAGACTTCTCTCTAGAGAAGATAGTAAATCTGATCATTGGAAAGAAAATTTCATTTTTGGTTTACCCCATCTTTTTGTCGAGAAGGTTAAGACCCAATTAAAGAGTAAACATGGAGGAATAATCCCATATTCTTTATATATATTAGGAGAATTGTCTTCTGAAATTTACATAGAAGGTATTGCCCTCTGCATAGACCTAAAGCTGAAGCAACAGCTAGAAAAACAAAGCATGACTGGAAGAAAAGAGTTCGGAGATTTTTGTGAACAGTTTGGCTTTAATACTTTTCCTTCTTCCAAATATTCTGAAGGAAAAAGATATAAAAATAAAAAATAAGGCAGCAAGCCAGGATCCAATAGAAAAACTGTCAAAGAAAAATTTTCTAAGAAATTTTCCCCCAAAAGTTACTTTAAAAAGGCCAAGGGAAAAAGAAGAATTCATGTTTGCTATAACTACGGAAAAGTAGGACATTATAAGAATAAGTGTAAAATCAAGAAAAAATAGATGCCCTACAATTAGATAATAATATTAAAGATCAACTATTTAATATACTGCAGATTAATGAAGAATCTTCTGATAATTCTTTTGATTCTGAATTAGAGATGCTAACTGGAGAATTAGAAAACGAATATTTAATCCTTAACAGTTCAGACTCAGAATATAATAATATGGATACCAATTGTTTTTGCAATACTCTTACAAAAGAAGATAATTTAATTATAGATATAATTGATAAAATAACTGATTCTGAGACTAAGCGAGAAGCTTTAGTCCAATATATAAATAGAGCCAAAATGAATAAAAAATATAAACCCCCTCTAGTTCATACTCAAGAGGACTATAGTTTTGCCAAAATTCTTAGAAGGGTTGAGGATAAAAATAATAGTCCCAAAGAACCTTCTATCTCTGAATTAAGGCAAGAAATAAAGGAAGTCCGGAATAAATAATAAGCCTACAAAATAGATTACAGATTATAGAGTTAGCCTCTAACCCTGTTGAAGATAGCCCTGTTAATACAGATGATGAGATAGAATTTAATAATATTATAAATAATTATAAAAATCCTCTACCCCCTACGACAGAAGAATTTCTCCCTAAAATAGTTAAGGATGAACCAGAATCCTCTAATACAACACAAGATTGTAATTATGTTAGTCTTCTTGACAAAGTAATTACTAAGAAATGGTTCACTATGATGAAAATAATAGTCCAAAAGGAATATAGTTTTCAAACTTTTGCTCTAATAGACTCAAAATCATATTTGAATTGCATAAATGAAGGATTGGTCCCTACTAAATATTTTAGTAAGACCACACAAGTCTTAAACACGGCAGATGACAGTAAGATGATCATAAATTATAAACTATCAAATGCTGCAGTGTGTAATTATGGCAATTGTTTTGAGTTCCCCTTTATTATGGTAAAAGGATTAAGCCAATCTGTAATTCTGGGAACTCCATTTCTAAATATGCTTTACCCAATAAAAATTGATAATATCGAGAGTTTTCCTCAGTTTTCTGCTCTCTTTGTAATCTCTCGACCGGGGGTTTTCCTCAGTTCTCCGCTCTCTTTGTAGTCTCTCGACCAGGAGTTTTCCTCAGTTCTCTGCTCTCTTTGTAATCTCTCGACTGGGAGTTTTCCTCAATTCTTTGCTCTCTTTGTAATCTCTCAACCGGGAGTTTTCCTCAATTATCTGCTCTCTTTGTAATCTCTCGACCGGGAGTTTTCTTCAGTCCTCTGCTCTCTTTGTAATCTCTCGATCAGGAGTTTTCCTCAGTTCTCTGCTCTCTTTGTAATCTCTCGACTGGGAGTTCTCCTCAGTTCTCTTTGTAATCTCTTTACTCTCTCGTTTGTAATCTCTCTACTCTCTCTCTGTAACTTTACTCTCTCCCGACTGTATATCTGATGGTGTATCCAGCCAACCAGATTATATTTTTATAAGAGTATTTGCTATATGTGTGATTGTAATTGGCACTCGTTACCCAACTACTGTCCAGACGAGTGGAAGTTGTTTTCTAGTTTCTGCAAGTGTCATATGTAAATTATTTATTTCTTTTATCTTCTTATGCAGTTTAAAATAGTTTTATATATAAAAGTTTGGCATGTTATTTATACAAATTGGATCATTGTTAATATATCACCTTCATTATGTGTTTTCTGTTTAATAGTGTTTATATTTACATGGCTGTTATCTTTCCTTTAAAAATTTCTTTGCTTATATGTTTCATGTAGCTTCCTGCTTTTGTTTTGCTTCTGTGACTCTTTCTGGTATCAGAGCCATTAGCTTACAGTGGTGAACTGTAGTTAAAAAACTGTGCCAGAGTTTAAGGTCTAAGAAAATTTCCTATAAAGGTACTCAGATTGACACCAAATAGTCGTCATGACACGAACTACCGTTAGGCCAGGAAGAGCCGCAAAAGGTACAGGGACTGTTTCCGACTGAATCAGTGATTAACAATTATCTGAAATGGCAAATTTCCTTAGAACTTTATCCAATAGAACAACTTCTTCTTCTAATAGTACACTACGCGTAAGAAATAGAGAAGAGATAACTATAGATAATATAGAAAAATAGATTCAGAATTGGAATATCCCTAAAGTTCTAGCCACATATGTTTATAAAAAATGAACTCTATAATTCAAAACTAGTTTTTCTATTAAAACTGTAGAACAAAGTATAAGTCGTGGGAGGCAAGGCACGACAGGGGGATAGG
>NW_006500347.1:4015295-4044399 GCF_000471905.2 Amborella trichopoda
CGCACACACACACACACACACACACACACACACACACACACACACACACACACACACACACATATATATATATATATAGAAAAGTATTCCCAACACCTATAGGCGAAAATGAACAGTGATTTCGCCTACCCTCATCACCATCCAAAATTCATTGCTCGGTCACGATTGTCATATAGTGTTTTATTTTTCATTTTTTTTCTACAAATTAGAATAATTTCACTGGTTTCTTTTTTTTCTTTTATGGATTGTTAACTTTATATTAAATAGATCTCACATGCTATTTTGATTGGCTTGGCGTTATTTGCATGATTGTGTAGTGGAATTGGCTCCTCTTTAGGTGTTGCCTTGCTTTAGATTTTTGATTCATAGATGAAATCTTAGTTATTCTTTTCATTATTTCCTTCTTGAATTCACCGGAGCCATTTGGTCATGGTTTTTTTGTAAAGTGAAGCTCCCCATTTAGCTTTACATTTCTCACTGTTTTTGTTTTTAGATTGTTAGTTGTATAAAATAGATGTCACTGTTTTTTTTTTCCATGGATTGTTAGTTGTATATTAAATAGATCTCACTGGTTTTTTTTTTTGTTAGTTGTATATAATAGATGTCACTGTTTTTGTTTTAGATTGTTAGTTGTATTTAATAGATTTTACTTTTTTTTTTTTTCATGGATTGTTAGCTCTATATTAAATAGATCTCACATGCTATTTTGATTGGCTTTTAGTTATTTGCATGACTGTGCAGTGGAATTGACTCCTCTTTGGGTGTTGCCTTTCTTTAGATTTTTTATTTGTAGATGAAATCTTAGTGTGTAGTGGAATTGACTCCTCTTTGGGTGTTGCCTTTCTTTAGATTTTTTATTTGTAGATGAAATCTTAGTTATTCTTTTCATTATTTCCTTCTTGAATTCACTGGAGCCATTTGGTCTAGCTTTATTTGTAAAGTGAAGTTCCCCATTTAGCTTTATGTTTCTCACTGTTTTTTTTTTTTAGATTTTTAGTTGTATATAATAGATGTCACTGTTCTTTTTTTTTCATGGATTGTTATCTTTATATTAAATAAATCTCACTGTTTTTTTTTATAGATTGTTAGTTGTATTTATTATATGTCACTGTTTTTTTTTTATATTATTAGTTGTATATAACAACATTAGCTAGCACTCATCACACTGTGTCCATCGTTCATAGGACACATAATTTTTGGATTGTGAGTTTAACTTATATTCATCAAATATTTATATTCCACAAAGTAGTAACTAAACTTCAGCCATAAAACTAAATAAAAACTTAATTATCATGGGAAAAAAAAAGTCTAGATCACCCAGTCGAGTACCTAGGGCAGATTGAATGTGGCCGATCTTGAGTCGTACAACTGGCAATGCATGTTCATAATTTGTTTATTCTAAAGCCTGATGAAGCACAAAAATTGGATGCGCACATCTTTGCCTAAGTGCAAAAGAAAAAGTAGAATACACACCATCTACTAGAATATATCTACCATGTATTTACTATCTAGGTCCCCTCCCATCTCGCAAGTCTGAGCTGAATTTTACTAGAATTGAAAATAATCTTACTTACCTTTTTATTAGTTTTCGTTTTTTTGGGCTTGTTCAGTTTTACTTAGCTCCAATTAAGAATGTTGTAGCTACCATGCTATTTTTGTTACCTTTCTATTTTTAATGAATAATGCTTATGGGTTCATGAAATCTGAATATAATTGTATAGTCCATACTAATCGATAATTGTATAAAATATATTGGAGCATAGTCTATAATGATGTGTGCAATGGATGTGTGGTGTTCAATAGGATGGACCCATACATATCATCAAGCACGGCGAATGAGAATATAGAAGGCAAGAGAAACATCCAATGGACATAGTCAGAAGATGACTACTTTATCGAAATTATGGAGAATGAGACTAAGGCTATGGGGCAAGGGGGGGTTAAAAATGTAGCCATGACAATTAAATATGGGTCAAGAAACACCAAAACTAGGTTGAAAAACAAACATAAGTTCTTTAGGAACATGTACAATGATATCAAAACCTTATGAATGTATCCGATTTCGGATGTGATGATAGTAACCACCGAGGTTGCTGTTGACTTCCTAGCGGTATGTAATTACTCATTTGCATAGACGTTTAAAATGTTGACTATGTTTCAATACGAATATCGCTAAAAATAATTTATGGTCTTCTATATGCAGGAGAATGAATGGGTAAAAAAATATCATAACAAGACTTTGCCCAAGTATTCATTGCTAAGTAAGATCTATGAGGGTGACACGACAGATGGGACTTACAAATCGATTGGGGGTGGCATTAAAATTGAGCCAGAAAGGCCCAACACTGCATTCTCTAATGACCCCCCATTAGAGAATGCATTAGAAGTTCAGGATGAATATAGCTCGTCCTCATTTGATGACATAGTATCATCTGGATAAAAAAGATGATGGTCCCATACTCCGATAGGAACACATCGCCGATCAAAGCAACCCACCCTCATTGAGTCCACGTCTTTAGCTATGACAGAGATGGCCAATAGCATTAAGATGCTGGCATGTGACACCGTAGGTAATAGAAGTACTCCTGGGATTTGAAAATGTACATAGAAACGTATGGTAGATGCCATGACAATTAAATATAGGTCAAGAAACACCGAAACTAGGTTGAAAAACAAACATAAGTTCTTTAAGAACATGTACAATGATATCAAAAACCTTATGAATGTATCCGGTTCGGATGTGATGATAGTAACCGCTGAGGTTGCTGTTTGGAATGACTTCCTAGTGATATGTAATTACTCGTTTGCATAGACTTTTAAAATGTTGACTATGTTTCAATACGAATATCACTAAAAATAATTTATGGTTTTCATATGCAGGAGAATGAATGGGCAAATAAATATTATAACAAGACTTTGCCCTAGTATTTGCTGCTAAGTAAGATCTATGAGGGTGGCACAACAAATGAGACTTACAAATCGATTAGGGGTGGCATTAGAATTGTGCCAAAAAGGCCCAACATTGCATTCTCTACCCCCCATTAGAAGTCCAGGATGAATCTAGCTCATCCTCATTTGATGACATAGTATCATCTAGATAAAAAAGATGACGGTCCGATACTCCGATAGGAACACATCGCCGATCAAAGCAACCCTCATTGAGTCTAGGTCTTTAGCCATGACAGAGATGGCCAATAGCATTAAGATGCTGGCATGTGACACCGTAGGTAACAGAAGTACTCCTGCGGTGGATGGTCTGTCCATGGCTAAGAGAGATGCCAATAAGATTGTTGAAGGCATGTGGAAAGCAGGTGAAGTTGTTGATTATATCCTTTTAATAGCGGCAAGGATCTTCCAAGATTCTACAAAGGCGAAGATGTTTCTAAACTTGGAGGATCCAAGGATACAAAGGGCTTACTTGGATTAAGAGATGAAACGCCTCCAATAGAGTTTCGATTGATTATATTTAATTCAACATCAAAGATTGCTTTTTTCATTTGTATGTGGATGACTTATGTCATTTTAATGTCAAATATTGCTTTATGGTTTGCTTTATGGATGATGGCTTTTTTCATTTGTATGATTGTTTGCTTTATGGATGATGAAAGAGATGACTTCTTTCACTTTAATGTCAAAGATTGCTTCATGGTTTGCTTTATGTATGATGACTTCTTTCATTTGTGTGATGGTTTGCTTTATGGATGATGAAAGAGATGACTTCTTTCATTTGTATGTGGATGGTTTCTTTCATTTTAATATCAAAGATTGCTTCATGGTTTGCTTTTTGGATGACGGCTTCTTTCATTTGTATGATGGTTTGCTTTATGAATGATGAAAGAGGTGACTTCTTTCATTTGTATGTGGATGGCTTCTTTTATTTTAATGTCAAAGATTGCTTCATGGTTTGCTTCGTGGATGATGGCTTCTTTCATTTGTATGTGGATGGATGACTTCTTTCATTTTAATGTCAAAGATTGCTTTATGCTTTGCTTTATTGTTGTGGATGGTTTCTTTCATTTGTAGTTATGGATGTCCGACGGCGTCGATTGGTCGTAATATTATGTGCTGCAGATACAACATGTTGCATTGCATATTGGTGTATCACTATCCAAATGAGGAGGGGGCATGTTCATACTTCAATTTTTACTAGGGCCAATTATGTCCAATACTTGTTGTCAAGGCACCCTCGTAAGTGCTTTGACAAGTTATGAATGGAGAAAAGTACTTTTATCAGTCTATGTAATTTGTTAAAGGAGATGACAAACATTACAAATACAAGATATTTGGTAATTGATGAACAAGTAGTCATATGTTTAAGCACCGTCACACACGATCAACGAAATAGGATGGACGGCTCCAACATTCAGGGCAAACCATAAGTTACTTCTTCCATAGAGTTTTAAAAGCGATCTTAGAATTGGAACCTTCCTCCAACCACCAAGCAATGAAACACCTGCCCACATTGTTGGTGATACACTATGCTTTTACCCATATTTCAAAGTATGCGAGTGTCAAGTATTCCACATTGTCCATCTCACATCCACTGAGAACTAATATATAATGGTGATTTGTTTGTCTTAATATGATTGTATTAGAGTTATTGATGGGACTCATATCCCTGCTTGAGTTCGTAATCGATTTTATAATTGTTTTCGAAACATAAAATGTTTTCTAAGCCAGAATGTTATGGATGCGGTTGGTTTTGACATGCGTTTCCATTATGTACTTGCAGGTTGGGAAGGATTCGCATCATATTCTAAAGTCCTATATGATGCAATTAGTAATGGACGCAGTAGGCTTGCAGTGCCTGAGGGTAACTCCATTACATTATTTTTCGTTGCTTCAGTTTGTACAATATTTGGTAGTATAATATCTAGTTTTATAGTATACTCATTGCACAAACATGGAACAGGGAATACTACCTTGTAGATGGTTGCTATCCTACTATGCATGGTTTCATAGGACGATATCGAATAGTCCGTTACCATCTAAATGAATTTACTTCACGCCCACGAGCTCCTTAAAATCACAAGGAGTTATTCAACAAGCGGCATTCGACGCTTAGAAATATGGTAAAGAGAACATTTGGGCTTCGGAATGCTAGATTTCCTGTACTCAAGAATCAAATGCAGTATCCTTTACGAATACAGGTTGATGTAATTGTTGCACGTTCAATATTGCACAACTACATCATGATTACACGAGGAACATATAGCAAAAGAGAGCAGCAGTTTTGAATAAGGGTTGAGAGTGAATTGGTAATTGACAGAGGTGATGGTTTCTCACAATTGACTTAAGGGCAAGCTGATCACGATGATGGCTTCAATCTGTGAGATGCCATGGTGACGCAGTTGTGGGAGTCCTACCTAAGTCACTAGAAGTTATTTGACCCATTTATTATGTTGAAATAACACAATATATCTTTTTCTTACGAAATATATTTGTGTTAATTTGGCCTTGTGTTGAAAGAATCCAGCAGGTTGATTATTTTATTGATTGTGATTGCATCATACTTTATGTATAGTTATTCATATACATATCGAGCCAGGATGGACCTTATTTCGTAGCCATAAATGTTGAGTCCTCGTTAAATGTTGTGTTCATTCAATTGCATTTTCAATTATGTATGTTTAAACTATTACAGGTTATTGTTGAATGGGCAAGTTTTGTACATAGTTATATATGGATGCATGAATTATGAATGTTGCTTGACATGCATCACAAATGTTTTAAGAGATAAAACACAAATGTTGTATGCCATTATAATTAGCGACAGAGAGAACACGAATGTTTTAAGGGACAAACAACAATGTTGTTTTATTGTTGAATGACGTATATTTTTTAGGTTCGGATATAGATGCATCAGTGATGAATGTAAATAGTGCTCAAGTTATTACATGTTATTCTTGAATTGGCTGAGCTCTTACCGCTTGCATTGTGCATGTGTATTTCTATGTTGTGCTGAAGCTATTATAGCACAGTCCAATAGAATACATGAAACCAAATCCAATACAATATGAGCAAGTGGAACCCTGCAGAGGAGGCCCACTTCATTGATCTCTTGTCGAAAGAGGTCAAGAAAGGGGTGAGTTGAAATGCATTTTTTGTCTATTTCTTTGTGGTTTTCAAATTTAGGTGCAATGTTCACACAAATTCAATACATATGTGTGTTCTTCTTACAGGAGTTTACTTATGTGACAAAGTACAGAGGCAAGTATTTGCCTATATACTTCAACGAATTAGAGAAGATATTTGGCACAAATGCTTCGGATTGAAGCCATGTGGAAGGGGGAAGAAATATGTGCTGATGCCTTCCTCAAGGGCTCTCAGCATCTCAAGACTGTCTTCCTAAGCATCCAGTCTTTCCTTTCATTAAAGTTCTAATTGTTGTCTAAATATTTTTTTTTTAATGGTGGGAGCATTGTGGAACAAATAACAATGTTGTTTTATTATTGAATGAGATATATTTTTGAGGTTGGGATATGGATGCATCAGTGGTGAATATATGTCTAAGTAGTGTTCAAGCTATTACAGGTTATTATTGAATGGGCTGGTTTCTTATTGCTTGCTTATGGATTGCATTAATTGTGCATGTGTGTTTGTATGTTGTGCTGATGCTATTATAGCACAATCCAATAGAACATAAGAAACCAAATCCACAATTGCCATGGCCGCCGATATATATGAGTGTCCATGTGTGTGTGCACGTGTGTGTGAAGAATAGCGAGAGAGAGTTTGTAAACGGTTTAAGAAGAAAGTCATTGACAACCTACTTATGAAATTTAAACACCTATTCCACTTCATATTTGTAAAGAGAATCAACAAATTGTATACCCACGATACTTAAGAAAATATATTGATTTCTATTTTGAGACAGTCGATTAGGAAACTAGTGATTTGGTGTATAATATTGAATTGAGGTTGTGCTTGACATTGTCTACAGACTGCTTCAAATATATCTCTCTATAGGACGTTTCTCTCACTCATCAATAAAACTTTCTCTCATAACACACACTCTCTCAATCCAACATACTTTACTTTCAATTGATATTGTATCTTAAAAAATAATATTTTAGAAATTAATAAAAAAATAAATATTAAATAGGTCTCAATTTTAACATTTTACATCTTGCATAGTACTTTACTTTCAATTGATATTGTATGCCCAAAAATAATATTATACAAATTAATAAAAATAAATAATATCTAGTTCTCAATTTTAACATTTTACATCTTGCCTATTTAAAACTAATCCAATATAGATACCTCGAACGTCATTAATTTTTCAAGAGGTTATCAAACACAAAAACGAAAAACTTTCTTAACTTTTCAAGAAGGTATCAAATACATAAACCAAAAACTTTTTAACTTCCTACCGAAGATATCACATAAACCAAAAACTTCTTCAGTAACTTTTAATTTATAATTCGCCTAAGAATTCACAATTTACCGTTTATAAACGTGCTACCCGTTATCAAACACATATTTTTTAATGCATAAAAACAAAAGATGAACAATAAAGTGAAATCCCATAGTTAAGTTGTGTTTTTCTATGAAACAGTAAAGTGAAGTTCTATCATACGCGCTCTAAAGATAGTCAACTTCATACGAACCACACCCAAGTAACAGTACCACTCAGGCACTGTACTGCTGCCCTGACGCCCCTTGCAATTAAAGGAAAAAAGAGAGGGGAGGGGTAGAAAGGCGGCGGGAGGAGCAGCGGAGCGGAGAGAGAGGTAGAGGAGGAGGCCTAGCAGAGAGAGAGAGAGAGATAGGCACCATGGAAAACGCTAGAGAGGTTCAGGTAGTGATGTTCCCTTTGCCCCCCATTGGCCACCTCGTGACCATGGTCGAGCTCGCAAAAACCCTCATCCGCAACCACTCTCTCCTCTCCATCACCATCCTCACACCCCATGACCACCCGTTCGACGCCGCCACCACCGACCCTTACATCTCCCGCATCTCGTCGTCCTACTCCCCCACCCGCCTCCGCTTCCTCAAATTGCCCCCTGTTAATTTCTCGCCCACCTCTGATATGAGACCCCAAACCATCAGATCGCTCTTTGCCGCTGCTCACAAGCCCTTCGTCACCGAAGCCCTGAAATCCCTCTCCAGCCCGTCATTCCCTGTTCACGCTTTTGTTACTGACTTCTTCTGCACCACCCTGCTGGACGCCGCCAAAGAAGCTGATGTCCCATCTTATATCTTCTTCACCTCTGGTGCCAATTTCCTCTCCCTCATGCTCTTCCTCCCCACCCTCCACGAGCAGATCCCATGTGAATTCAGGGATTGGAAGAATCCCATCCCTGTTCCCGGATTGCCGCCCGTGCCTCCAATTGACATGCCGGTTGCCTTCCAGGACAAGACCAACGACGCCTACAAGTGGTTTCTGTACCACTGCCGCCGGTTACGGGAGTCGAAGGGGATTATCGTCAACACCTTTGCGGAGCTTGAGCCCCTGACACTCAAGGCATTGCGAGAGGGGCTCTGCTTGCCCGAACACCCCATGCCGACCATCTACACTGTTGGCCCCCTCCTCAACCTCCATGACCTGCCTGCCGGTGGCGAGCGACACCAATGCTTGCAGTGGCTCGACAAGCAGCCCCATGGCTCGGTCGTGTTCTTGTGCTTCGGCAGCCTTGGTGCGTTCTCTGCGCACCAGACAAATGAGATGGCACTGGGGCTCAAGCAGAGCGGCCAGCGGTTCCTGTGGTCCCTTCGCACCACCTCCCACGACAGCGAGCCTCTTTCAGAAGGATTCGCAGAGCGTACTCAGGAGTACGGGATGGTGTGGCCCAAGTGGGTGCCACAGGTGGCTGTGCTCGCACACCCTGCAGTCGGGGGGTTTGTTTCGCATTGCGGGTGGAACTCGACTCTGGAGAGTCTGTGGCATGGGGTGCCAATGGTTGCATGGCCGCTGTATGCGGAGCAGAGGCTGAACGCGTTGGTGTTAGTGAGAGAATTGGGAGTGGCTTTGGAGGTGGAGATGGGGGAGGATGGGGTGGTGAGGGCTGAGGAATTAGGGAGCAGAGTGAGGGCTTTGATGGAAGAGGAGGAGGAGGGGCGAAGAGTGAGAAAGCGTGCAAAAGAACTGAAGGAGGCGGCGATGAAGGCGTTGGAAGAAGGAGGGTCGTCGCAATCTTCTTTAAAAGCGGCCATCAATGAAATGCTCAAAGGAGGTGAGGCCTGACTAATGGGGCAATATGTACAACACATTGGTAATACAATAACAGATTTTTCATCAATGGTTGTCCCCTGTATTGAAGATCAATTCAAACTTGTATCGTTCTCATGTAATAGTTACTTATTATAGGAGTCAGTGTGGTTAGTTATTATATAATGAGTTGAGCTACAAAGTGGGAGTTGATTATTTGTGGGTTATTAGTTATTGTAAGTGGGAGTAAACAATGTCTTGTAGTGGGTTGTTATTGCAAACACTGCTCTTTCTCTTTCTCTCTCCCTCAATTGCAGCTGCAGGAGCTTCATACTATTTAGGAGTGAGGATCCTTGATATCAATGGTGGATTGGGCATCAAAACCCTAAATTGGGATCACCCAATTGACTCATCAGTACAGGCAATTGGGGTTTTATCTGAATTTCTCTTTGCAAGCTTCGAATCTTTTTGAAAAAACTCAAATCTGATTCAGGTATTTGATAGAGCGAGTTTCACTCCTTTTATCAACCTCGGTCATGAAGAGAGGACGGGGGGGGGGGGGGGGTTAAGGATTGGATATTCAATTCCAGCTACAAGCTCAACTGGGTTTCTTCCCAAAGCCTCTTAATGGCTTCTTGCTCCTACAGTGGGCCTCTAGGTTGCCTGAGGTCCATTAAATTATGGGATATAAGGTCTGACTCTAAGGTTTCTGAGATCAAAGAAAAGGCGAATTGTTGTGGTGATGTTACAGTGAATGATGGGATTTGGGGGCTTTAAAAAGTTGGGTCGGTTTCAGGTGAGGTTTACATGATGAATTTGAGGAGATCGGGTTCTAGTGAGATGGGTTTCTTTGGGTGAAGTTGTAAAGTTATGAGTGGAAATGGGAAGAGAGAAGATGTGAATCATAAGACTGATGGAAATGGAAATAATGTGTTTTCCAGTAGGGTTGAGAATGTGGAGGAGTGGTCTGAAAGTGTTGATGGGTGGTAAAGAAAGAGTGTTCAGGAAGAATGTGATGGGGAGTAGGGAGAAAGTGGGATTAAGTAGGATTACACATTTGGATTTTGGTGTGAATTTGATGGTTTTGGCTAGGAAAGATGAGCAGGCAATTGAGGTTTGGCAAGGGTCAGGGACCAAACTATGTGAATTGGGGTGGGAATCAGGATGTTCATATTATTAAGACGTACAATTTTATTATTTTATTACTTATTATTCTCATACTTTTGTATTGTATACATTGAACCTTTTCAAGTAAAGATTTACTTAGGGGTTCATAGCTGTTGGATATGGGTTTGCTATTTATAGTTGAATGATACATTATCTTTTTCTTCAAGGTAGCGTTACATCAATGAAATACATAATGAATAATATTACAGGTAATTTGTGGCTTTTTGATACATAATGAATAATATTACAGGTAATTTGTAGCTTTTTGATTACCAAACAGTTGAAATTATCAGCACCATATTTTATTAAACAGGTTTATCAAACAGGTTTCCAGCTTTCACACTAACAATTTTTACCTGCATCCCATAATCTAAAAAAGTTAATAGCAGAGGTGATTCCCACGGAGACTGTAGTGAAAGTTATCAAATGGTACCTAACTGAAGAGTCAAGCTTGGTATGGGTCTGGGTTCTATTTTTGGACCTGATGGGTCAGGTATGGGTCTAGGTTGACATGATCCGACCTGACTCAAATATTTTAGATGTAATATTTATTTTAGGGAAAAGTTTATATCGAGGCGAGGCTCTAAACAATCAATTTTGATCCTACCTCAAAAATTTCCCTAGGAGATGTTTTGATGCTCAAATATCCTCAAATTGATAATCTCACATCATGATGCATGGACATGAGAAAAAAATAGATTTCAAGTTTTTAAAATAGTGTATTTTGTAACGCAGTTTTGAACCATCAATTTTCAAGATTTTATAGATGTCGATCTGCACTATTTTTTAAGCTTTAAACTTTATAAATAAAGATGAAAATATGTTTTGCTGTCACAAAGCTTGCCATAGAGAGAATCCAAGAGCGAACAGTACTATTGCCATAGAAAGCGATTATATATTACTATTGCCATAGAGAGAATCCAAGAGCCAACAGTAAAAAGATTGCTGAGAACGAACCTCCAAATCTGCAAAAAGAGGTATTTTTTTTAAAATTTTTGTTTTAGTGATGGAATGTTTTAAACTCTCCCATAGCCTTGTGCTCGTATTCTTTGAATCTCATTAGGTAAACTCAACATTTGCTCGAAGCCTTGAGGCCTCACAAAATTTCTCCCATAACCAGGTACATTGATTTCTTTTGTTCTTTTTTTTGTAAGGGGTTTTTTGGTGTTCACTTGCCTTTTGGGAGCGTGTTTTGTTAGGAAGATGTTGCATCACCCATTGAACAGAACAGTTTTGAGGCATGGTAAGTGAAGTTGAGAGGAAGGCGAAGCGTCCCTGATAACAAATGCATGTGAGAGAGAGAGACTAGGTGAACTTTTTCTTTGGCCTCCTTACCATCTCTGATTTCTTCCTTTTCTTTCTCTCTCTAGAATCATGATTTATGTTCTCATTGAGACTGCCTTCCTTCTCAAAATCAGCAACATCCATTAAAAGAATGAGTTCTGCCTCCAATGGTCACCCCAAAATGACAAGGCAAATTTCTTTATCAAGCTTTCATTGGAAGTTCATAGCAAGTTTTCAGTTGTTTCCACTGCAAGAAAAAAATTAGTTGTCGAGTGGGTAAGTTACATGTATTCTCGCTCATTCATTTGCATGTCTCAATTGTTTTCAAAAGGAATATTTTGATCCTAGTTTTTGTGATTGTTTTTTTTTTTTTGCAATAGTGAAGTAAGAAGTGGAAATATATTTAGGAACAATCTTGATGCTTTCTCCATATTTCATCCCTATAATTTGGGCTTTGGGTTTGGGCATTTACATGCCTATATAATCTAGAGAGAGGGAAGAAGGTCATTGTATTTATGAGAGAGATTTATTTATTGTTTATTCTGGTCTTTCTATTTATAGTTCCTTTACTAGTGATTTGTAGACCATCCATATATAGCTTTTTTTCCTTTATATTTTTATTTTCTTCAGTTTTTATGGAGATTATTTGCTTTTGATCCATTGGGTACCTCCATGTTCTTATATATGATTGTATTATATTCAAAATCAAGAACAACTATGTTGTAACAACTCTTAACTTCTTTTTGTAATTTGTTATTTAAGAACATGCAGTACACAACCTAAGGTTTGACTAAAGGTAATAGACTTGCAGGAATCTTCATAGCGTACTGTGTGGTTACAATTCACACCAAGTGTTTGGTAAAGTGCCTCAACAGGATATAGCTCAACGTGATGAGTTCAAAAACTTATTTGAATTAAGCCTTGAAATAATTTATGTTACTGGGCATAGATGGGTATAAATATATGTGAACTTGAAATACTTAGTACGTTTATCAATGACTATTCTTTCTTCTACTAAGACACAATATCTGAATCTTGGTGTATGCATGAAGGCATACAAAATCACAAGCTGCGTATACATTTATCCTCAAATCAAAACCTACTTTTGATATGTATTTATTTCTAGCTTACAAAGAGGATTAATGACCACAACAATGAATATATAGAGACAAGAGAAAAGGGGGCAGATGGGTTTGGTTCCTTGGGAGCGGAGGCAAGAGAAGAGAAAATGGAGATAATGAGGTGTGAATATTGCAAAGATATAAGACAGGCATTTTGAAGAACATAAAGTAATAATGTTTTAAGGGTTTTCAATTGTCTTTTAAGGACAAAAAAGCTTTAGAGGGTGAGCTGAATGGGCCTTCATATTTGGGAGACAAACAAAGAGCTCATATCCATGTTAGAGAGAGAGAGAGAGAGAGAGAGAGTTCAAAACAAGCTATAAAAAGTATCCCCTTCATTGAAGTTATCAAGAAATTTGTTCGCTGGCAATATGGCTTCCCATTAATTCTGTTGTAATCACAAAGGAAATTATTTACTGGTAGCATGAATACATTGCCTGTAAATTGATTGTTACTGTTTGGATAGTATTTAGATGAAACTTGGGAAATACATTGTTATTGTTTGGCTATGTCTGGAAGAAATATAGGAAATGCATTACCAACATTTTACCAACATGTTCCTATAAACTATCATTTCTTTCTTTTTTGTCACATAATTGCACTAAAATGCAGAATTATCATTTCTTTCTTTTTTGTCACAAATTTCACTAAAATATGGAATTAAAATGATCATCACACCATTCAAAAAAGATTTCTAATAATAACATCATCACCATTCCAAAAAGATTTTTTAATAATAACTTGTACCATTTTACAGTCATCATGACACTATTTCCTACTTATTTTACATGCCTTCGGCACTTGCATGGAATCACATGCCTTCTAGCATGACGTTGGTTTCAAAATGATAAGTTATTGGAATAACAATATGATTGGAATAACATGATTTTATCATGATAAGCCTTATTTTTATTTATTTTTTATAGAAGGCTTCCAAATGTCTCTCAATATAATTTCAATCAAATAATAAATTTATGATACTAAATTCAAAATCTCAATGGTACGAGTTAAAAAATAAGAAGAAGTTTGATTAATAAACTAGAAGGTTTGGTAATTGGAGTATAAAATTTTGAGGTATTATAGGAGACTAAAGATGTATGTTATTTCAATTGAGATTTTAGTAATCTCTTATGAGGATTATGTTGTGTGAAATATTTTATTATGATTGTGTTGTGTAATTTATCATTAATTACTAATTTTTATATTATTATTTTTGTTTTTATATGACAGCTGATGCCTTCAGATGAGGGGTCGAGCTTTTTTATTATGATTGTGTTGTCTAATTTATGATTGATTACTCATTTTTAATTTTATTATTTTTGTTTTTATATGACTTCAGATGAGGGGAGGGATCAACTATGCTAGTTATTATGAAGAGAGGGCTTACGAGAGAAGTTATTATGAAGAGAGAGGCTTACAAGAGAAGTTATTATGAAGAAAGAGGCTTACAAGAGAAGAGAAGAGAATATTTTTTTAATCAGGTTAGGTAGGCAAAAACCCACGCAAAAGATTTCCAAAATTACCTGTGTAATAGATTTTCACTTATCACCGTGCATAATGGATTTCCTGATTTTTGGGGAAATCTCACGTAATGTCTTTCCATTTCCTTACGATTAAGTGTACCCAAACAGTAGAAATGCCATATTTCCTTGTAATCTATTGTCACCTAATAGATATCCAAACGGCCCCTAGATGAAGTGAACATAGGACATACGAATTTAAATTATACTCAACTTAGTGGGATATTTCACCATTCTTTTGCCTCTTACTAGAATTTGTAACAAGACAATAACATGTTCAAAGAGTTTTGTACAGAGTTTTAGTGGAAGATATCCAAATACCATATCTAGAACACAATTCTCTCAACATTCAATATAATTGCATGGTATGAGCAGCTCAAAAACCTTGCTCTCTCAAGATTGTGAGTTAAAAGCCAGGCTAACTCAACAATATAATGAGCTCACATGCTAAATGGATATCACCACCTCCTTCTCTCAATCTAAAGTTCTTCAGACTCTTGGTTTTGATGGTCTTGTTATTTGGGATATTTATCGAAAAATACACCTAATTGAATTGTTTAATATTTCATCTGTTTTTGTTCATTTCATTTCGAAAAGCTAATTGAAATACACATGATTATGAGTTGCAACACTTAATATTGGGTAGATTGATAAATATTTTATAAGTTAGCTGTATTTTAATCTATTTTCTTTGATTTATTGTCAATGATATTTATTTTGAATGGAGGTGAGGTTCCTGTAGAGCAATGTTGTTGCAGAGATGAATATGAAGAAATACCAGTCAAGAGAGTGAAACTGAATCATAAAAAAAGATGGACATTAGCAATGAATATATACTCTCTTTTTTTGTTATTTAGGGATAATACTCTTTTTTTCGTTTTGCTTTTTGCTTTTTCCTTTTCTTTTTTACAGAATACAACACTGTCAATAGAGAGTATTAGACTTTGGCTCTCTTTTTGTTATTTAGGGATAATACTCTTTTTCTTTTTGCATTTTCCTTTGCTTTTTTACAGAATACAACACTGTCAATAGAGAATATTAGATTTTGGCTATTTGCAAGCATAACCATTCATCACTCTTTGTTATGTTTTTGGTTTTTCATGTATTTGTGTCTCCTTTTTATTGTGTAGAATCTTTTCTTAATATTGTTATCATTATTTTGTTTTTGAAATACCAGCATTACCTATGTACAACAATTGCTTGATAGTTATAATGGCAATGTTCTTTTAAACATCATGATATTAAATAGATAAATATGTTATATACATTACATTGGTTTATGTTATATGTTGTGACCTTCCTTTTCACTTGCACAATAAATCACGTGCAGCCCACGTGCCTGTGCTAGTTTCTAATATAATGTACTATTATATAACAATTACAGCAGGGCTTGACCCGACTGGGTCTAGTTTCTAATATAATGTACATAGCATCTTACAAGAGGGCTTGACCCTACTGGGTCTAGGTTCTGGATCCACTTGACCTTGTATTAAGGTGATCTTACGTTGAAATGTGAAAAGGGCACAAAACAAATCGAACAGTTCCAAGGTATCTGTGGATGTCTTGGTAATAACATTCACCGTCTCTTACAATAGAGATGTGAAATACCTCTGTTTAATTAATCACAGATGAATTATCAAGAAGAGAAGCATAAAAAAGAAAGAACTAGCAAGTCTTGCTGTTGTGCCTGCTTGCAGAATTTGTTCATACAAATATGTAATAGTGTACATAAAAATATTTTGTGAGCATCTATGATCTCTCCTATGTTTGTATCTTGCCTTGATAGGCTATTTGTAGTCATCCAACACTTCGATTAGTTGTTCTTGATCGTGTCTAATAGTTGCGATGAAATGCATGTAGTGGTCCTCGTGTCATGCTTTGGTAATAACACGTGGTCTTGTGCGAATGTTGTATTTCTAAAGTATTCATCTCATCCAAAACGTGTGTTGCGTCATATTTTTATTTGGCGCGTCATTCTCGTAGAATGTAGTATCTTCTGTCAGGAGTTACTTGTAGAAAAGGTTAAATATTTCCATGCTACCCTTCCAACAAGTTTTTGAGTTTTGTTGTCATTTGGAATGTGCTTACAAATCTTCAAACCTCAAAGTTTGTAAAATAAAGGGGGTAAATAGGGGTATATTTGTCAGTGATATATTTTGAAAATGAATAAGGTCTTATGCACTGGAAAACATGAAGTAAAATAAATGGGAAGTGTTTATAAGTATTGTATCTATTGGAGCAGGGAGTCGATTCACCAGAGTCTTGCAAGTGATTCACATTCACCGGAGAGTCTCGTAATGGGCAAATCTAGGTTAGTATGCAATCAGAATCAAAATCCAGACTAAGGTAGTCATAATTAGACATATATCCGTGGTACTTCAAATCATACCTAGAATTAAACTCCAGTTTTATGTGAGTTTAATACCCTTCCAAATCTGATTTCTTTCATGCAAAATTTAAATAAGTGAGTAAGGCTTCTCGAGGATATAAAATGACACAGTTAGGAATAGTTCAAAATCATACCTAAACACCTTGACCTGCCTTGGCCTAAGCCTGAGTTAAGGCTAACTTGACCAAATATATTGGTATAAATTACATATAAATAATACTAATTATGTAGCATGAAATATATAGAATAATTTTCTACATATTTTTTATTTATAGTCCCGAACTCGACCAGACCCCTCCAATTGACTTGGACCTAACCCGGATCTAAATTGGGTTGGGTCTAACTTAGACCTAGTTGGGTCGACCCAATCCCACCCCTAGTTGCAGAGAGTTAATGAAAAAGTATTTTTATTGTTCATCCATTTGTTGTTTTGTCTATTAGAGAGAATTTAGGCGTGACACCAATAGGCGATAAAATGAGAGAGAGTAGACTTAGGTGGCTTGGCCATGTGTGGCATCGACCACGTATAACACCTCTTAGGAGGTGCAAATTAGTTCAAGTGGAAGGACTGAAAAGGGAAAGAGGTAGGCTCAAAAGATGTGGTTTGAAGTAATCCAAAAAGATATGGGAACTTATGGCCTCACTGAGGATATGGCCTTTAATAGAGCAGAATGGAGAACTAGGATTCATGTAGTCGATCCAATTAATTGGGAAAAGGCTAAAATGATGATGATGATGATGATCCATTTGTTTTGTTGTTTGTTTTCTCTATTGCCTTCTCTCTTGTAATTGTTAGTGTTGCAAAAATCTCAGCAAAACTTGATATCAGAGCCATGTTCAACAACAATCCCAGTGTGGATGTTGTGAAGGATATAAGGAAGAAAAGAACAAATAAAAAAAAAGAGAAGGTAAAAACAATTCTAAGCACTAGTAATGTTGTAACTTATTTCTCAACAAATCGTTCCCATATTCAAAAGTGAGAATTATCAATTTTAGAGCATTAAAATTAAAATTATGTTTATCGATTATGGTTTATAGCAATTATTTGAGAATGGATATGCAAGATATAATAATCAGGAAGGAAGGATTATTGCAGCCCAAAGAGCGGAGTTGAAGGAAAAGCTAAAAGAAGGATGCCAAGGCCTTGTTTTACATTCAACAGCCTATGGATGAGCAATATCTCCGAGAATATTGGTTGCAAAACCATTAAAGGAAGCATTGAACTTGTAGAAGAGAAAATTCTATAGGATAACTATGAAATTAGTTTTGCTTTCTGGGGCGGAATGTTGGATGGTCAAGAAATAATATACTCGTAAGATGAGTATAGCTGAGATGAGGATATTTAGATGGATGAGTGGCAAGACAAACAAGGTAGAATTTGAAATGAATACATTTGGGAAAAATTATGTGGGGCTCCAATAGGCGATAAGATGAGAGAAAGTAGACTTAAGTGGTCTGGTCATGTACAGTGCAGACCCAGTACAACACCTGCTAGGAGATACGAGTTAGTTTAAGTGGAAGGTTAAAGAAGGGCAGGGGATAGGCCCAAAAGGATATAATTGGAAGTAGTGATAAAAGATATGGGAATTTATGGCCTCACTTGAAAGCTTGAACTAGCATATTATATATAGTTTTTAATTTTCTTCTTTTCTACCGGCTAGAACACTTACAGAGATCCAAATACAATAAAATAAACTCAAAATAAACAAGAATGAATTGTAAATGATGTTTTCACTTGCTGCCACGAATAAAAACTCTTTTATTCAATAAACAAAAATACACAAACTCTTGTAGGGACCAAGAAACATAAATTGCAAAGCATAGAAATAAATTGCTAAAAGATTACCTCAACTGAACTTTAGCGCACTCCACTCCGAGTATCTTCCTTCGATGGCGCACGAGATCAAGGTTTATCTTAGATCTTCAAAGTATGGAGAACTTTACGCTATCATCCTTAATCAAATAAGAGAGCAATGGTGGAGCTAGAATACCTAATTATGTTGAGCGTTGCCCCTCTCTTAGGCTCTTAAGGCTATGGGGAGTGCCCCCTAATTTCTCTTTCCATATTTTTCTTAGAGAGGGAGGCTATGAGAGATGAGAGATCAGAGAGGGAGAGCGTGGTGTGCCACCTTGTGAGAGAAGAGAGAGAGATGAGATGTGTAGAGAATGAGATCCCCATAGAGGCTATTTATAAACTTATATTCGGGTTAAGTTTCTTAGGGTTAGCCATCTAGACCATTGATCAAAAGAGACCTATGAATTAAGAGATCTTAATCTTACATTCCTTAGATCGGCCATCATGATTAAAAGGAAGGTGCTAGAACCTTATCCTTCAATTTCTTTAACCTAATCCCATCAATTAAATAAAATATGAAATATATTACATATTCCTTTTGTTTCTATGCTCTCTCTTAGACATGCTTTATTTGAAAATCAAATCTCTTTAATTTTCAAAACTTTCCTTTTTTATTTCAACTTGATTGAGTGCCTTGATGTCCTCAACACAAAATAGGAAACAAGATGCAATAAGTGGGGCTTCTAGTGGGCCCCATGCACCACCCACATGATCTTTTATGATGAGGCTCATAGCCCATAGTGGGCCCCATATATTTTATGACGTATAAAATGATATTTAGAAAATCTTAATTTATTTTATTTTTCTCTCTGAATATTAAAATACTAAAAATTCAATTTAGACAATTTATAAATTCATTTATTGAGAAAATAATATATCCAGAGACTTCTAAAAAATCAATCTATTAATCTAAAAATCATTTAAGGTCAAAATAATTAATCCTAAATTATTTTTGATGGAATTTGGATCCAACTAAGTGAGGGAAATATTAATTTTGTTGAAGCACTTCATCTTCTATTAAGGATTATAATCACACCCACTTTCTCAAGGTGACCCAGCAGTTCCCTTGACCTACAGACCAGTGCGGGGGTGCATGATTGGGCTATCAAAGTCAGCCAATAGGTGAGGGGACACAATCCTAGTTTATGGATTATAGGTTCTCCTCTATGGACAAATCCAAGGTCACACAAACCTGTGCACACAACTCTATGATGCATATGGGGGTATCTCTCGCACATGTACATGTATTGCCCTAAGTGGTGATTTACTTCCTGATATGGCTATCATATGTACATTCCATGTGATGGTGTAAGATGAAGTTTTGGCCCTCATCCCTACATGCCTACCAATCACACACAAGGGCTACATAGCCCCTTGGCTCACTATCCTGAGAAACTCCGACCTCATCAAGTGATAACCCTGCTAACCCTCATTGGTTGTGCTCTATGCCCAGGTATTTAGGATTTTGTAACTCGACTAGCCTAGCGCGTTAAGCCTATTCTGAGTCTCGGTAAACATCATTTGCCAATCTCGGTCCCTCTGGACCATACTCCCACTATAGTTCTTTGTTTCACTATATCAAAATATTGATTACATATTCTCATAAGGGCATAAGGCCTTTAAGGGCCACCAATAACTAATATCACTGAGGATATGGCCCTTAATAGAGCAGGATACGTTTAGCCGACTCCAATTAGTTGGAAAAAGGCTTTGACAATGATGATGATTGGACTTGCCTTGAGATGGAAATTAAAAAATTAATCAGGCAAAAACTGTGAAATCGCAAACTCCCAATAGCGAATTTGAGACTTTGTCAATGAAAAAATTCTATATCTATTCAAATTTTTTTCCACACGAAGACCTCTCGGTGAAATATTAAATGATCAAAAAATTGTTGAAAAGGTTTTGAGAAGCCTTGGTACTAAATTTGGTCATGTTGTTGTTGCAATTGAGGAATATAAAATATTAACTACTGTATCTTTGAAACATCTCATATGCTATCTTCAAGCACGTGAGGAAAGGATGAATAGATCAGCAGAAAATCAGTTGAATAGGTTATTCAATGAAACTTGATCTAAAGACATGTTCGGGTAAAGGTGAACATCATCAGAAAAAAGGAATGATGGGAGGAGGAGGGGAGCAAAAGTTTCACGGTAAAGGAAGAACCCAAAATTAACAACATTCTAATAGAGGTAATTATGATGATCAGTATTACAAGTGCAAAAATATAGGCCATCTTGTAAAATATTGTTGCTATAAAAATAAGGTTTGTAATTTACTTCAGTGCTCTAATTGAAAAGGACTGTCGGGCAAATTTTCATGAGGAAGAAATAAAAGACGAAAAAGTTAATGAAGAAATTTTTTTCTCCTTTGTCTTAATGCAAATGTTGATCTTTCTGAATGCAAATAAAATGTTTCCTCTTAAATTTTCTGAGCTTACATTCAATGTATTTAATGTTGAGTCGTGTGATGATTCTTTTTATGGCATAAAAGATACCTGCACTTGAATTTTGGTAGCTTGGATTTATTGCATAGAAAAATAATAGTCGTTGGTTTACCTATGGTACATGATGCTGGAAAAATATGAGAATCATGTGTATACAGAAAATAACATCGAATCCCATTTCAAGTGGGCAAGTCTTGGTGAGCAAATGAGCGCTTGATACTTGTGCATGCAAATACTTGTGGTCATATGTAAACTGTTCCTTTTGGTGGAATTAAATGCTTTTTTGCCTTTGTTTATGACTACAGTAGAATGACATAGGTTTACTTCCTTAAGAAAGAAAATCTGAAGCTCCTTCAAAATGTTTTGCTATTCAAGGCTATGTTGAGAATCGAAGTGGTTTCTGTCTAATATTACTTACTGAAGGATTTTTTTATGCTTTGCAGAACTGCAGGAATTCATGGAGAACTTACAACTAGCTTCACTTCACAACAAAATGGAGTCGTAGAGCGTAAGAATCGGATAATTGTGGATGTTGTGAGATGCATGTTAAAGGAAAAAGGAATTCCAAATATTTTTTGGGTTGAAGCTGTGACAACATCAGTTTATCTACTGAGTCAATTTCCTACAAAAGCAGGTAAAAACTCCATGCGAGATTTGGTATGGGAGAAAACCGAATGCAAGTCACATAAAGGTATTTGGTTCTATTGCCTATGCTCATATTACTTCCGAATGCAAGTCACATAAAGGTATTTGGTTCTATTGCCTATGCTCATATTACTTCTGCAAATTGACAAAAATTAGATAATAAGAGTACAAAATGCATTTTTGTTGGCTCTAACCCTTCAGAAAAAGGAGTTGATTATAAGTCGAGATGTTTTCTTTAACAAGAATAATACTTGATATTGGGAAAGTGGTGTAAAAAAATATCCTTTAACTTGTAGAAGAGGAAGAAGAATCTCCAAGTGCAACGGCAAGCCCATCTACATCTCAAATTGAATTCTCAGAGTCATCTCCAAGGTAGGTAAGTAGTCTTATGATATTTATCAATTGTATGAATTTACATTTTTTTTGCCTTGAAACCTACTTGTTTTGAAGATGCAACTACAAAGAAAGAGTGGGTTCATGCTATGGAGGAAATGAGTGCAATTGAAAGACATAAAACGTAGAGATTGGTGGACCTACCCCCTGGAAAATAAGCTATCGAACTCATGTAGATTTACTAATCCAAATTGAATTATGATGGATCTCTACAAACGCATAAAGCCTGGTTGGTTGCCAAAGGATACCGGCAAATTCCAGTTATTAGTCTTCAGGAACTTTTGCACTTGTTGCTAGGATTGATACTATTAGAATTCTTAGCATTGGCTGCTCAAAAAGGTTAGGAACTTTTCCAATTTAATGTCAAATCAACATTTCTTAATGGAGAATTACAAGAGGAAGTTTGTATAGAGAAGCCCCTGGGATGTCAAAGGTATGGAATATAAAGTCTACAATTAAAGTCTACAATTAAAGTCTACAATTAAACACTACAAATCGGGGAAAGTGTTCAAAAATCACAAGCAGGCTCCTAGAGCATGGTATAACAAAATTGACGAGTATTTCCTTGACAACAATTTCAAGAACAGTGTGAGTGAACCAACCCTCCATGTGAAGTCCAAGGTATGGATGAAATTCTTATAGTTTGCCTACTACATGTTGATGACATGATATTTACAGGAAATTATTTGAGTTTGATAAAGGAATCAAGAAAAAATATGATGTCAAAGTTTGAAATGGCAGACTTCAGTCTTTCACATTTTTTCTTTATGATTGGAAGTCATTGAAGATTCTCATGAAATTTTCTCATGTCTAGAAAAGCATACCTCTAGAAAAGCATACCTCTGATTTGTTGAAAAGGTTCAATATGCCTAGTTCTAATCCGTCAAAAACTTCCATGAATACAAATGAAAAACTTATAATAGATGATGGAGTGGAGAAAACAAATATTAAAGAATATAGAAACATGATTGGGGGGCTGATTTATCTCACTCACACGGGACTAGATATAATGTTTTCCATGAGCCTACTTTAGCTTTATAGATTGTCCAAGAAAATACCAAGATGGTGAAGTTAAGAGAATCTTAAGACATGTTTGTGGGAACACTGAATTTTAGAATCAAGTATGATCAAGTTAATAATTTTAAGCTTGTATTTTATACTGACAGTGATTGCACAAGATGTGCGGATGATAGGAAAAGTACTTCAGGTTTTGCTATTGGTCTTTGGTCCGACATGATATCTTGGGCAACTAACCAGCGACATTGTGTCGATCTGTCTTGTTCAAAAGTCGAATACATAGCTGCTCAAGTTAAGCATGTAAACCGTGTGGCTAAGGAGGATCCTCTTTGATTTAAAGAAGAAGCAAGAAGGTGCCACAAATATACTCTACGAAACCAGGTCCACCATTACAATGACAAAAGATCCTATCATTTATGGGAGGACTAAACACAGAGAAATCTGTCATCATTTTAATTGAGAGCTCGTAGATCAAGATGTGGTATTGCAACATAATGGACCAGATTACTGATATTTTCATTAAAGCTCTTCTATAGGTGAAGTTCTACAAGTTGCGTAAACTAATCTGTGTTGAAGCAGTTTGAATTAAGGGGACATGTTGAAGATTAATTCAAACTTTTAACCAACCACTAGTGTGTAGTGGTGCTGGTTATCTCATGTAATGAGTAGTTATTATTGTGGGTTAGTTATAGTTAGTTATTGCATTATGGGTTCAGTTGTTAATTATTGTAAGTGGGAGGTAGTTTTATGAATGGGTTGGTAGTTATTGTAAGTAGGTAGTTTGTTATTGTGTGAGTCAAAAATGTCTTATAGGAGGTAGTTGTTGTTGTAAATGGGATGAAGACCAATTCTAAGTGAGTTACATGAATCTCTATTTAAAGAGGAGTGTGGGAAATGTAGGGCAGTTTTCGGAGTACGGTGTGCGGATGTGCAAATGTTGAAATGCACAAACAGCCCATCCTTTAGGTAGTCTTAAACAGAGCTCTTTTGTTATTTTTGGGTACATCAGATACCCTTGTTAATTATATTCGCACTTCAACCAATGGATGGGCAAAACACCTCTGTTTAATCGATAGTAAATGGCAGCAGTTTGAAAGAAAAAGATACAAGATACTTCCTTCGCATACAAAGGACCTTCAGTCTTGTTGTGCCTGCTTATCTGCCGGAATGTATGTGAATTTGTCTATGTTTCTTTGGATATCTATGATCCGTCTGTCTCTCTCATTCTTATTAGTTTGAAAACAGTTAGTCCTTTTACCGACTTTGCAACCAGCGGTTTTCTTGAAGTGCCCAGGAAGTATGTGGTGCTCATAGTGGAAAATGATCGATTAGTCTCATGAGATGCATGTCACATAGCGCCTCTTATGGGTGCATGTGCTATTCTAGATAAGTCTAGAATGAAGCAATCTTCTGCTAATTATATGAAACTGTCGCAGTACATAGATTGTCCCTACTAGTAGAAAGGTTGCTAGTTGATCCAAACAATTATCTGATGATATTTAAGTGGATTCGAAATTCTCAAAACTAAAAAATATTTCCAAGTACATCTTTTACTTGAGGCAGCAAATCAACGGTTTGCTCTAGCGTGAGCATAGTATATGCAGTCAGTCATAGCCAAATGATTTTTATGCTCACAGGTGAGTAAATTGTCCATTTACTCCCTCAGGCAAATATCAAGCTAGACTAGGGGTGTTTTTAGGACCCAACTTTGAGGGACATATTCTCTACCACCTTTAAGACTAACTCCACAAAAAACAAAAATATATCATATACACACTTTATGAGCCTGAAAAAAAAATAATGTCTGAAAATTGAATTAACATCGTCCAATTTTGGACAGTAAGATCTAAGTGTTCAAAATCCAATTTGTTTATATAATTTTTTAAACAAAGCTAGTGGTGTTTTTAGCCTCTACTAACGATAGACTCTCCAAAGAAAAATAAAAGTTCGAATACATCCTCTATAAATCTGAAAAAAAATATTGTCCCGAAATTGAATGACCACCATCCAATTTTTAGACGACAAGATCTGTGTTAAGTCTCCAAAATCCAATTTATTATTACTTTTTTAAGACAATCCTATGATGATAGTTAAGCAGACTCAAGATTTTCAAAAGGTAAAAAGTTCTTTTCCAACTACATCTTTTACCTAAGGGAGAAAATGAACAGTGTTCTCGTGCAGGAGCATAGCATATGCTCATTGCCAAATGATTTTATGCTCTCAAGGAGGTAAACTATCTATTTACTCTCAGGCAAATACCAAGCTAGGGTTATTTTTAGGACCCTTAATTCTGTGGACATATCCTCTACTACCTATAGACTAACTGAAAAATAATAATAAAAATCAAATTGATACTCTCTGTGCCTGAAAATATAATGTCCCAAAATTGAATGAATACCATCCAATTTTCGGTCAGCAAGATGCATGTGTTGAAGTGTTCAAAATCCAACTCAGTTTATTTTAAAATAATCATCAGATGATATTTAAGTGGATCCCAAATTTTCAAATTGAAAGACTTTCCAAGCTCTTCTTTTACCTGAGGGAGTAAATGAATGGTTTGCAATAAACCCGCCGTAAATATCAAATTGTTTAATGTTCACAAAAAAAAAAAGAAAAAAAAAAGAAAAAGAAGAGAGTAAATGAATGGTTTGCTTTCAAGGGAACGAAACATATGCTCTATGGTTTTATGCTCCCTCGGGAGTAAACTAACTAGGGTACTTTTAGGACCCCAAATTATAGGGACATATCGTCTACTACTTATTAGACTAGCTCCCAAACAAAAACACTAATAGAAAAAGGGCAAGCTTTCTATGCTTCCCCTTAGTATAGAAGTTCTATATCTCCTTTATCCAACTCTCCATTCTGAATGGAGGGTTAAGATTGCCTCAATCACAATGTCACATCTCTATATTATTATTATTATTATTATTATTATTTTATAAACTATTTTGACACCAAATTTTGGACATCCATTCTCTTATTAAACTCACACTAGCGAAGAATATAGAAAAAAATATTTTCAATAAAATAAAATGACCAAAATACCTCTGAAAGTTTTAAGGGGTATTTTGGTCATTATATTTTATAGAAAAATTATTTTTAATATTTTTTATAAGTGCGCCCCAATAATAAGATGGCACATGCCAAATTTCATATTCATACAATTTGTATTAAAAAAAAAACTAAAAATAAAATACTTTGAGACGTTGGATCTAAAATCAAACGGTGGGTAGCTCTCTTGATTAAAACTGGATGGTTGGATGGTAAGGACAGGATAGAACTTCTATGTTGTTGAGGAAGCATAGAAACCTTTCCCGTAAAAAAATACGAGCCTGAAAAAAATCATGTCCCAAAATTCAATGAGCATTATTTGATTTTCAGGCAACAACATTTAGGTGTCGAAGTATTCAAAATCTTTTTTTTTTTTTGAAATAGTCATTTGATGATTTTTAACTGGAATCAAAATTTTTAGCTTTGAAAAATCTACTAAAGGATATCTCTCCCCGAGGGAGCGAATGAGCATTTTGCACCCATGAGAGCATGGTATTTACGCTCCCACGCTTAGGCAAATACCGAGCAAGCGGTACCTTTAGGACCCCAAGACATATCCTCTACGGCCTAACCTTTATTCTATGAGCCTAAAAAATGTTGTGAAACTTATAAAAACCCCTGCAAAACAAACTTTCTGGATAATCTCCCCCCAATGTGTCCTTGAATAGAGACCCCCTATGGATTGATCTTGTAGGTGATTCAGATAAATTAGAAGTCTCACTTCTAATTAGAGTAGGCTAGGATGTACCACATGACTATTAGGTTTTGTTTTTATGTAGAGGAATATTTACGTGATAGAGTTTGTGTTCTCTTAGGATTAGGGTGAACACTTTATATATAGGTGGTTGGTCACATGAGCTGACGTGTGGTATTAACGAGATAATTTTTTAACATTTGATTAATAAAAAAAACTACGATGAGGATGGTTTTTCCTTTATCGTTGATAATAAATTTCTAAGAAAGCTCGTAATTTATTATAGTAAAGTAAATGGAAAATTAGAGATATTCTTATAATCAACTTTTTAGACATCTTACTTCTCAATAATTTTTCTCTCACATCTTAAATCCTAACACTTTTTTTTTTTATTTACCTCAAATTAAGAAATCAACAAGCTTAAGATGAAATTGCCTTTACTCTCTCTAGACAAAAACAAAAATCAGCTTTTTGAACCCTCTCATTCTCTCTTTGTACCCTCTCTCCATGCTATCTCTCTCTTTCTCTACCTACCATATCTCTCTACCAGCCCTCTCAGTTTATGTAGAGAGAGGGTAAGGGTATTTTCATTTTAAATTGTTGACTTCTTGATTGGGGATAAATACAATGTTAAGATTTAGGGTGTGAGAGAAAAAGTATTGGAGGTAGGATATCTAGAAAATTGATTTTGAGGGTATCTCTAATTTTTTCTAAAATAAATTGTAAGAAGAAGAAGAAAAAAATACTTCCTAAAATCGATTGTAAGAAGAAGAAAGAGAGAAAAGCATTTCATATTTGCAAGACTGACTGATCCTAACTCCCCCGAAACACAACAATTTTTTAAACCTCGCTGATCGAATGCCATCAACTGTCCAACAGTCCCAACTGATCCAGACAAGGCTCTCATCTTCTCTAATCTCTCGATTCTCCTGGCACCATATGAACTGAGAGATAGAACCATGACATAGAGAGTGTAACTGTGGGAATAGACAAGACCAGGGCATCGTATTTCTTTTTGCAGTAGATTGAAGTTTTGTTTCTATAGATTTGTTATGCGTGTGTTTGTTTGTATGGGTATGTTTATGATATTGTTTACGTGTTTCCAATTGGGATTGTATATATTGAGACCGTTTACCATTGGAGCAAGGAGGTCAGAATTATTTATAATCATATGAAATATGAAAGGTTGGGTGTTTCATAAAGTTGGAAAAAATAAATAAATTTGAACTTTGAGTTTGGTGAGTATAATTATTGTAATCACTCAATTTAACATCCAATTATCAAGATTAATTGAGATTACCTTATTCAAAAAATAAACAGTCTCATTGTATACTTTTTCTTTCCAATTATACACCGGCACTTGTTGGGCGTGTGAATTTTTGCCATGCGAGTTAACAAGTGCATACGTATACCTGTCTATAATTTCCATATCCAATCCCGTATAATATGGGAAATTTGAATGCCGACCAACCCTGTCAATGCCCGTGCTGGTCAAACCAGAATTGAGCATTGATCGATTTGGTTCTGATGGACGAGCCGAGTATTTAAAAAAAATATAAAATCTTAAAAAAATAAGAGGTTTGCTTGTAATGGGTTTTTGAAAGTTCTTTTTATAAGATTAGAAAGTGAAGCTTTTTACTGCATTATGCTTGGGACGTTGCGCATCACTATCGGATGCAAATCTATAGTATTTCTTTTTTACCAAAGTGAAGTTTTCTCTTTATAGATTGGGTTGCGTTTGCATAGAGCCGAGGCTCCAAACGATCAAAGTAGAGCCCGCTTTTAAATAGTGTCAAGAATTGTGCTTTCAACATTGAAAATCTTTATGATGGCCTTAAAATATATTTTCATCCCTAATTATAAAATTTAAAGCTTCAAAAATAGTGTAGATCAAGCAGATTTGTGAAAACTTAAAAATCTTGAAAATTACAGTCCAAAACTTGAAATCCATTTTTTTTATGTCCATGCATCTATATGTTGAGATGATCCATTTGAGGATATTTGGATATCAATACAACATCTTCTAGTGAAATTTTCGAGGTAGGCTCTAATTTGATTATTTAGAGCCTCGGCTCTATATAAACTTTTCCCTGTAAATTTGCATGCTTCTATAGAGATGCTCAACTTCCCAAATGTAATATGTGAAATTTGAACGAGTACCAACCTGTCCGTACCCAAACAGAAATATATATAAATGATTAGGGGTGGTGTCACACTCCAAGAATTTACAATACTGATATTCCTGAGATGTGACAGTCAAAATATATATATACATCTCTTTTTAGGACAAATTTACAGTGACGAATTTTTAAAAAGTAACAAAAGAAAGTTTAAACACAACTACAATATCTTCCCAAAGTTGATCCTG
>NW_006500347.1:4052657-4076869 GCF_000471905.2 Amborella trichopoda
CATCTAGGCATGTGAGCTTACGAGACTGACGGGGAGATTATATACTTGTACCATGAGTCTGATTATGTAGTTGGACCATTTCTGGGTCGTTTGGGTACCTGGAAATGTATTGTCAGAGAAGTGCATTACCGACATTTTGGCTAAGAAATACTGCGTTAATTTTATCTATGGTAATGTAGCTTTTTTCTATTTTATTTTCTTGTTAGGATGAAATATTGATTAAAACTACTTTGTTTTCTAATATGTGAATGTCATATCCACATGGGTTAATTTTATCCCTCTTCTCCCCGTAATTTTTTCGTTAATAGGTGAATGGCATCACTATATTTCAAAGAGAAAATATTGTCGTCATCACTATTTACTATTCATGCCCAGACCTATTATGCAAAAAGTCTATGACATTCTAATAAAATGGTGCACTTGCCTATAAACCATCACTACTTTCTTGTTTTATCACAAAATTCTACTAAATTGCCAACTAAAGATTATCATTGTATCATTCCAATAAGATTTTCTAATATTGTCATCATCCTTATTCTAGAGAGAGAGAGAGAGAGAGAGAGAGAGAGAGAGAGAGAAGAGAGAAATAAGTTACTAAGCATCACCATTCCAAAGATAAAGAGAGAGTGAGAAATAAAGGTCTTGATCATCACCATTCTAAAAAGAGAGAATGAGACTATGAAATAATATTGTCATTATTCCAATAAGATTTAGTAATGCTATCGTCATCAAGATTCCAATGAGATAATATTGTAAGCAATATTCTAACAAGATTTTCTAATACGATAAGAAGTTCATATCATAGAGGTAGAGAGAGACTGATAGAGAAGCTTATCATCATTCCAACAAGAGAGAGAGAGCGAGGAGAGAGAGAGAGAGTATAGCAATTCGAACTAAGACCACTCATCTCTCCCCTTTTGACTCCTCCCAAAAACTTCTAACTCTGGAACTTCCATAAGTGTGACTGGTTTCGATCAGTTATTATATCTTCATAATCATAAAGGTCACCGCCTTCACTCATGATTAAATTGTGTAAGATACAATATACAACAACTATCTTGACTTGTGTTTTTATTGGATAGGTAGTTAACCCCTTTCAAGCTAGAAAAATGTACCTTCAAAACTCCAAAAGCATGTTCAAGGCATTTCTGAGTGAAGAATATCGTTTATTAAACAACTCCTTTGATATTGGGGTACCGACATCTACAACAAGCTGTTTAATAACGAGTCCTACGACAAGGGGCGAGAAATTCTTGCCCCTTTCATTACGGGGACTTCCTTACATTTGAACCAAATGCCATGAATTGAGACGAACTTTTATTAAGGGGATTTCCCTATAAAATTTAAAAATTGAAGTCGATGGAAACATTTGATGCAGCTATAGAAGAGTTCTACAATAAAATCGAATTTCAAAGGGGTAAAAAATAAAAAATCAGTTATGCATCTTTGCACCATTATGTATCTATCTACTAGATTTGTTCTCTCTAGGAGTTATGATTCATGGGTATCAACCGAGATCTCACAAAGGTCAATCATGATTTTGTATGATCAATACAATTTCAGACAAGCACAAGCAACAAATACTCATTGATTCTATGATTTTTATACAACAACAATGTGATCAACTATCAATCATTTAAACATTAGATGATCATGTATTAGTGGTTTGAGGCATAAAGTACTTGAACTTTGGATAAAATTTAGAAGAAAATTATACTGCAATTTTCTGCTGCATAATGGGTTCAGAAAATTGGCCATATTATTGTGATTATCATGTTGTTAATTATTCAAATTCAATCATAATGATTACCCCTCAACCATGTTTTAATTTTTATGACAATTTCCATCAAGAAATCAACAAGAAGTTGGATGAAATCATGATATAGCATCTAGTTTTCTACCGCAACAGGAGTAGTAGTAAAATTAGAGCAATTCAACAAGTCAAAAATTACGTGGAAAATCAACTTAGAACATGTCACAAATCCCTCAAACCACATAATTGATTTTCTAATGTTTTGAGAAGATAATAACTAACCAATTAAATGAGTTTTTTAAAAAATCTGAATCTAAACAAAATTAGTATGAAATGTATGAAATATGTGTGGTCCACAATCAGTAATAACATTAAAACCTGATTTGAAGCAAATTAGTTCATTGAATGTTCTTATTTGAGTTTTAGTTTCAAAAAAAATGAGAAAAAACTAGTTAATTGAGCATTTTTCAGGGCTTAACAAAAGTGAGATTCAATGTTCTTAACTGGTTTTTAGTTTCGAAAATTCGGGAAAAAAAACTAGTTGATTGAGCAATTTTCAGGGCTGAAGAAGAGAGAGATTCAATGTTCCTAGTTGGGCTTTTAGTCTCGAAAAATTGGGAACAAACTAGTTGATTGAGCAGGGCTCAACAAGAGAGAGGGGAAGAGAAGGCCGGCTATAGCTCTGGCTGGTCTGCTACTGAAGTGATATGGGAGAGCATGTGATGTGCCAAGTGAAATGGAGAAGAAGGGACCTCATAGTGGATTTTATTGTTTGGGCGGGTTACCCGTCCCGCTCATATTTTATTTCCCAGCCTTCTCGTTGTGTAATATATTTCACGTTAGCTACGTTTGACTGCTTATGCAGACCAAAACGTCATATTCTCTAAAATTTAATTTTCTGTAATAGGTTTTTAGGTATTCAAATGCTCCCTTAGTCTTCATTTTCTTAAAAGTTTGGATAGGCTATTATATACTTGGACTACAAGTTTAATTATGCAGTTGGACCATCAGTCTTGATTTTTAAAGTTTAGAAGGTGGATGTGTGCGTCATTTTGAAGATAAGACAGGAAAATGACTTCTTAATGGCTAATAATAAAACAAAAACAAGGTTAAAGTTCCCTTGGACGTATTTGTTTTGCAGAAAGAAAACTTAAAAGGGAAAATTACAAAAAACCTTAAGACCACATATTTTATGCAACTTACCCAACAGAATTTTTTCTCTTACTTTTTTCTCCAAAACCAACTTTTATAAAGTTGGTTTTGGATGGTGATCAAACATAAGTACTCAAAACTTCTTTAAACTTTCCAAAAAATACATTCCACTTCTCAAAAAATAAGAACTTCTTTATTTTTTCAGAATTGTTTATCTTCCAGCAAACAAACGTGCCATTAAAGGAGGGTCACACTAGTGCCAATTTTAGAAATTAAAAACATGAAATTTGAAAAAATGCACATCAGGTATTTACCATTTAAATTTGAAAATTTGTTTCGTGTGGACTGGACCACATTTCTACAATATGAGTTCCCAAGGTATATAAATCATCCATCTTAAAGATGGATGCAAATAGGTGGTCCTTCTAAAACAATTGAAACTAACTGTCTAAATATTTTCTTAATAAAATAGCTATTTCTAATTTTCAAAATTTATATATTTTTCATATTCATGATCTCCATGTTAGACATTACATGTCCTTAAAAGTTAAATCAAAAAATCCATCTCAAAAATATATTTTTAAGACGTGAATCATTTCTACATGGCCTCATAGAAACCGTATCCTTTAAATTTGTATTCATTTGTTTTGAATTAATTTCCAAATGCCCATATACATGACTTTGAGTTGAAAAATGTTAAAATTTAAAATAGTTGAAAATTACGGCATATTTTTGATAAATTTCTCTTAACAAAGACCAAAAAGAGATCTCATGTAAAATTAGAAAATTTGTAGACCAATTTTTTTTCTTTCAAAAAATAAGAATATATCCATACAACAAAATTTCCTTTATTATATTTATGGAAATATTTGATTAATTCTGGTAAGTAACTATCGTCGGGCTCCATAGGACCTGAAATCAGGTTGAGAACTAGCCGTTGACACGCCCTAGGGGCATTTCCGTAATTCCTCATATTTAAATGGATAGCCGTTATGGAATGGCCAGCAATTTCAAAAGGTCGCATTTGACCGTTGAGAGGCCTCATTGTAACGTTTGCAAAGAGGGACGCTCCGCAGAAAACCGGCTTCTTTCTCTCTCTAACCCCTGCTTTGCTTCTGCGTTTATTTCTTTCGCTTCCTCCTGTTTATCTCCATCACTCTCTATCTCTCTCTCTAAACTATATAAACCCTCTCTCTCTCTAAACAATACGGCGCCTTTTTTTGGAGATCTTTTCTGAGGCCTTTCTTTGACACACTCTCTCTTGCTCTATCTCTGTTTCTTTGAGATTTTTGAGGTTTCTCTCTCTCTCTAGAGAAATGGCAGAGGCAAAAGAAGGCGAATTTCTCTCCAAAGTGTTTCAGATTGATGAAATATACGAATTTTCAGCACCGCATTTCTTCGACTTTGTGAGTGGAGAAACCGAAGAAGAGATGCACAAAGCTCAGCTCTGGTTTGAGAGGGCCTGTGGTCACATTCCATCGCGTAAGATTTATGTGTTCGCTTTTCGTTTCACTAAATTGTTTTTATTTCTATGGTTTATTGCAGAACAATCTTTTCTCAGAGTTTAGGTGTTCACGGTAATTCTTGTGAAGAAACCCTAGATCTCTAGATTGCAGAACAGGATTAATGATGCATTTATTGTGCATAAGTAAAATGGATTCTTGTTTTAATTTAAGTAATTTTCTTTGTGCAAAACTATCAAGTGGGCAGTTCTAAAAAATACATACAATTACAGTGGAAAAATCATGTATTCTGTACCGTATTTTCTTGGAACGTCAGATTGTTGTCTCACAAAATTGATATCTAAACCTCCTAGTATTTCTCCACTTTTTGGTTGTATCAACCAAGATTGTAAACACAAAAACTAAAAATAAAAAACTGAATAAGGACAAGAGAAATATATAAGTTGCTTAGAGACTGTAAGTCCTGTTACAATTTTTCTGATTGATAATGGAGAAGGATCTTTCTCAATGGTTGGAAATTGGATAATATGGTAAGCCTTGTTACAATTTTTCTGATTGATAATGGAGAAGGATCTTTCTCAATGGTTGGAAATTGGATAATATGGGAAGGATTTTCCTGGTATATATATCTCAAATTCGAGGTAAAAAGGAAACTGCTTTCTTTAAGTTGTGATTCTTTTACGGTACAGAATTTATCTTTAGATTATTGATGCAGCTTTCATACCAAGAATCAAATTGGGAAGATCCACAAAGATAGACAGGCAATGTGATTTTGAAGATGCGGATTCTGTGAAGGAGGTAGGAATACTTTTCACCATATAAAGCCAAGTAGGTTAATTTGAAATCCGTTTTCTTACCATTAAATCTGATTTTGTTGAAACCTGGTGATTATTAATTTGTAGATTGATGAAATGGGTACCAGAGACCCTACGTTGGCACCAGAAGAAATAAGGTACTGATTCCCTTCTTTATATGGTACGCTTGTTTGAAATATGATTTAGGGATTGGGTGTAACGTGGTGTCTTCATGGTTTGGCCAAATAATATATTTGACAACACAATTGAGGTAAAATGGGTCTTCATGCAGGTGTGCTTCTGAGCCAAATTGCGTGGAGTCAGTGAAAGTTAACAATCAAGATGAATCCAAGGTCAATCATGAGGTAGGAATACTTTTCACCGTATAAAGCCAATGAGGTTAACTTGAAATCCATTTTACTACCACTAAATCTGATTTTGTTAAAACCTGGTGATTATAAATTTTGTAGATTGATGAAATGAGTACCAGAGACCTTACGTTGGCACCAGAAGAAATAAGGTACTGACTCCCTTCTTTATATGGTATGCTTCTTTGAAACATGATTTAGCGATTGAGTGTAACGTGGTGTCCTCATGATTTGGCCACATAATATATTTCACAACAAAATTGAGGTAAAATGGGTCATCGTACAGGTGTGATTCAGAGCCCAATTGCATGGAATTAGTGAAAGTTAACAATCAAGATGAATCCAAGGTCAATCATGAGCAGGTGATTTTCAACTATTTCTAGTTATTGAGCTGGTCCTATGTTTGATTAGCAGGGCGTCACTCACTTGATTAAAGAATCAATAATGATTATTATATTATATAGTGAGTAATATAACTAACTGAATTTATTCATCAACCATTTTCAGGTCGGTGCTCCTAAATTGGCTAAAGAATCAGAAGAAAGAAGGTCCTGATTCCCTTCTTTATATGGAAGGCTTGTTTGAAACATAATTTAGCGATTGAGTGCAACATGGTGTCCTCATGATTTGGCCACATAATTTATTTGACAACATAATTAAGGTTACATGGATCATCGTGCAGGTGTGCTTCTGAGCCAAATCGTGTCGAATCAGTGAAAGCTAACAGTCAAGATGAATCAAAGTTCAATCATGAGCAGGTGATTTTCAACTATTTCTAGTCATTGAGCTGGTCTCATATTTGATTCAAAGGGTGTCACTCAATCGATTAACGAATCAATCATGATTAATAAATTATATAATGAGTAATATAACTGACCATCAACCATTTTTCAGGTTGGTGCTCCTAAATTGGGTAAAGAATCAGGTTCACGGGACTTCCAGGAAGATGACAGGTGTGCTTTGATCACTGCAAATCTTCCTTTCCGAAAAAATTCCAGAAATTCACATTGGAGGACAATATTAGTTATAAAGCCTTTCTGTGCAATGCAGTTGTGTGAATGTAGTATCATCTCCGGTAAATATTAAAAAACCAAATTCCGAAAATGAATTTGCAGCTGTTACTGTTCCTTCGAAGAGCACAAACCCTTGCCATGGTATGTATCAACCAGTTTAAAACTCTTCGACCCATGCTTTTCTTCCTCTGCGTTTTGCCAGAAATTTACAAGTCAGAATTTTCATAAGAGAAGTTTTATTTACACAGCTTCTATCATTAACTTTTGCCATTTGTTTTTTCAGTAAGAAGTGCTGCCAAGTGTGCCCCTCCAAAAAGCACAATTCCTAGCCATGGCAAGTATATCAGGGAGGCAAAGCCCTTTGAATCCATCATTTTTCCTTCAACAACCGCGTAGAACTTTCATAACATAAATTATAAACTTTGGATATGTTCTGTTAAGTGCTCTACAATTTTATTGATATTTGAGCTTATGTTTTTTCAGTAAGAAGTGCAGTTAAGAATTCACCCTCGGTAGACATTGCACTGGAAAATCGGGCAATTAAAAGACAAAAGCTTGATGGGGGTCGATCAAGACAGGTCAATTTTATTTATATATTTTATAATACAGGTCAATTTTATTTATGTATTTTATAATTATTAGGTACTTCCAGGTTACAAATCTTGTAATTGGTTATTACTCGCAAATTGTAACAGTTTAGGAATCTTGTATTTGAAATTTTTGGTCCTTGTTGAAGACGGAAAAATGTATTCATCTTTTCTTCTCTTTCATGTCCTGGTTAATCATCTTCACAGATTCTTAATGTTAAAGAACGAGTACTACTCCACAAGTGTAGAAAGGTTTGTATCTATTCAAATTCAAAATTCATACATAATGGCTTTCTCCGCATTCTAAAATCTGTGAATTGGGTTACCTTTTCTGCATAAGCAGTGAATTTGTTTCTCTTTTATGCATATGTTCAGGAAGAGCCATCTCCATTTATTTCAATGGCCGAAATGGTGCAAAAGTTCCAATCAAAGCCTAGGGAGATGGAAATTTCTCATGGCAGATCCTACTCCCAAGTAAATTAGCATGCCATACTCTTCCTTCTTTTCTGTTTCCTTCTGTTTCTTAATCATTGTCCTGTTCTTTATATTTCATTGCACGTGTGTTGTTTCAGGATGAAACTGCTTCGCTTACTCAGAGGAAGCCCAAATTAACTTTAACAAGGCCAAAGCAACCAGAATTAGAGACAGCGCATCGGGCTCGACCTGTGAGGTACGACCTTCCTTAAGATGATCATGATGTTGCTTTTCTGTTTACCAGATTTATTGGTTTGTAGATCATCAAGGGACTTTGTTGGATTCCTTTAAGATGATCGATCATGTTGCCTGCCTGTGTACCTTGTAAATAACCTATGATTCTTATTGCTTCTCTGGATAATTAAGGGCAACCTTTTGTTTAAATGTAGGCTCAAGAGCTCAGCAGAGCTTGAGGAGGAGATGCTAGCAAAGATCCCAAAATTCAAAGCCAGACCAGTGAATAAGAAGGTAAAAAGTGAATATTTCTCAAGCATTGCTTGTTCCTGGTTCTTATTTTATTCTTTGTAACTCATTTTAATATTTATTTTCATGTGAACTTGTGGCTTGTTCCTGGCTTGCTTTCATGTTATCTCCACACGTCAATGGGGAATCCTTTTATCATGATGGGGGTTGTACAATACTACAATCCAAATCTGTTTTTGTAGTAGAGGAATTTCATTACGTACTTTCAGCTCCTATCATTTGACTAGTGTTATTTTTTCTAATTTATCACTTTCATCTTTTGTTCCCATATTTCAAGTTTGAGTGGGAACTTCTGTTTTATAGTGTGATATTCATGTGGAGATTGTGGGATATTCAGATCACTCGTGGGATAGAGTGAAATTTCTAGCTTCCATTTTAGAAGGCACGTCCCTTCTCTGATTTGGTGGAATTGCCAGAATCATTAAAGTCCCTTTCCAAAGGACCAAAACTCAATAAATCAATAGTGAATACATATTGAACCTGTTAATAGGGAGTAGAAGAAAGTATTTCTTTGAATCACTTTAACAGAATATTTGAATCGTTGCCATTAAAAGTATATTTCTATTGCCTTGCTTGATTAGTGAATTACTTGTAGAATAATATCTTCCAGTTTTTCCAATTTTGGACTTGTGGTTTCACACTTAATTTTGTTGGTTGCTATTGGAAATGGCAGACAAGCATTTTTCTGTACTTTGGATTTTTATTATTTTGCTGGCTGATTTTATTTTTGAGTTTATATTATGTGTACAATCATTTTTCATAACTTCATCACCCTCCTGTGCGATTAGATACTGGAAGCTCCTTCCTTCCCAATGCTACCAAGAAGTACTCCACAATTACCTGAGTTCCAGGTAAGATATTGCTTGATAATGACATAATTAGATTTCATAGATTTCTTTCCCAATGCTACCAACAGATTTCATAGATGGGATGCTCCCAAACAATTTCATCTTTTTCAGGAATTCCATCTGAAGACGATGGAGAGGGCTGCTCAACATTGGACAATGTCATCGGTGGCTAACAACTCTTCACTGGTGAAACAACTTTTTCTCTTTCAAGTATTTTTGACGAAAACTTTCATTCTGTGGTAAAAGAAGAAATGTGGCAGTTTTTTCATGTTTACTGAATTTGTATTTCGTCAAAGTTGGTAGGCAAACCCAAGCCTGACCACTCACAGGGTCACCATCTCACTGAGCCTAAGTCACCGCACCTGGAGACTCTTCTTAGGGCACGCCCACCTCAGTAATTTTCTATCCTTGAGAAAATTGCTACAATTTGAATTTCTAGGCTGGAGTGTCAAAATTGCTAACTTTCTATGGTACAGGATCAAAAGCTCTCAAGAAATAGAGCAAGAGGAGCTTGAAAGAATGCCCAAATTCAAAGCCAAGCCACTAAATAAAAAGGTATAGTTAACTCTATTGTATGCTCTGCAAGCACAGGAGTTTTTCCCCTGCATATAAATACCGAAGGACAAATTAGTTACCAAAGAGGCATGTTGTATATGTAAACATTGAGCTCTTAATGGGATAGGTTCAACTTATATAACAAGTAGTTCTAACTTATATGTATGGTATTACTTATTTTTATCCTGATGAGATACAATCACAATTTGAGTAAGAGTGTCTCAAACGAATTAGCAGTGGAGATATTGGAGAAATGAATCCTCATAGTATTAATGGTATTCACAAACACAAATTTTAGGGGCAAACCACAAAATAGAATTTCTCCTCCACAAAAACACATCCCTTTTACATGCACATTGTTGCATTAATTAAAACCTTTTTGTTTAGGCCTCATCATCATATAAACATTTCCAGTGTATGACACAACCTTCCACTGTTGGTCTTTTAGTTGGGCATCATAAGAAATGGGCTTATTGAAATACTTTATTGAAACACTCTATGCAAATCTGATTGCCTTGTAGAGCAGTCAACACAGGAATCTGATATTTGCTTTTAACTTTTTATAGGGATCCAAGAATCGTTTTTAACTTTTAAATTTTTATTTTATATATTATTGTTCACAAATTCCAGTGTGCCTTAGCATTCATGACTGGGTCTCTTATGGTCGAGCGGTATAAGGCTCTTATGCCCTTCGTTAATCTCAGACAAGTGGGCATCGATTCAGTTTGCACAAACAAACAAGTAGTTAATGTAACAACTATATTTGAGTTCTGATCTCACTAGCAGCATCACTTGATAGCATTCATGACTGGGTCTCTCATGGTTACAATGATTCCAATCACACTTTGGACTCATGCTCTTGGTATTGGTGGGCATTGGGGCATTCATGACAGCGGAGGAAAATTGAATAAAACAAATCAAAATGTTCCTGACATAGGTGTATGGCAAGGACATCATTTTTCTATGACGGGTTTTTGCCTTAACCTTTTTTCCGATTCAATAGCACCATGGACGAGAAAGTTTTCGTTGTTGTGGCTTCAGAAATTATGTAATGGGGACTATTTCTTATTTTATATAGCAGGATTCCCTTGTACAAAAATAATTTTCTATGACAATTTCTTTCTGCCAAGGCTTCAACTAAAACTGATTTATTTGTAGGGACATTACTTTCTGTATGCCAAATGTTGATTTTAGTGAGATCGGTATATCTGCTTTAGTTTTTTTAGTTTGTTGTAAGCCTTCTAACATAGGAAATATCTTGTCCAAGCTTTTGAATATTACATACTCTCTCCATTTGCAGATATTCAGCAGCAAGGGAGACCTGGGGGTTTTTCGTAATCCTAAACGCCTAGTCACAACACCAGTGGTAGCCTACATTTTTTTATGAATCCTTTGGAATTTCATATATTATTTGCATGTTGTCTTTGTTTTTTATTAGTTTCTTTCTAATAGAATTTCAACTGCAGGAATTTCATTTTGCAACTGATGAAAGGATACCTCCGACACCACCAATCACAGATCTTTTTGATAAAGTGAGCCTAACAAGCCCAAATAAGTTCTGGTTTTGTTTGTATTTTTTGCTTTGCTGTTTGTTCATGGTCTAAAAGAGGGCCATATTTGGGTTCATAGCAATATCTCTGAAAATATATGGAACTGCTTCTTTGGTGCTTTCTTCCAGCTTTCCTTGAAATCAGAGCCTTGTGATCAAGAGAATCGTATTCCTCATATCACAACACCAAGTCCCTTCCACCTCCAAACAGAAGTTTGCACCCCTTCCATAATTTCCCTTTCCATTTTTGTCATTGTTTTCATAGAAATACACAGCCATCAATCCACGCTTCGACTAACCTTTTGCACTTTTAATAAGCAGGAGCGGGGTGCAGAGAAAGAGAAGAGATTTTTATCAGAAGTCTTACACCAACAATTAGAAGAGCAAAAGGCCAGGATCCCGAAGGCCAATCCATATCCTTATACCACTGATTACCCTGTTGTAAGTCAGGATTTAAATTGGAAAGAGTTAAATAAGAAAAGAAACACAGAAGCTTAAGTCTAGTGATGCTATCATTGCAGGTACCCCCCAAACCAGAACCAAAAGAATGCACAAAACCAGAGGCTTTCCAACTAGAGAGCCTTGTTAGGCATGAGGAGGAGATCCAAAGAATGATGGAAGAAAGGGAGAGGATGGAGAGAGAAGAAGCCCAAAGGAGATTATTCAAAGCACAACCAGTCTTGAAAAGGTACCCTGAATCATTCATTTAGTTCCATTTTCTGTTATACTGAGGATTTTGACCCTCGTACGTTTTCATATGCAGTGACGCAATTCCAGTCCCAGAAAAGGTGAGGAGGCCACTGACCCAAGTCCAAGAAATTGATCTCCATGTTGATCATCGTGCAGTGGACAGGGCAGAGTTTGATAGAAAGGTAAATGTATCACTCACGGCTGAGTGAATCCCATAATAGGTCAAGGAGAAGGAGAGCCGGTACCTTTTGATGTTAAGGACTGTTTTTAAGAAAATTCATTTCTATTAATTGTTATCTACATAATAGGTCAAGGAGAAGGAGAGCCGGTACAAAAGATATAGAGAAGAGTATGAAGCTTCCAAGAAGGTGAGCCATATAGTTTTTCTGTAACTTTTCTATTTTGTTCAGGGAAACAATATATTAAATATTTTGAGTGTTTTGTGCTTCTTTTTTGCATATATTTATGAGAAGATGGAAGAGGAAAAAACAGTAAAACAGATGAGAAAGACGATGGTGCCCCATGCCAGGCCTCTTCCTCACTTTGACAACCCCTTCTGCCCACAAAGGTTCACATTAAGGAGGAAACTTCGTGTCAATTAATATCATCTACGTAGTATTCTTGGCTTTGACGATTTATGGAATTGAACTTTAACTGTTTCCATAATGCTTGACTTACTTCAGATCATCAAAAGAGCCAACAAAACCCAAGTCTCCGAGCCTCCATGTTGTCCAGCGAAAGGAGAGGCGGCAAACTGTAGCTACTTCTACTGCTGCTCAGCATATGAGATGAGCATGAAGCATATATGATGAGCATGAGAATGTACGGCTTTTCTCTTTGGTTCAAGAAGGCTTGATTCCTTTTGTACCCTTATTACAGATGACCTGATGTAGCTCAAAATATTCTTTCGTGTCAGATGTGGCAATTGTTTTTCAATATTAATTCTAACTGTTCCTGTCTCATTTAATATATCCGTCTGTTGCAGCATTGAAAGCATTTATTTATATTGTTTTTGCGTAGGAGGAACAGTTGAAATCAACTTTACTGTTCTTTCAGATGCCAACATTTAAGTACATGATAAAATAAAGATCTGAATAACAAATAATTCACTGTAGCTATCAAATACTTTTTGGAATCTAAAGCTTTCCAGTAGTTATCCTAACTATAAATAGCATAATGAGCTCAAATGTGGGCTTGTATTGAGATGAACAATGTCAAACAAATGGGCAGTTAGTACTTTTTCTGAAAAAATAGATTCTTTTAGGGGGAAAAACAAATTTAATCCACCAAATTTGAAAAGGTTTTTATTTTCGGATGGATTGGAAATCTGCATTTTGGGCTCATTTTTCATGGAAAGCATCTATCAAGTAGGTGTTTCATCTAAAAACAATGGAAACTAACGGTCCAAATGTTTTCTTATTAAAATATACTTATTTTTTCATATTCTCATGATCTCTATATTAGAAATTACATGTCCTTAAAAAATTAAGTCCAAACATCCATCTCAAAAATAGATTTATTAATAGGCCAGCATTTCTACACAGTGGAGCTTGGCCGCATTAGAAATCGGGTCCTTTTGAAGAACTATATCAGTTTCAATCTCTTGGCCGCATTAGAAACAGGGTCCTTTTGAAGAACTATATCGGTTTCAATCTGAAAAGATTTTTTGGCATATTTAGACATTTGTTTTGGACATGCTATTTTAATCTGAAACGCATACATGAGTTTCGATTTGAAAAGATATGCTTTGACTACGAGAAAATTGACTCTTTTAAAATTAAACCTTTCTTGGCCGTAGTGATTTTTTTGCAAGAAAGCGTTCCATAAATAAGAGACCATAAATTCAGTGTCCAATTACTCTGGCGAGTCCGCTTGGAACTTGCCCAAGTAACTCGGGGATCTTAAAAAAAATTATAATATTTTTTTTAAAAAAAAACTATTTGTAACATGTTTTTTTTTATATATTTTATCATCTTGGCAAAGATTGAAAAGTCGTTTTGGTGATGAATACTTATTTTTTTAATTATTTTGAAAATACACCCAGCCACAAATTGATTTTTTTAAAATCTATTTTTCACTACTTTTTTAACCTCATTTAAGATGTGTTTTGTTTAGTTTTACTTTAAAGCATATTTCCTTTTCTTAGAATTTTTATTTTTTTAATTTTTTAACTTTTTTTAGCTTGAACAGTACTCGGGCCGAATTACTTGGAATCGGACCGAGTACTTGGCTCGGGCCTGGGCTGAGTGGTCAGCCCGAGTCGTTCAATCATAAATATACAGGAGTTGACAGGACTTGACTATTGGAAGGAAAAGAGGTTCGAGGAGGGATTTCAGGTGCCTGGCCTCCACCTTGATTGGAGTTTCCTTATCATCTAGTCCTTAGGGTGATAAAGAGAGAGATTTTGCATGGAAAAACAAACGAAGTTTTGCACGAGTACCCTTGTTAGAGAGAGAGATTTTGCAGAGGGGAGTGAGAGAGTATTGCACGAGTATGGTGATATGGTCTAGATTGCAATAAGTAAACCTTGCTGGTCCAATCTAAATTTTTGAGTTTTTCTTTGAACTTGTATTCTCATCCCCAAGATAACACGCCAGTTAGATTTGGTTTCTAGCATGTAAAGTTTCGAAAAAAAGGGAGTTAGATTTGGTTTCCGGGCAGGATCAGAACGAGCAAGTGCCCAAATTGGTTACTCGACTAAACACCAGATATTAATATAGTGAATGACCAGTTTTCAATCTATTATTTCATTAAACTGCATCTCTCTCTCTCTCTCTCTCTCTCTCTCCACTCTTTAACAGTAAAGCTAGCCAGTTCCAAAAATGAGGGGAAATATGGAATCGGCTTCGGCTCTCGCATGCTCCACTCTTTAATAGTTGGCCAGTTCCATAAATGGAAGCCGCCTCTTCCATGCTCCCTCATGGAGCCAAAGCTTTTTGAGGTTTTCGCTTCTGAAGCCGAAACGTAACAAACATGCCCTCAAGGTATCCTTTTAACAAGAAGACAGCTTTGCAAAAACTATATAAGCAGTTCTGAATTTCGTAGAAAATGTGAAATGAACATGTTCTGCGATATTCTGGACTAAAATTCATTATAAACAATGGCAATGCCGAGTGGATTTTAATTTTTCAGACCTAGATTTAATTTTTTCAGACCTAAAATACTACACTGTTCTTGCAGTTCATTAGCCTTTTTCAGTTTCTTTTGCCAACTAAATGAGACTAATGACAAAGGAATCCTTCTCTTTACATGTCCTTGTGTCAGATGTGGTTATTAACTTGATCCAAGATGGAGAATTTTGACCATTGCACCTGAGATTTTTGCATGGATTCTTGAGTAAGAGACAATAATATGACAAGCGATTATAATATATAACTCTTCCCTTTCCAATAATTGGCAAAAGATTGTTGAATCGAATCTGCAGAGGCTCTGTGTGCAGTAAAACAACTTACATAGGCGTATAGTGTTATGATAGCAGTACTGTATCTGGTGCTATTATTTTTCGTTAGCCACTTTACACAGCTTTAGTTTTTAGGAAGAATAAGTTGTTCACATGGATTGGAGGTTTATTTCAGCAGACCTGATTAGAGGCGCTTCATAACATAAAGTTCTCACCATATTTCTTTCTTGCATCCGAGTCCATGAGAGCAATAGATGGACCATTGTCTCCTCCACATTGATGAAACCACACTTTGGATTGGGTTCAACTTTATCATCATCAGAGAGAATCAAAAGAAAAGCATTATACAAGGTAAATCTCTTGTCAGATGGATATGGGATCAATTTAAAGAAAGGCATATGGTACTTGGATACACATGAGAACATGGTATACATTTAGGGGAGAAATTTGCCAGCATCCATGATGGCCTTCATATTTAGATTACAGAACTTGTTACAGTAATAATTCACTAGCTTCCTCTTCAGATGGATATGAGATATGGGATTCATCATGGAGAACTCGAAAAGAAGAGACTATGTGTCTTATACCAAACAAGGTAGTGAAGAGTGTCATGTTCTTATTACGCTTCTGCAAGGTGGTTTATGCACTCAAGCAGGCCCCAGGAGCTTTCAACACAATGGGATTTTTACAAATTCAGAAGATGTGAACACAAGTAATGTTAAACCTCAGTTGAATTCCATGTTCTGTATAAAAGACTAGGGGCAGATAAGATACTTCTTAGGCATCAAGGTTGCAATGTAAGGATCCAGTTATTTAGGATGCAAATACAGAGGATGTAATTGATAGGGCTTGCCTACAGACCATAATTGATTTACAATTTACAACACACCTGCAGCCCAAACCACACGAGGCCCCACCCCCTGCCCCGGGGCATAAGTGATGACACATGAAGATGTTACAAGGTCATTCAATTGCAACCTAACAAAGCAACAAATTAGGAGTCATATCTATCTACCATCCAATTTGACAATGTTCAAATAATCCATTTAATCTGTCAATACATGATTAATTAATCTGTCAATTCATTACTGATTGTTAGAAAAAACACTCCTGACAGTGAATTACGTCTGGCCCAAATCTGGGTGTGTATGCAAACATCAATCGAGCTGATTCCCCCTATACCAAGAGAATGACTACAAGATACGGAGTTCCATATCTAGAAAAACAAGAAAGAACACGGCGCTCATAAGACTCATGAAAGCCATGTACAAACTATATCATCATCATCATCCCATGTACAATACGGCGCTTATAATTCTACACCCCATTGTGTGGTTTAAATTCCATTATAAATGGAGTTTTTATACTTAAATTATTTCTGTCAGGCACCTATTTATATGATAACATGAGAAAAATATCATCATCATCATCTGAGACTTATCCCAACAAGTTGGGGTCGGCTGCATGAATCATGTTCCACTAATTCCAATCTATCAAGGGCCATAACCCCAGTCAGACCATAAGTCACCATATCTCTTCTTACTATTTCTATTCATGCCTATTTGGGCCTTGTCCTTGCCTTTTTAGAGCCTTCCACTTGAATCAAATCGCTTTTCCTCACTATTGTTGTTCTAGGTTGACACTGCATATAGCAACCACCTAGTACTTTCCTTCATCTTATCAGCAATTAAAGCTACCCCCTAGTTCACTTAGATGTAATTCCAAATTTTATCCTTTCTTGTCTTGCCACTTATCCATCTCAACATCCTCATCTCAGCTACACTCATTCGATGGATATATTGTTTCTTGATTACCCAACATTCTGTTCCATAAAGCACGACAGGTCTTATGGCTGTCCTACAGAACTTCCTCTTCAGTTTCATTAGTAACTCCACCATGACCAGCCTCAAGCCAGTCATGCCAGTCCAAGGATGGAGAAAGGAGGGCTGTAGAATAAAATTTTTTGCCACATCTTTTTCATGAATCCTGATAACATGCGAAAAATATATCTATTGAAGTTTATTAGAGAGCTCAAAGAGCAACAAAGCCTTGAAGATAACTGCTAGCTGGCATTTTTTCAATGATAAAATGAAGGATAACTCAGGTAAACCACATAATGATTAATCATAATAACTGTGCTATCTGCCTACATTAGCAAATTATATGGATAAAGCAGGAAATTTGCAGATCAACAGATGGGCACAAATGACTATAACAATAATCAGCAAAGCTTTGTTATTGATTCAGGCATCATGCCTTTTTTGGTTAGACAGGAAACAAACTGTTTGCATCCCTCAAACATAAATAACCCCCAAAGTTCTACTTCTAAGTTTTATAAGGAATGAACAAGAAGAAAACAAAAAGTAACTATAAACGAAAGGTACAAAATTGCTAGGATAAATCTATCCAGAGGAATAGATGTCCCCCCATAGTAATTTTGACACCTCGAACTTCTATGGAAAACAAAGCAAGAGACAAACCTAACTAGAAGAATAGATAACTTCCAACAAAAGTTTATCATATCTTAAAAGAGAGAAGGACATGGTAGTTGATAGTATAGAAAAGGTACACAAACCACTCCACACTTTCATTTTCAAGGACATATTCATCGTCACCATCATCAAAAGGGCTCAATGCTCATGGTAAATAAACAGGTTGCTGAATCTGATTTGCTCACCAATTTAAGAAAGCAATAATGACAGTCAAGATAAACTAGGCTCTCATGCCATCAGCTAACCATCACATGTCAAATTTCAAAATCATCATCATCAAGTTGCCCATCCATTGTAGCGGCAACCATCGCAACCTCTTCCTCATCATCATCGATCCTAACATATGGGTTCAACTGCGCAGGCTTGAAATTATAACCGGTCAATAAGTAAAAGGCCACACTAACTAGTTCCAAAAGCAAGTTGCAGGTCCAATCGTATTGATATGACACAGCTTCCTCCATCAAGAAGAGAACAAACCGACTAAAGTAAACATAGCTAATAACAACCACATAGTATTGCCTGAAAAGGGTTAGCTTTGCAAGGCTTTTCGCCGCCTTTCCATCGCTTCTGCTTGCTTCTCTAAGATGCTTAATAGACCAAACTACGGGTAGAAGCACAACAACACAACAGATGAAATCCAATACAAGAAATACATTCTTCCACATCTCCCATCCTTTAATTGAAGGACCTACTTCATCAATAGTCACCATTAACAAGTTATCCAACACTTGTAAAGGAATGACCACTGCAAGAAGCTTCTTGTCCTTGTCTTGAAGAGACGGCTTTAGAATGGACCAGCCTGTTCCTATTAGGGCTATTACAGTGAAAAGCATGATCCCCTTCAGAACGCTGAACGCATAAAAGGCCATGTCCCAGCCATGAGGAGTACCAGTCCTCTGAATACGGGATTTATCCATGGCCTCACAGAGGAGATTCAATGACTTCACCACAACTAACAAGCCCATCAAATAGTGAATCTTAGTGACCCATGTCCATTTCATCACACACAGAGAGACCCACAAAAGAAATAGAAGGAAATAGACCACAGAGAAGATGAAATAGAGAGTGGGGAGTTGACCTTGACCTTGAGAAAGATACTCCTTTTTTCCATCCTTCCCCAAGTTGTATGCCACAATCTTCACATTCATGGTTATCTCTAATGGGCTCAAGCAATTTGCAAAGATGAGATTGTACTCATCAGGCTCAGAGATAGAAAGCGAAATGGATTTCGCAGAGTAATTCAATGCGCTAAAGGTCAAAAGGGGATTGACAGAAGGAGAGCGGGTCTCGAATACACATGCGTTTCTGGTATTGCTCAACTCTGATAATTCCATTTCAAGTTCTTCCCAATCTTCATCAGGTAAGACGAAGAAACCCAACTTGGAAGAATTGAAGGCCTGGTTCACACCAGATGGCCATGACCATGAAACATTGCTCACTGAAACTTCCAGTTTACCATTCCTCGTGAAACCAAATTCCAAGATCTGGATGAAGGGGCGAGAATCAGTTGAGATTCTGGTCTCTCTGATGTCTGCAAAGGCTGTTTGGTATGCAAGAAAGAGAAGGAAGAATTGGAGGACATAAAAACAAGGCAGAGAAGGTAGAGGAGGAGCCATAAGGGGAAAGGTAGGATTTGTTTACCTCAAGACCATAAGTAAGATTTTATTCAGAGATACATGGATGAGCAGTTGACAAAATTTATGAGTTGGGTTCTTCTTCTTTAATCTTGTCCTCGAGGTAGAGACTGGGGAAGTTGGTATATGCACTTGCAATATGAAACTAGAAAATGTCAACAACTCTCTCTCTCTAGAACTAGAAAATCTGAATCTCTCTCTCTCTAGAACCAGAAAATCTGAATCTCTCTCTCTTTTTTTGAATGAAAAAATACCCTCTGAGCTCAGATTTCCTGTTACAGAGAGGGAAGACCGGTAGGGCTTTAGTCACCATTGGTTATGAGCCCGTTGAGGGAGATGGGAAACAATGGTGAATTTTTTTATTTAATTCTAAACCGCTAAGAAAGTGGTTAACGGGGGGAGCATCTTATGGGGTTTCTACCAAGAACAATAATTTAATGATTTGGCTTTTGAAAAAGATTGGTGATAGACTTTACCCTTTTGACTTTGTAAAATAAATGGTATCTATGCTTTGCGGCTTTTCCTGTGTTTTGTAACGTGCAGTTAAAGCAAAAGGAATGGCTAACAAGATTAGCACGAGGTTAGGGTGTTCATGTGGTTAATTAGCAATGCATAGGATTTGTGAAATAAGGGCCGGCAATGGGCTTGTTGGACCGGCCCTAAAAAAGTAAGCCAGGCCAGAAAATGTAGCCCGAGGGTCAGGCCAGGGCTTGGCCACTGGGCCTGAGATCAGGGCTGGGCTGTATTGGCGAGGTTTGCAATAGGGCCGGTCTAGGTCAGCCCTGACCGACCCAAGGCCAGGCCAAGCCATCCTTGAGGGAGTAGGGGGTGGGTTGTCCCAGCCCACTGCCACACTCTATGAGGTTTGTTTCCTCCTACATATATGGGCAAGACAAACAAAAGAGGGGCCGGGGCCGGGGCCGGGGCCAGGGCCAAGTCGGCAGCGGCATTTGAGCAAACATGAAGTGCAAGATATGCCCCTGTGCAGTGTTGATTTGTTTTTCGATTTGGATCAGAATTTACTCTGTTTGAATTGGAACTAGTGTGGCGGTGATTGAGTTCTGAAACCTGAAATCTCCTTACTATTTTTGTTTTTTATTTCTTGCCTTTGTTTAGTTATGGCAATGGGTCGGGTTGGGTCAGATTCCAGGTCAATCCGAACCCGGACCCTAACCGACTAAGTTCCACATAAACCAAGACCAACCCAGACCGGAATCGGGTCGGGTCCAAGTCATTTAAATACTGACCTAACCTGAACCCAAACCCAAGTCGGGTACAAAGACTCGGACCCAACCTAGTCTTGGGTCTAGAAATTTAAAAAATAAAAAATATTTCAAACATTGTATAAGACATATTTTATTTTAGCTCGGGTCGATCCAGAGACTCAATAGGGATCCAACCGGACCCGACTTGATAGAGTCCTAGTCATTTGGACTCGGGTCGACCCGTGGGGAACAAAACAAGGACAGAAAGCGGACATGGCTCAAATCAAGGACCGACCCGATTACCACCCCTATCTTTGCTCACCAGATCAGGGATCACCATTGTAAAATACGAAGCTCTCTATCTAAGAAATTCAATACCATGTTTACACATTCATCCGCGTCCAAAGTATTCGGAATTAAATCCCACTCTGATCTACCCAAAAAAAAATCCCACTCTAAGATTGAATCTGGTTATCTAATTCAAATGTAGGCTTTTAAGGGTTGAAAACCTTTGTACTTATTCTGAAATTGCCCGTTATGAATCAAAGATGACCTGAAAATTTTCAGATTTAAAATGTTCCATGGTTATGTGTTTTGGGTGCAAGACCAAGTGCTAGGGTGGTCGTAAGAGACCAGCATATTATTGCCCCAACCTAAATATCACAGAATTTGACTGTTGGAGTGCTATAACTGAAAATTTGAGATATCGAACCAAAAAAGCATGTACAATAATAATCCTGATTAGGGGCATTCAACCCATCCCTGTCATCAATGGTGGTGACAATTCCCACCTCCCTATGCTCATCTCTTTACTGTGCATAATTTGACTCCCGAGTTTTTAATTTTCAACTATTTTTAAATTAGGGTGCGGTTTGTATAGAGTAGGCTCTAAACGCCTACCTTCAAATAATGTCAAAAAATGTGGTTTCATTATTGGAAATCTGTGTTAGCCTTAAAATATTTTTTCATATTTATTTATAAAGTTTAAAGCTTAAAAAATAGCATACATCGGCATATTTATGAGAACTTGAAAATCTTGAAAATTGAAAGTCAAAAAATGCGTTACAAAATATACTATTTCTAAAACCTGTAATCCATTTTTTTTCTCATGTCTCTGCATCTTGATGTCAAGATGATTGATTTGAAGATATTTGGGCATCAAAACAATCTCTTCTAATGAAATTTTTGAAAAACGTTCAAATTTGATTGTTTAGAGCCTCGGCTCTATATAAACTTTTCCCGTTAAATTGTGAGTTTCAAAACTAATTTATTGTTTGATCCAATTTGTTGCAGTGCCATTTGACCACCGCGTTTTAACCTCCTTTCTTTTTCACTTTCTCTTCAAGGGACCATGAGACCGAAACTATTTAATGTTGCAAGGTTCATGCTTGCATCACCCACCTCTTCTCTCTCCTTGTAGTTGCCACGTCCCAAGCAATTTGACAACTCTCTCTCCACGCTCTTCTCTTGCACCCTCTTATGTTTTTATTTATCAAGTGAGACTCTTAAATATTATTTATCGAATAAAAGAGCTTTGTAACAGGAATTACGAAATAAAAGTAGAGGCATGAAAAGATGAGTGAGACTTTGAACTCTAGAAACCAGAAAAAGAAGTAGAGGTATGGAAAGGTGAGTGAGGCTTTGGACTCTAGAAACCAGGGAGAGAACTAGAGGTATGAAAAGGTGAGAGAGGCCTTAAGGAGAAAACAATGAATCATGGAAGATGATTAAGGCATTAAAAAGTTTGATCTTGTGTTTGAGGTAAGGTATGAAAGAGAAACATAAATTTTGAAATAAGAGAAGTATTTCTCATATATTTCGATTCTATTTACTGTCAAATTGAGTTCTTGTGTCATGATCAATTTTATAGTGAGTCAATATATTATTGATGTGATTTTAAGCGAGTTTCTGAGCGTGCAACTCAGTAACTCAGAAAAATACTCAGTAACTCAGAAAAATATTGATCTGAATGTATCATGGGGTTGTGTTCACCAGGGACCCTACTGGATCTCAAACTTGCACCCGGTAGGCAGTGATCAATACTTCGAAGAAATCGAGCTCCTCTTGTGCCTCTAGATCCTGGATATACACTGTCAGTTTGTATTATCTCTGAAACTTGTTCCAATTCCTACGAAAAGTCTATTGGTACTTGGAGTGTTTTTATTGCCAGATATAACATTTGAAACCTAATCTAATTTCTATAGGAATTCTATTGGTATTAAGAGTATTCTGGTATTTTTCGATATACCATCTGAAACCGAATCTAATTCCTATAAGAATTCTATTGGTACTAGGAGTATTCTGATATTTTTCTTTTGACACTACCCTGGATAAGAGAAGGTGCTATCGAATTTTTAGGAATAGGGTGTCAGTTAAACTATATAAAATCTAACATTTTCTAAGTGTAGGACATGCATTAGACAAATATCACGAAATTGTTTTTGGCAGTTCGCTGAAAGTAATGACTCAGGATTTGTAAGGCTAGACCATTTTGGAAGATGGCAGTCTAAGGTCATATTTTTGTTGAGGAGCTTAAAAGTGGAGTATGTTTTAAGAAAACCATGTCATGTTGTTGCAATTACTGCATTTGAATCTACCAGTGATCAGACTACTACATATTAGATTACCGAAGAAATTCAAGAATGGAACGAAAATGATGACATATGTAAATGACATATCTTGAATGCTCTAAGTGATCTTTTATCTCATGAATGCCAACTGTAGAGGACCTGTGGGAGGCTCTAAAAGCCGAATATAAAGTAGAAGATGCTGGTAGAAGGAAGTATCTCATTAACAAATACTTAAATTTTAATATTACATAAGAAAAATCGATATTGGCTCAAATTCATGTTTTTCAAATCATAGCCTATGAACTAGCATCAAATGATATTAAACTTGATGAATCATTCCATGTCGAGGCAATAATCGACAAATTTCCACCCTCCTAAAAGGAATACAGAAACACACTGATGCATAAGTCAGAAGACTTCATCCTCGAACAGTTGATGGCCCATATGAGAATTGACTAGACTCAGAGATGTCAAAGAGCATAAATCTTAGATAGTGGCTAGAGACCACACAATTGAAGGTCTGAAAAAAAAGAAACCAAGGTCTAAAAAAAGAATCAAGATTGAAGGAAATAAAGAAGAAAAAAAAGACACCAAAGATGTAAACACAAAAACAACTCAGGATAAGGGCAATAAAACCCTTGGTATGTTTTTTTTGTGGCAAAACCAACTACATGTAGAAATTCTGTAGAATTGGAAATAGACAGCTGACACAAGCCGAAGAAGAATTTGTTGCCATGATCTCCAAAGTCATTGCAGTAGGGGACACTACAAAGTGGTGGATGGACACAGGTGCCACAAAATATATCTGTAATAACATAAACATATTTAGGACTTATGAAATGGTAGGGGAGGACATGATAATTTATATTAGCAATTCTTCCTCCTCTAAGGCAATTGGTAAAAGGACCGTTGAATTAAAATTTACGTCCGGTAAAGTTCTCAGCCTTCTGGATGTGTACCATGTCCCTGAAATTTGGAGAAACCTGGTGTTTGCATACCTTTTGAACAAGATGGGTTTTAGACTTGTCTTTGAGTCTGACAAGTTTATTTGTCGAAGAATGATGTCTTTGTAGGAATGGGGTATGCCTCTGAAGGTATGTTCAAACTCAATGATCATAATGAAATAGGTACATCTTTATGTCTTCTCCTATATATATATATATATATATATATATATATATA